>CM035437.1:85828654-86343654 GCA_020310875.1 Ceratopteris richardii
GTTGTTGTAATCCTTTCTGGACTTGTATCCTCCTTGGTAGTTTCCATTGTAGTTGTTGTTGTACCCTTGATGATGGTTGAATCTGCCTCTTCACTATGAGTATCCACCTCTTTGATATCCTCTACCTCTTTGATTCTTGTAGTTCATGAAACACTCATGTGTAGTTTGATTTGATAAACCACAAATGTTTCATGGTGAGGAGTTATAAGTTCTCCCCCTACCTTGCTTACCTCCTCTGCCCCTTCCTCTTGATGATCTACCTCTCCCTGCATAGTTGGCTTGGGAGGTAGTGCCTTCATCCTCTCCTTTCTTGTTCTTGCCTTTCTCTTTAGACTTACTTTTATCAGTGTATAGGGCAGAAGAGCTATTAGCTTTGGATGAGTCTCCATGCTTGTTGAGCTTGGCTTCATGAGTGAACAGTTGCCCCATGAGAGTGGTAAGATCTAGAATTTGCATGTCCATGTATAGGTCCATGGCAGTGGTGAAGCTTTCCCGTTTGTCATCAACTTTAATCCCATTGATCACTTGCCTTACTATCTGCTCTTCTTCAATCTCTTCTCCTATGCTTGCTAACTGATCTACTACATCTTTAATCTTAGTCACATACTCTGAAATAGCCTGCTTAGGTTGCTTCCTTAGTGTGGTGAATTCAATCCACAATTGGTTTTTTCTTACCCTTGTCTTTGGAAGAGAAATAGAATGACAAGTTTTCCCAAGTCTCTTGGGATGTCTTACAGTTTCTAATATGTGGAAAAAGAAAATCAGAGATGGAGTTGAGTAAGTAAGACCTTGCTAATGCATCCTTGGCACACCATGTGTTGAGCTTCTCATGTTCCTCCTTTGTTGGTAGTCCTCTGGTTTTGAATGAGGGCAATTCCTCATCTCCTGAGATGTATCCATAAAGACTCCTTCCTTGTAGGTATGTCTTCATCCTTAGAGACCATGCCTGATAGTTGTTCCTGTCCAATTTATCAATAAATGAAGGAAAACCATCTCCCATTTACCTTAACTTTGCTCTGATACCACTGTTGGGAAGATGGATGAATACTTCAGGAAGATAAGTAGGTACTGCCAAATCCTACTTTGTACCAGCCCTTTGATGCTTCAAAGTTGATAAGTAGACCTTCTTAGCTTTCCAATGACACAATAAAAGTGCCTATGTACTTTGGAAATTATGTATGAAATGATTGAATCAAAACAGATTACTTTGAACTTCAAGTCTTCAAGAAAACCTTCTATTTTTGACAATACACATGATGCATCTTTTGCTCAGTATGACCAGCATAGTAGGAATTGAAAAAATTCCTTTTAGGGGTATCTAATTAGCTTAATAAGCTAATTATTTCAAGTGAAATCACTTAAAAAGATTAACTATGCTCACAGAAATTAATTTAACAAGTAAACCTTTACCCCCGATTTTTTAGGACTATTGCAGACTTCGACCAATGATCACTTCAATGCACTTTTCTCTGAAATGGATGAGTAGAAATCCTTCAAATTTGACAGCATGTAGAATACTTGGAGTTGGTTCCATCAAGCTATAGATCTTTGAATTTGGTGGAGAAATGAGTGAGATATGAGTGCACAAGTTGACTGGCTGATAGAGACTATGACAGAGAACTCAGAAATGAACAATGTAAATGTAATGTATTAATGAACAATGTTGTATAACGTCATAGGCATGAAGATTATTGCCTAATGGTTTAGAAAGGTGTGGGCTAGAGTGTAGGCCTCACACACACTCAGAGATGAACATGAGGAGCTCGAAAAGTGACTTGCACCCACGAATTTTTTAGCTGATTTTTTATAGAGGTTGAATCCAAAGTTTGAATTTGAATTCAAACTTTGGCTCTCTATAATCATGCTCCTACATCCTAGGATATATTCTCTCTAATTGATTGATGCTTTACAACTAATAAAGTCCACGACTCCCTAGGGTAGGTGGTTACACATATTCTCTCAAATCAATAAAGATTTAACTTTTACAAAGAGGTAAAGAGATAAGAATCCTCTAGCTATGGTTCACATGGAACCTCATTTCTTTGTAACCTTCAAGCCAAAAGTGTAGGCTTGTAAGTTGCACCAACAACAACAAGGTGTTGATTTCGAGGAAATCATCTCTCCAGAGGTCACTACCCTACACATGTTGTTTTGATTCCTTGCAATGGAGGACTTAGAGCTAGTCCAATTGGATGTGAAAAGTGCTTTCTTGCATGGAGATCTTACATATGAGATCTATATGGAACAATAAGAGGGTTATGTAGCTCTTGGAAAGGAAATTCTAGTTTATAAGTTCAAGAAGAGCTTGTATGGACTTAAACAGTCCCCTAGACAATGGTAGCAAAATTTTGATGCTTTTATGAAGTCGCAAGGCTATTCTTGAAGCAATGAGGATCATTTTCTCTACACAAAGAGATGCTCATATGGCAGCTTGATATGCTTGATACTTAATGTTGATCATATGTTGATTGTTGGGAAGTCCTCTTATGACTTGTCAATTATAAAAAAGAAGTTGAGTTGGACATTTGATATGAAGGATTTGGGGGATGCCAAACATATTCTTGACATGCACATTACTCATGATAGGATTAAAAGATGCATTTACTTGTCTCAAAGTGAATACATATCCAAAGTACTTCACAGGTTCAATATGCAAGGTGGAAAGGCATTGAGTATACCTTTACCCACGTATGTCAAATTGAGAAAGGATGATTGTCCCAAAGAAAATGAGGAAAAATAATTCATGAAAAAAATTCCCTATCAATCTGTTATTGGTAGTCTCATGTATGCTATGGTAGCTATGAGATGAAACACTGCATTTGCAGTGGGACTTGTGAGGAGATATATGTCTAATCCCGGCAAGAAACATTGGGAAGTAGTCAAGATGATTTTGAGATATCTGAGTGGCACTAAGGACAAGTGTTTATGCTTAGGTAGAGGGAAAGCATCCATTATTGGTTACACAGATTTTGACTATGCTCGTTGTGTGGACAATTGTAAGTCTACAACATGGTATATTTTTCATTTTGTTGGAGGTGCCATCTCTTGGAGATCTCGTCTTCAAGAATGTACAGTTGTTTCCACCACAGAAGCAGAGTATGTTGCAGCAAGTGAGGCATGTAAGGAAGCATTGTGGCTTTCTCATCTTGCTTGTGATATGGGTTTACCTTAGCATGTACCTCGTTTGGTCAGTGATAGTCATAGTGTCATTGTTTTGGCTAAGAATTTGGTCTATCATGCAAAGACCAAATACATTGAGGTGAGGTTTCACTTCATTAGAGATTGCTTAGCCACTAAGCGCATTATTCTTGAGAAGGTTCACACTCGAGATAATGTTGCAGATCTTTGACTAAAGCTCTACCACATGATAGCTTTCGACACTCTTGTCACTTAATGGGGGTTACTTGATTCATGGTCTTACACAATCACTTGTATACTATGTAACATTCCCATCAGGTGGAAGGTATAGTTTGTATACTTACACTCAGGTATTCTTTATCATCCTTTATTTTTTTCCCATAGTTATTTTGTCCATATTGGCCTTTAATGGAAGATTTTTATCTTTAGTTTCCATGTGAAAGGCCAAATGGCCATTAGAAACTTCTCTGTATATGTTCTTTAATAAAACATATAGTGGCATGGTCAGCTACAGACTGTAAGTTCGACCGCACTTGTAACACTTAAGAAGTCTCTGTTTGTGTTCCATATGTATTATGGTTTTTGCGTATTCTGCTAGCTCTGTGCAAAGTACCGTGTTTGGAACTTGGAGCTGGTTTTTCTACTCCGAGGATATCATCCTAGAGCTCTCAAGAAGGAGAGCACACTATGGTGCATCACGATTGAAATACTTCATCACATAGGTTAGGAAGCTTTGTTTTTGTGTGGTCAAAGAGGAGAAAACCACTTAGAAATTGTGGTTTTGCTTATTTGAATGGTTTTGAATGTCTTGCAAATGAATTATAGCCCTTAAATATGCTCAAAGATCCAAAGGATTGTTGGAGTTAGAGGTCTGCAGAAGCACACGAATAGCACAAGGAAGAAGAAGAAGAAGAAGCTTGGAGCACAACACACAATAATGAATGTATTACTAGAGAATGTACAAAGATAAATAGCCCATTAGGGCAATAGGCATATATACAAGCCGGGGGAAAAAACCTCCTAAAGAGGGAAAAAAAGTGCCTTGAAACTCCTAGTGTGTTCACACACATCACTACCTAAATATATCAACAAATCCCCCCTATGAGTGATGCGGTGAACAAGGAGCTGACACTCATGTATAAGGAAGTGCCAAGCTATGTGGAATCAATCCACAAAAGGAAGCAAGCCCAAAGCTTTGCGGAAAGCTTCAAACTTCTCCCTAGACAGAGCCTTTGTGAAAAGGTCTGCAATGTTCTCCTACATCGGCACATATCCCAAGCTGATCTCCCTAATAGAGAACCTCTCCTTGACATAATGATAATGCACCTCAATGTGCTTAGTGCGAGCATGGAACACAGGGTTCCTCGCAACTGCCAATGCGCTCTGACTGTCAGTGAAGATGGTGGTGGCAAAAGACTGACCAACACCCAAATCAGCCGTAAGGCATCTAAGCCACACACACTAAACAATAGCCGTGAAAGTTGCCCCATACTCACCCTCACAACTGGAAGTGGCCACAATAGGCTGCTTCTTGCTCAACCAAGATATATATGAGCTACCAAGCATGAAGCAAAAGCCACTAGTGGACACACGAGTGTCATAGCAACCAGCCCACTCAGAGTCAGAAAAAGCATGCAAATCTGGCGGTAATGATCCCCCCCTTGGGATAAAACAACCCAAGTAGTTGGGTACCAGTCAAGTAGCAAAAGATGCTCTTAACTACCTGCCAATGCTTGACACCTGGGCAATGCATAAACCTGCTCATCTATGAGACATCAAGCTGAATATCTGGCCGAGTAATGCATAAGTAAATCAAGCGTCCAACAGCCTGTTGATAGAAAACAACATCAAATGCATCTCCTACATCGTGAAGACTCAATCGTAAACGTGTCTCCATAGGAGTGGCGATAGGCTTACAGTCTTCAAGGCCCAAAACACTGCAATAATGTGTCAATATATTTGTGTGACACAAAGTCATTCCACCATCAACTTGCATAAACTAAATGCCCAAATAGTGATGCAAATGCCCCAAATCAGACATCTCAAATGAGGCATGCAAATCAGCCTTAAAATCAGAAATATGCTTCTCAATAGGACTAGTGAGCAACATGTCATCAACATAGACAACAATGATCAAAAGCACATCATTAGAAAGCTTAACATATAAGGTGCTCTTAGTTGGACTGTTCTCAAAACCATGTGCAATCAGATAGGCATGTATCTTCTCATACCAAGCATGTGGTGCTTGCTTTAAACCATATAATGCCTTCTTTAACCTACACACCTGGTTTTCATGCCCTTTCTGCACAAAGCCACAGGGCTGAAAAACATACACTTCTTCATGCAAGTCACCATTCAGAAATGCAGTTTTAATGTCCAACTAATGTACATTCCAACCATGATGGGTTGCAAGTGCACAAATGCTTCAAACAGTAGTCATATGGCATGTAGGTGCAAAGGCCTCATCAAAATCAATGCCTCTTTCCTGTGCATTGTTGGAATTTGGGGCCCCAGGATCGTTCCAATCTAAAACCTTTTGAGCATACACACTTAATTAATTAAGATGATAAGTGAGAGATAGAAAGAAAGATCTTGAGACAAGGATAGGGAACGTATGATAGATGCTTACTCTCTAAAATATAGACGTCAAAATTACAACATGGGAGTACTAGTCAACCATATAAAGTAGTGCACTCACTAATGGAAGAATATCCAAGAAGATGATGATACAAAATTTAGATTATATTGAAATAATCTAAGTGTGTGTGAAGTGATTGAGCAACAAAGCTAACCTTATTCTCACAAAATAGTGTAAGTAAATCAACCAACCATAATTTTGAGATTAGGGTAGAGAAACCCTAAAAACAAAATATAAGGTCAACTCACAAAAGATAGTTACCACCACCTTGTAGAAGACTTCTTGCTCCAAGAGAGTAGCCTCTCCTTCACCAAAACTCCACCTCCTCAAGAGTGTGTGAACACTCTCTCTTCAAGAAGACCTTCAAACTCTAGCTTGAAATCTTTGAGTGAGTTAGTGAACAATGAGCCAAGAACCTCTTTATATAGTTTGTGTATCCATTGAAAAGCACAACTAAAACCTTCTTCGCTAAAAAAAAAAACTTCGCGATCATTGTTCGTCATCATCATTCGTGAAAAGATACGTGATTTGTGCTTTTGTTGATTTGATTGTTTGCTTTATCAAAAGCATATATGAAGTGTTGCAGCTGACGGGTTTTGAACCCACACCTGCACTTTGAAGGGCGTTCACTTAAACCAACATGCCCAAGGACTTTTTTTGTAACAATTCTAATAAAGCGCACATTAGATGTTGTATAAACTAAAAGATTTTGGACCATGGGACATTGTTTCCAACAATCCCTCCTTCAATGTCACAATCTGAAAATCTTCTCATGACTATCTCTATTCAATGCTTTGGTAAATATATCTGCAATATTCTCACTAGAACGAACATAAACCAGCTCAATGTGCTTCTTAGCTATCTGCTCTCGAATATAGTGGTAGTGTAACTCTATATGCTTTGTCCTTGCATGATGCACCGGATTCTTAGCTATAGCTATAGCACTCTGGCTATGTGAAAATATATGAATGGGTTCATGTACTCTTACATGAAGATAACTGAAAATCTTCTGCAACCAAATTGACTCTAGAGTAGTTGTAAATGCTGCACGATATTCAGCTTCACATGATGAAGGGACAATAGTGGGTTGTCTCTTCGAAAGCCATGAGATAAGAGAATCTCCAAGATAAAAACAAAATCCACTAGTACTTCACCTGCCTAATCAGAATCTGAAAATCCTTTTAGTAACAAATGTGTAGATTTCAAAAATACCATAGCAAAATTTGAAGTTCCCTTCAAATATTGAAAGATTCGCTTTAATGCTTTCCAATGTAACAATGTCGGATTCTGCATGAACCTTGATACTTGAGAAACTGCAAACTGTATATCAAGACATGTATTACAAAGATATATCAAGCAACCAACTGCTTGACTATATAGAGTAGCATCAAATGGCTCTACATATGCTAACATTTGTAAAGACATGTTCTGATCCATAGGTGTTTGCATAGGTTTAGAATTACTCATCTGAAACCTCTCCAAAAGTTTCTCAATGTACTTCTGCAGTGTCACATGCATACACTCATCTTGAAACAGAAACTGAATCCCAAGATAATAATGCAAAATGCCTAAATCATTCACATCAAATGTTTTCTTTAATTGTTCTTTGAACATCTACAAATCTGCATCTCTAGGACCTATGACTATAACATCATCCACATAAGTGATTGCAATCATCATACCTGGTTCAGCTTTGACATAAAGATTTGGAGCCGCATCTGAGTTATGGAAATCAATAGACAAAAGATATGTATGTATCTTTTCATACCATGCTCTAGGTGGCTGTTTTAAACCATAGAAAGCTTTTATCAGCTTACACACTAAGTGTTCTTTACCTGTCTCTTCAAAACCTTCAAGCTGTTGAATATACACATCTTCATGTAAATCAGCATTTAGAAAAGCAGTCTTAATGTCAAGTTGATATATATGCCAACCACAATGTGTTGCTAAAGCAAGTATTGACCTAATAACTGTCATCCTAGATGTAGGAGCGAATGTCTCATCATAATCAATACCTTTTTGTTGTGCATATCCTTTGACATCTAATCTTGCTTTGTACCTGTCAATAGTACCATCTGCTTTCCTTTTGATTTTAAAGATCCATTTTACACCTATAGCCTTCTTTCCCTATGGTAACTCACATAGCTTCCACAGGTTCTGGAACTTGTCCTGCCGAGGTACTAGGACTTTCGGGAACTCTTACTTCTTCCATTTTTGGAATCAAAGTTTCTTGTGGAAATGACTCTGTAGAAGGTTGTGGAATTCCTCTTTGTTCAAATTTTTCTTGAATCCTAGGATTTTTAACTCCCTCTTGATATGGCTGAACATGTACATCCAGAATCTTTTTAAAAGTTCCATAGTCATTTTCACTAATGAACTCTAGAATTTTTGCTTCTTTATCATAAACCTTATTTTAGAAATATAAGCATTACGTGAAAGAATAGATTCACATGTCTCTGGAACATAAAACCTATATCCTTTACTCTCAAATGGATATCCAATGAAAACAACTTTCTTTGCCTTTACATCTACTTTGCCTTAGTCCTTTTTCTCAACATGTACATAAGAAAGTGATCCAAACACTCTGAAGTAATTCACATTAGGTTTTCTACCATAATAAGCTTCATAAGCTGTGATTACCTTTAAAGCTTTTGTAGATGAACTATTCAAAATGTGATTAGTTGTATGTACTGCATCAAACCAGAATTTCAGTGAAAGCTTCTTGGATGCCATCATGCTCCGCATCATCTCAACAAGTACTCTATTCTTTCTTTCTCCAACACCATTCTGCTGAGGAGTATAAGCAATAGTAAGGTGTCGAGTAATACCTTTCTCATCAAGAAATGTCTGGAACTCTTTTGACAAGTATTCTCCATCTCTATCACTTCTAAGAATCTGGGTAGTTTCCTGAATTTCCTTTTCAACCATAGCTACAAACTTCTTGAACATAGGAAAGACTTCTGACTTCAACTTAAGACCATAGATCCATGCGTATCTTGTGAAATCATCAACAAATAAAACAAAATACCTGAAACCCTGAATAGAGTCTGCTCTCATAGGTCCATTCACATCTGAATGAATAATCTGCAATTTCTTGGTGGCTATAATATGACCATGTTTCTTGAAAGGTAGTTTATGCATCTTACCTTCAAGACAGCCTTCACATATATCTAAATCATCTGGTAGCTTGAATGAGGGTAAACTCTCAACCATACCTCTGTCTTTGATACTCTTGAGAGCTCCAAAACTAATATGTCCAAATCTCTCATGCCATAGCTTCATATCTTCCAGCGGTGAAGAACATTTGATGGCATATGGCTGACTGATTTTTGACAAAACAAAGATCCCTCCTCTATGCTCACCTTGTAAAATACAATTGTTGTCTTTGTGTGATAAGATCTTACAAAGATCTCTCTCAAATACGACTTTAAAACCATCACCTACAAATGCAGATATAGATAGCAGATTCTTCTTCATTTCAGGTACATATAGAACATCTGAAATCTGAAAATTACCACTTTCTCTTGACTTTAGGGTTACTGTACCTACTCCCACAACATCCAAATCATTGCCATTTGCAATAGTAACTCTTCTACTTGTAGAATAGGAAAGGGAAGAAAACACATCTTTGCAACCTGTCATATGCTTTGTAGCACCTGAGTCAAATATCCAAGGACTTGCTGAAAGAACTTGTAAAGCTTCCTGATCAAAAGCTACTTCCTCAATGGTGATATAGGCATTGAAATCACATTGTGATTTCCCTTTTTTATCATCTTCTACAACATTATTTGATGCCTTTTTCTTTTCTACTGCAATCCCTTTATAACATGCTTCTTTTAAATGTCCAAGTTTCTTGCAGTAAAAACATATTACTTCCTTCTTCTTAGAAGGCTTCTCTTTAGATGTAGTAGATACAGAATCTGAAGTAGAAGGTGAGAGGGACCTACTTTCCTTTTTGGATTGCTTTTCCTTCTTATCCTTCTTCTTCTTTTTACCCTTTGATGAAGATGAAAGTGCTTCTTCATTCTCTTTCATTACCTTCAATTGATCTTCATCTTGAAGTAACAAGAACTCTAGCTCTTCAAATGTAACCTCTCTATTTCTTGTGGTAAGGGTGAGAGTGGTTATAAAAGATCGATATGAAATAGGAAGTGAATTAATTAGCGTATTTACCATTTCTTCATCTGATATCTCCACTCCTACATTTAGAAGTTGATCTCTCAAGTCAACGAGTCTCGTAATGTGGGTTTGAATTAACTCACCAACCTTCATCCTTGTATTTGCTAGTTGTCTCCTCAAGTGAGCTTTCCTAGCAAGATTTCTTCTTTAAAAAAGATTCTCAAGCTTCAACCAAGCTTGTCTAGAACTTTTGCAAGATCTGATCTGTGGTAGAATATGCTTTTTGACACTCATTGCTATGAATGAGAGTGCTAAAGCATCTTTAGCATCCCACCTTGCCTGATCTTCAGTAGGAGGAACTATAGGTAAAGACTTACCTGTGACTCTTGATGTCAAAGTGGTTACCTGTTCTTCAGTTGGTTCTGTAATAGTAATTCCAGTACCTCTTGAAGGTGTTGTGGCTCCTTCTTCGCCTTCTCTTCTTAGTCTTGTTAAGGATCCATTGATGATACTCCATAAATCCTTTGTCACTAAAATATTCATCATCATGAAACTCTACATGGGATAATTAGAAGATCCATCCAACTTGTCCTCAATCTCATTTCTAATCTCACTCATCTTAACTAAGTGTGTATGTCAGTTATGCTCTGATACCAAAACCTTAAAGCTCTGATACCAAGTGTTGGAATTTGGGGCCCCAGGATGGTTCCAAACTAAAACCTTTTGAGCATACACGCTTAATTAATTAAGATGATAAGTGAGAGATAGAAAGAAAGATCTTGAGACAAGGATAGGGAACGTAAGCTGGATGCGTAATCTCTAAAAAATAGATGTCCAAATTACAACATGGGAGTACTACTTAACCATATAAAGTGGTACTCACTAATGGAAGAATATCCAAGAAGATGATGATACAAAATTTAGATTATATTGAAATAATCTAAGTATGTGTGAAGTGATTGATCAATGAAGCTAACCTTATTCTCACAAAATAGTGTAGCAAAATTATAAATCAACCAACCCTAATTTTGAGATTAGGGTAGAGAAACCCTAAAAACAAAATATAAGGTTAACTCACAAAAGATAGTTACCACCACCTTGTAGAAGACTTCTTGCTCCAAGAGAGTAGCCTCTCCTTAACCAAAACTCCACCTCCTCAAGAGTATGTGAACACTCTCTCTTAAAGAAGACCTTCAAACTCTAGCTTGAAATCTTTGAGTGAGTTAGTGAACAGTGAGCCAAGAACCTCTTTATATAGTTTGTGTATCCATTGAAAAGCACAACTAAAAGCTTCTTCGCTAAAAAAAAAAACTACGCGATCGCTGTCCATCATCACTGTTCGTGAAAAGATACGCAATTTGTGCTTTTATCGATTTGATTGTTTGCTTTATCAAAATCATATATGAAGTGTTGTAGCCGACCGGTTTTGAACCCACGCCCGCACTTTGAAGGGCGTTCACTTAAATCGATGCACCCAGGGACTTTTGTTGTAACAATTCTAATAAAGAGCACAATAGATGTTGTATAAACTAAAAGATTTTGGACCATGGGACATTGTTTCCAACATGCATAACCCTTTGCAACAAGCCTAGCCTCATACCTGTCAATTGTTCCATCAGGCTTATGCTTTGGCTTGTAAATCCACTTAGTGCCAATGGCCTTCTTGCCTGGAGGCAAGTCACATAAAGACCAGGTATTGTTCTTCATTATAACATCATATTTAGATTGCATTGCAGCCATCCAATTTTTTGAATTTTGTGCTTCATCAAACAAAACAGGCTCATTCTCATCATAGAGACTAGATGCACCCATAGAATAGCAATCTGATGCAAAAGAGCCACTATGAGAGCCTGAACGAGTACGATATGATAAAGGTGCAACTAATTTGCTATCGTGCAAAGTCTGCACCAGCCATTTTGGCATAGTTTTTGCTTGCTCAATATCAACTCTCTCATCAACAAGTGCATCATGTAAATCTGCATCAGAAATGGAATGATCTGCATCATCACATGAAACATGCAAAGGCTGAGAAGTTGCCTCATTAGGACTAGCACTAGACTGTCCACCTATAAAAAGAGGCAGCAAAGTATCATACATGTCTTTGGAGCTATTAGATGTCTCCTTAGTACATGAAAGCAATGGTTGAATAGCATCTTCCACCAAAAACAACATCACGGCTAACCAGAATGCGTTTAGTCTATGGATGATACAAATGGTAGCCTTTACTTTCAAAAATTTACCCAACAAAAATACATTTTATTGCTTTATTATCCAATTTTCTGCGATGTTGTTCACACACTAATGCATATGCCAAACAATTCAAAAACACGCAGATGAGAAACAGATGGCTTGCGATCATGCCAAGCCTCATATGGAGTGAGAGACTGTAGCACTTTAGTGGGACACCTGTTAAGTACATATGTTGCACACATGAAAGCCTCAAGCCAGAAACTATGTGGTAAAGTCTTACTCTTGACAATACACCTCGCCATCCCCATGAGTGACTTGTTCTTCCGTTCAGCGACTCCACTCTGTTGAGGTGTATATGGCACAGTACACTGGTGTTTTATCCCACGTTCAACTAGAAATGCATTAAAATCAGAAGACATATATTCCCCCCCTCGATCAGAACAGAGGGTGCCCATTTTACATGCTGATAAATTTTCAGCCAAGACCAAAAACTGTGTGAAGCACATGAACACTTTGGACTTTGCTTTCAATGGATATACCCATGCATGCCTAGAAAAATAATCAATGAAAGTCACGAAGTAAAGATAATTTCCAAACGAAGGAGTCTGCATAAGATCACAGACATCACTATGTACAAGCTGCAATTTATGAGTAGCCCAAACTGAACCATCGTTTTAGGAATGCTACATTTTGCCCAAAATACAGCCTTCACAAACATGTTTTCCAGGTGCCTCAAGTTTAGGCAAAGAGGACACCATTTCAGATTTCTGCAGGCGTAGCAAACTAGCAAAATTTAGATGACCAAAGCATGCATGCCAAAGCTTTGCATCTGACATAGCCTGAGAATCATGTACTGCACATGCCAAATCATTCACAGATCTTTCATAGTCTATGAGCTTATACATCCCATGACATAAACTGCCAGAAGCAATAATCACGTCGCCATTTGACAAATCATGAATTGTACACCTGTCATCAACAAATTTCACAACCAAGCCAATCTTGCCTAATGCAGAAACTGATAACAAATTTTTCTTGATCCCTGGCACAAACAAAGCATCCAACAAAGTTAAAGAACTACCATCAACAGTAGTCAAAATGATCTTACCAACTCCCATAACAGCATAAGAGGAATTGTTGGCGCATGTAACGGTGTTTCCTGTAGGGTCAGACTCGAGTGAAGAGAAGAAACTACACTGTGAGGTAATGTGTTTGGTCACCCCACTGTCAAAGTACCAAACATCTGAGTCTACTATAGACATGCACTGCTCATGATAAGATGGGTCAAAACTACAAACAGTCGTAAGCACCCATTCTTCTTCCTGCACAAGATTAGCAGACTCTATTTTCGGTGTAGAGGCCTCTGCAATAACCATTCCAACCTCCTTTTTCTTTGCCTCTTTTACACCCAGTTTTGGACAGTTGTGCATATTTCTGCTTACTAGTTGAAGAGCCTTATTTTCTGTTGCCCTTTTGACTAGCCAGGAAAGCTTGATTTGCAACATGTATAATGGAACAGTTCTGCCTAGACTGATCTTCCTATAATAGAACAGAGACTAACTCCTCAAATGACAAGGCATTTGGATTTCCTTTCATCATCAACCGAGGAGTAGAAGCAAAACTCTGATATGAATCCGGAAGACCATTCAAAACGGTCTACACAAGTGAGCTATCTGGTATAACCTCATGAGCAAAAATCAACTATTCCTTCAAGTCTTTGATCTTTGTTAGAAAACTGCCCATAGAATCACCTTCATCCATGTGCTCACTCTCCAATTGTTTTCGTAGGTAAGCAACATGAGCCTCATTCCTAGCTTGGTATAATGTGGTAAGTGTATCCAAGCATCCTTCGCTGTTCTGCAAGAGCGAATGTGAGGAATAATGGCACGTTTGATAGACAAAGCTATCAATGCATGTGCTTGGGCATCTCTACCATCCCAATGAATTTGATATGCAGCAGGTGTAGCAAAAACTGCACCAGAAACAGGAATATGCAGAATATCATCATCTTCGACACCTTCTGCATCAGCTTTTGTACCTGTAGTTGTAACCGTTGCAGGTGTGATAGGACATTTTTCAACACCCTGCACAATGTTCCATAGTCCTTTTACAACCAATACATGTCGCATCATATAAGCCCATAACGGGTAGTTGGTACCATCCAACTTATCCTCAATAGCCAACATACGGAATACATCACTATTTTCAACCATGGTCGGTGACAAAAATACCTTGATGCAAAAAATTGACTGTATCTCAAAAAGTTGAACAGAACTACCAAGACAAATTCTGCTAGACTTCTAGTAGACTTTGAGATGCTTATATTGGCGAACCAAAACTAGTATATACCTTTGGTAAAAAAAGAGGAAATAGCCTGCACAATCATTGCGTTAGTGTGTTCGGAGGCCGAAACGAGCTCAGATCGTGATTTCGGCACCATAGAGCGAAGCCGTTTTGATCTCAGAAACACATTGAGTATGCTCACCAAAATTCGTGCAATTCTGAGACCGCAATCGAAGAGGTGTCGACGACGCCCTAGATGAAGCGACGACCTGCTCTGATAGCAATTGTTGGAGTTAGACATCTGTGGAAGCATGCGAACAACACAAGGAAGAAGAAGAAGAAGCTTGGAGCACAACACACAATACTGAATGTATTACTAGAGAATGTACAAAGATAAGTAGCCCATTAGGACAATATGCATATATACAAGCCGGGGGAAAAAAACCTCCTAAAGAGGGAAAAAAGTGCTCCGGTGGTCCTAGTGTGTTCACACACATCACTACCTAAATATATCACCAAGGATGAGGTTGAATGCAAATTTCAAGGCATCCTTGCATCTAGGCCAATGGAATAGGAGGGCATCCAATGGCTAGGACTAGAGAAAGCAAGAAAACAAACCTTTGAATGAGTGCCCTTGGATTATAACAAAGATTGGACGGTTTTGTTCATTTTCCAATTTAAAAGGTGCTTTCGTTGTGGATCATTTGATCTATCAAGGATCCAGTGGTCTAGATTGAAGGCTCCAAGGATGAAGGCACCTTTTATCCTCATCCATATGATGGAATGTGCATCCAACAGCCTATGGCGCTGCCCAAAAAATGATCAATCCTTAGTGTACTTTACCCTCCAATTGGACCTCAATCCAACAACCCATCGCACTGCCAACAAATGGTAAACCCTAGGTACACTTTACCCTCATGTTGGACCTCAATCTAATAGTATAGATTTATGCAGAGGGCGTGTAAAAAAGTCCATGTGAAAGATCCAAATCCCACGAATTCTTTGATATTCTCTCTCCAGAGAACCATCAACCTTAATCTAAGCCATGGATTTTAAGCATCCAAAGGCTCAAGAAATTTACATTTGAAAAATCAAATACAAAAGTTATTAAATACTATTTTATTTGAGAATAGCACGAGTGGTTTTCTACATCCTTTCAATCGACTAGATTCTTACAAGTCCCATACAAGGCTCATTTTTTTCCCTAATGCTCTTTAAAATCTTTTGGGTTATGAACGTCTAATAAAATAAATAAAAAGCACACAAAACATTTGTTAAATTCATCACTTATTTTTTATAGACATGTAGAATGGGCTTCTTATATTCAAAAATTTCATCCTATGCTTTGATATTGACCTAGAAAGCTCATAATTATTGATACACCTAGTCATTTTTCCTTTTGAGATTCTACACTTTAGTATTGTGAATAATATTTATGCCATTCAAATTCATTTTTTGCTTACATGATTTCCATTATGCATTTGATTTGTATTTTTCACATGCACAAAAGATTTTGAAAATCGATAATCACATGATGTTCAAGGATTTTTATATTTCCAAAACAAATTATGTGTAATGCTTCCAAATGTTTAATGCATGTACAACAACCAAAGATTTTTTATCATATGTACTATAATTATTTTATGAAGGTTCTAGAGTTCTACTTTCAAAAGCCACTAGATAATCATTTTCCATTGAAACTACACCTATGCTTCTCAAAGTTTGGCAATTGTAAAAATGTGTATGTGAGAGAATCTATTTGCGTGTTTCAAATGCTTTATGTTTTGGTCTTTACCATTGAAAAATAAACTTTTTCTTCAATAAAAAGTCGATAGGAGAGATAAATAAGAAAAATGCTTAAGCATTTTACGATAAAAATTGGCTAATTCAAGAAGAAATTGTACTTCATCAATATATTTAACTCAAAGTGAATCTTGAATAACTCTCACTTTATTTGGATCAACATAAAATCCTTGATATGAAACAATATTTTCTGAATATTCAAGTTATTTTTGAAAGAAGATTTTTTTTTTAGGATTAATATACAAGGTGTTCTTGGGTAACAAGCTAAAATACTATATGAAATCGTTGTCTATTATCAATTTCAATTTTACAATAAACTTAAATATCATCAAAACAAACAATAAGAAAATCTTGACAATGTAAAAATATGATATTCAACATTCTTGCAAATGTGGAAGGGGTATTTGTTAATCCAAAAGGAATAACCAAAAATCTATACAAATCAATTTGAGCTCCGAAAGGAAGTTTATACATCTTTTGCATCCAAATTTGATGATAACAATTTTAGTCAATATATTATCTCCTCTTACCTTATCCAAAAAATCATCTATACGTTGTATACAATATTAATTTATAATATTTATTTTTTTCAAAGCAAGATACTCTATGTACATTCTATACGTCTTATTCTTCTTTTCTAGCAATAGAATAGGAGTTTCAAAGGGGGTAAGAACTAGGCCTTAAAAGTTCTTTTCCAAGTAAATATTTTATTTATCTTTCTACTTCTTTTCGATGCAATGATCCATACCTAGAAATCACCTTATGTGGAGGAGGAATCAATTCCAATACTATGTTCTAAATTTTCTCTCGAAGATGGAAGTTATGATGGTATGTTTTGCGTGGCTTCTTGTATTGTGCATTCATAGTAAAGTTTTGTGTGTTATTGATATATTTTGGTAGTGATGTGTGTGATCACACTTAGGACCATAGGGGCACTTTCTACCCTCTTTATGAGCTATCTTGTATATATGCCTATAACCATGATGGGCCATTTAGATCTAGACATTCAATTCGTAATAGAATTAGTGTTGTTTTGCTCTCCAAGCTTTTGCATGTTCCTTGCCTTGTTTGTTTGCTTTTGCAATTCTCCAACTTAAATGCAATGTCTCAGTGACAACTTCCATGGATATAATCTTATTGAGAGTGGATCGAGAAGACAAGGATAAAACTACCTTTGTTAAAAAATAGTGTGTTAATGCCTCCAAAATTATAAATTTTGGACTCAAGAATGTGCCACAACTTTCCAAAAATGGTTTATGTGTATGTTAATAATCTTGCTTTGTGGAGTATGAGAAGTCCCTGTGGATACTATGTCATTCAGTTGTACACTTGTAATTTCAAAGTTAAAACTGAGAGGAGTAGGTTTCTCTTGAACCTCCATTTAAAACAAGTATTCGCCTTGAATGCATGGAAGAAGCGTTGCGCTCTGTGAATCAGCGCTTGAACAAGAATTGTGTTGTGCACAGAGTGAATTGCAGATGGACGTCTGTTCTGGAGTTGTAGATATGTTTGATGGAGTAAACCTGCGTTTCTCAAGTATTCGCCTTGAATGCGTGGAACAGCCGGCGCGCTCTGTGAATCAGCGCTTGAACAAGTATTGTGTTGTACACAGAGTGAATTGCAGATGGGCGACGTCTGTTCTCGAGCTGTAGATAACTTTGATGGAGTAAACCGCCATTTTCACTCTTCAGTGGCTGTTGGTTGCTGAAAATGTGAATGCCATTCCTTATATGACTGTATTATGTGATTCGCGTTTCGCTACCTTTGTTGGTATGCATCACTAGCTGTGTGTTTGTTATCCGCTTTGTTTTTCTTGAGCGCAACATTGTTGGTATGCATCAAAAGGAGTGCTAGTCAACTTCTAGTTTGTTGGTGACATGATGCTCCACTTCAAATTTCAAAAAACCACAAGGTGAGGTAGGTAGTCATTACTCTACATCATAATGACACTTTCTTCTCAGCTTTCCTTTTTCTTTTCTTTTTTAATAAAGGAAGTTCGGCCTTAGCCTAATCTCCCGGACTTTAATTATAATAAAGGAAAAAAGTTACAAGTGAATGGGACTAGTGCCCATGGGACCCCCCAAATCCCACAATGCAGGGGAGGAGTATGGCAAGCTACATGGCATTACAGATGAGGCGGATAAAATTGACTTTCCTTTTTCTTTAAGAGAAACAAACTTCCACTCATCATGAGTGGAAGTGGGCGGCCGGGATAAGACAAAATGACTCTATCTCGTTCCTGATCAACGGCGTTAGGGGGTGGAGTCATGGAACCTCCAAATTGCTAAGCGATTATGGAACAAGGGGTTCAAGCAGCGGAAACAGCTCTGGAAACAAGAGACCGGCCAGTGGATCAGGTTCGAAGACTTAGACCCAAGACATAGAGTTACCCTCGAGGAATGGACTCTTCTTCAAGGTAGATGTTTAGCTTGGGATTGCTCAACTATCTGCCTTCTCTACAGACAAGATCTTCCTTGCCTGGAGGGCCTCAAATGGAGCAATGGTAAGAAACTATCCAAAATCCCCAACTTCAAAGAGAACTTAGATGTTCATCACACCCTCAACAAGATGTGGTGCCTTTCTTGGACCAAACTTCGATGGGAACTTAAGTTCATGTCTATTTGGCACCCCCTAATTGAGATCAAAAAGTCCGTTCTCATGTGGTAGATCTTGCATAAGGGTATCTGGTCCATTGTAAGGGCTAACAAAATTTGTGGTGTTCCACCTTGGTGCAAGAGGTGCCATCCATGCATCGAAGATTTGGTTCACCTTTTCTTCGATTGCCCCAAGTCCCGTGTTATCTGGCTTCACGTGATAGGGGTTTTGAGACTCATGAAACAAATCAATTGGCACCAGGCGCTATTGGGGGAGGCGATTGGCTTCTCATCAAGGTTGTGGAATGCCATCAAGGGTGAGACTCTTTGGAAGATTTGGATGGACCGACGTGCTGTCAATTTTGGCAAAACTCCAAAGGAATGGTCGATTGAGAAATCCTTGTTTCTTCTAGGAAAAAGAATCTCCCATGATAATAGATCCCCACTATTTAGGCATCACTGTATTTATGTCCTAGAAGATAACAAGCTAAAACCCAAATGGGTCCCGCATGAGGGAGATGATAAATTTATCCGCCTCATTTGTAATGCCCTCTAGCTCACCGACATTGTGGGATTTGGGGGATCCCATGAGCACTAGTCCCATTCACTTGTAACTTTTCCCTTTTATTTTAATTAAAGTCCGAGAGAATAGGCCACGGCTAAACTTCCTTTTATAAAAAAAATTTAAAAATTAAAAAAAAAGGAAAACAAACTTCTTTTTTTTTAGGAGGTGTTTGTCATGGATGGGCGCTTCAATGAGCGTTTTCATGATATATAAACCATAAAGGTTTCTTTATAATGTTGGAGCACACATAACCTAGTGGTTGACGTTTTGAAGCTGTGGGAGGAAGTCCTGCGTTCAAGTCTTGGCTGGACATGTCCATGAGATCCTCATGGTGGGTGCCTACCTTATGAGGTTGGTTGTGTGAGTGTGTATTTCCAATTCATTGTACTCTCAAAGATAATTTGTGCAAGGGGCAACCCTCACCAAAGGCAGTAAATATCTAATCATAGAATCACTACAAGGAATATGGCCGCATAGCGACGGTTAAGGCGACACAATTTTGTCACTATAAAATTGCAAAATGCATCGCAATGAGCATCACGCAGAGACCGTCGATTAAACGACGAGCCAAACGACATTTTTTTCGACGTGTGGTGTGACGGGGTGTGGGACGCTCGCATAGAGTGTCGCTAATGCGACCGTTTTAAAAAGCATTGCATAAGCGATGCTTTTTGCATTGCATAAGCGATGCTAAAAAGATGTCGCTTATGCGAAACTGACTCCAGTGCCTTTTATGATGCGTTACCATCGCTTACACGACGGTCTATTGATGGAAAAAAATTAAAAAATTGGAGGCTCTTCGATTGGCATTTTCATGCATCTGATCGAAGAGCTCTCCAACATTCGCAATTGTGCTGCGCTTACAAGTTGAAACAAGTATATGCAGAATTTTTGTTTTGCCTAAGCTCTATCTTATTGTCTCTCTCCGTCTCTGTTTCTCTCTTTCTATGTCTTTCTCTCTTTGAATTCTCTCTCTCACTCTCTCTCTCTCTCTCTCTCTTCTCACTCTCTTTATTGCAAGTTATTCAAGAAGCTAACCAAGCAAAAAGTATGGCTAACTATTGTAAGTATAATTTCTATTCTTTGTATATCATTTGAATTGTGTTATTTTCATTAGATAGCATATTCACACTTATTGGTATGCACATCTACACTTATACATGATGAAGATGCACGTTCACACATATACACATATACACATATACACATGCACATACACACACATATATACACATAAATACATGTGCACATACACTTAGACATACACACACATACACATGCATATGCACAAACATTTCTACAACCACATAAAGAGATTTACATGCATGCATTATTGCATATATATATATATATATATATATATATATATATATATATACATACACACATTAACATATACTTAAATACATGTATATGCACATCCACATGCATGCACATTCACATGCATGCACATGGATGCAAATGGAAATGCATCCACATACACATGCATGTTTCATTCATATACACATGCGATACATACCTTATACACATATATATGCACATATGTACACACACATATACACATGCACACACACATGCACATACATACATATACACATATATATGCACATACACACATATACACATAGAGTTACACATAAACATGCACATACATATACACACACATACACATGCACATGCACATACTCATATACACACATATACACTTACACATGCACATGCACATGCACATACATACATATACACACATACACATGCATATACATACATATACACACACATACATATACACTTACGTACACACATATGAATGAATTATATAATTAAAGTATTAAAACACATGCTTAATATAAACAATATTAACAATCAATAGAATAAAACTCTTCATTAATTAGTACCATACACACAATTCAAAACATAACTGAAATGAAAAATATATAGATAATATATATATATATATATATATAGATAATATATATATATATATATATATATATATATATATATATCAATGTAAATACATATAATCCAATGTCATAATCAAGAATCCTAATCATCATCATCATCATCATCAACAACATCATGATCATCCTGATCATCCTCATCCTCATCATCATGATCACCCTGTGATGATCGAGGTCGTCCCTCTTGTGTCTGTCTCTTCACCTCATCCATATCTTCCTCTCCATAATACTCTTGTATTACATATAAAAATCATAAATAAGTAAAACAATTAAACCATTCATAAAAATAAAATATTTATATAAAATTTAATACTCACAAAGGCATCCGGATGATCTCGCATATACTCGCTCAAACGCTGATATCCAAAATGTGTAGCATACTCGATCTCATGTTTCGTAGGATATCAGCCATAATCCTTTCACTACATTGAAACAAATAAAAAAGATTAGTTTCTTGCATTTTAACTAAAATAAAAAGTATACTCACAATAACACATATACTTACAAATGTAGCTACAAAACCATGATGGCCCATTTGGCCTAGGTGCGATGTGTGGCCCGACTCCACTCTCTTCTTTGCAACAACCTGCTTTTTAAGAAAAAATAAATACATAAATTAAATGTAAAAATTTACTAAAATATATGAAAATTATAAATATAAACTATTGATTTGTATCCCTTCTACTTAGGAAATGACTGTTGAGGATGTAGCTGTCTACGAAAAAACTGCCACATCTCAAGTGGTATGTTAGGTGGCCTCTTATTTTTTTCCACCATACAATATCTCCTGTTAATTTAATCTCAAACAGAAAAGAAAATCAGAATACATACACATATATACACACACATACGCATACACATACCCACATACACATATACATGCAAACATATATGCATACATATATGCATACATATACGCATATACATACAATTAACATAAACACACATATACATATCCACATATATATGTACACACACATGCATGTATATACATTCATTCATACAAAATACATGCATTTATCCCACAATAATGTGTATTTATGTATATGTGAATATGTGTGTATGTGTAAATTTGTATATGTGAATATGTGTGTATGTGTAAATATGTATATGTGAATTTTTTGTGTATGTAAATAATCAGATTATTAATATCAAATACCATTCTTTGTAGATTCTGATCAATCAAATGGAACTCCACCACCATCTCCTCATCGTGCAAAGACTATATACTGTAAGTACATCAAACCTTTAGTTTTAAATATATTTGATGGATATATAACTTATATATTTTTTTGCTTCTTATTATAATCCGATTTTGATCAATAAGAGGATACTCCACCACCTCCTACCCATGCAACAACTTCACATGTGTCCTTCGATAGGAATTATGATGAATTTTACTATCAAGAGCATATTATATGTTGGTGTAACTCTTGTTATGGCACGTATCGAAGACCACGATTGGAATGTATTGAACATGAGGCAAAGTATGCTACTTTTGAGCGTGCACCATCACCCGATCAACGTGATAATGCTTGGGTATGTATTTTTTATATAAATTAATGTCATTATTCTATTTAAAAACCATATACAAAGTCAAATTACTGTTGATATACAGGGATACTTGCTCGATGATGATGATGATGATAATTTTTCTCATAATGTTAATATACCTCATACACATCATGGACTTGCTGTTCATCAATTACAAGCAGAGGTTTCTAGAAATCTACTTCCTGGTTAAGAGACTGAAATGGTTGGAGATTATCCATTGCTAGCTCGTGATCGTTCTCTAGTACGAACATACGATAGAAGAAGATATGGAGGATGGAATAGAGGACCACTTCCTTTAGATGAAGGATGTTTTCAACTTTTGGGGTAATCACTATATGATTGCTCCATCCACTACTACTAATGCTAGTCGTGGTCTCTTTATTGTAGAGGATTTGTATGTGCCTCCGAACTCTGAAGTCACTCTTATGTCATTTTGTGGTCATATATATGGATGGGGAGATTGGCATCGATTTCATGTTATGTACAAAACATGAGTACTTATGGAATATGCTTGAACGCAGCATCCCTTACTAGTAGAAGGATTCTACATGCAGAAAATGAAAGATTATATATTGATGGAAGACCTTACACACATGGAAATATAGCAGGTTTAATAAATAGTAGTCAAGGGTTACATAATAGTTCAAGGGCTAATTGCACATTTGACGAGTGTGAAAATAGTCATGAATCACCATACATGAGTACAAATGTATCAAGATACATAGTTGTCAATGCTATTACTACATTACATGCAGGTGCTGAACTATTAGTGAATTATGGATGGCGTAGACATCCAAGATCACCTTTTAGCTAGAGAGAATAAAACTTTTCTATCCATATTTAATAACTTATATATTTAATTTTATGTTTAAAGTTTACTTTTTATTCATTTATGGAATACTAATGAATTTTATTTATATGTGTAGATTCCAACGTATGATGTTGATGATATTCCTCCACACCATTCACAATTGCCAGTAAGACCTCATTTATCAGAAGCTTCTATGAGGAGGCTATGCAAAAGTTATCATGTGGAATATCCAAGGTTGAAAGATCTATATTCAAAAGAAGATAAAGTACAAGATTTGTGCGACAATGATGAAGATGATGGCATGGCAGATTTTATTGAGGATTGGTATCAAAATGACAGTGAGAGCATTGATATTTAAAAAATGAGAAATATCTTCGATAGGAATGTCTAAAACATGTATATGAAGGAAGTCGTTTGACACAACTAACTGCGAGCTTACTTATTCTCAATCTTCAAAATCATTTCGGATGGAGTAATGTATCTGTTTCGACACTATTAAGGTATAACTTTAAGTTTTCTATATATATATATATATATATATATATATATATATATATATATATATATATATATATATATATATATATATATATATATATATATATATATATATATACACATAAATATATATATATATATATATATATATATATATATATATATATATATATATATATATATATATATATATATATGCATATATATATATGCATGCATATATAAACATACACATAATATACATGAATGTATACACACATATAAACATACACACACATATACACACATACACATGTTATGAGAGTAAGGTCAAATTATACATACCTGTATCGAATGAAGATGGTTTGTCCATCTAGCCTTTAGAATTGTCCACCCAATCTTTAGAATCTTTTTGACACATATGTTTCTCCTATTTTAGTCGATCTAATACCCGTGCTACTAATTATTTTTAAGAAAAATATTAAGTACCAGTTACTAAGGAAGGTATTAAGTCATATGTAAATGCTCTACCCCTTCCTCTTGAATTCCTACCTCTCCGTGCATAGTTAGCTTGAGAAGTAGCACCTTCACCTTCAACCTTTTTACTCTTTCCTTTATCCTTAGATTTTCCTTTATCTATATAAAGGGCAAAAGAATTGTTACCTCTTGATGGTTCACCATTTTTGTTGAGCTTTGCCTAATGGGTGAAGAGTTGCCCCATGAGAGTGGTTAGATCAGGGATTTGCATATCCATATAAAGATCCATTGAAGTTGTGAAAGATTCCCACTTATCATCTGCCTTGATGCCATTGATTATCTATCTCACTATTTGCTCCTCTTCAATCTCCTCTCCTATGCTTGCCAACTGATCAGCCACATCCTTCACCTTAGTTACAAACTCTGAAACATTATACTTAGGTTGCTTCTTTTGAGTAGTAAACTCCATCCACAATTGATTTTTCCTAGCTCTTGTATTGGAAGAAAAGTATGAAGATAGAGTATCCTAAGTTTCTTGGGAAGTTTTGCGATTCCTAATACGAGGAAGAAGGAAGTCAGAAATATAATTAGGTAGATATGACCTGGCTAAAGCATCTTTGGCACACCATGAGTTGAGTCCTTCTTGCTCCTCTCTTGTAGGTTGATCTTTACTTCTAAATATGGGCATCTCTTCATCTCCTGATATGTATCCATAGAGACTCCTTCCTTGTAAATAGGTCTTCATCCTCAAAGACCATGCTAGATAATTATTCCTGTCCAATTTGTCAATGAAAGAAGGGAAACGATCTTCCATTTCACCTCAACTTGCTCTGATACCACTGTTGGAAGAGATGGATGGATACCTCAAGGAAGTGAGTTGGTACTGCTAAAACCTGCTTTGTACCAGTCCTAATACTCTTCGGAGTTAGAAAGTAGGCCCTTTTAGCTTGCAAATGACACCAAGAAAGTACGTATGTACTTTGGAATTGATGCTTGAAACAATTGATCCAAAACAGACTAGTTCAAGAATAGCTAGTGTTGAAAAAACTTGCTATTTTTGTCCATACACCTGCTAACCTTTTTACTCAGAGCTCATAGTACAGTAACAATTGACAAAGTTCCTTTTACGAAAATTCAATTAGCTTATATAGCTAATGATTGCAAGTGGAATCATCTAAAATGATCAACTATGCTTTGAGAAATTAATTTAGCAAGTTAGATCTTACCCTCGACTTTTTAGGGACTAACCAGTAGATGACCAATGAGCACTTCGAAGATGATTTCTCCCAGATGCCTGAACAAAAGGCTTGAAATTTTGATAGCACAAAGTAGACTTTAAGCTGGTTCCAACAAGCCAACGAGTATGCAAAATGATTGAGTATTCACTGAGATATGACCAAAAGAAGTTGATTGTTCTAAGTAGTCATAGCAGAGAAGTGGATAGAGATGTTCAATGAGATATATGTATTATAAAACATGATTGTACGAATTCATTGACATTGTAATGATGCTCAATGATGGTAAAGTAAGTGAGCTATTGTTTAAGCTACTCAAGTTCTACAAATGATCAAGGAGAGAGTTCTAAATGAGGCATACACAACTGCGAGATTTTACAAAGCCTTTATGTAAGTGTTTCCACTAAGTTTTGAATTTTGAATTCAAACTTGACTCCAACTAAAAGTGACTCCATTGATTTAGGATTTATTCTCTCAATTGAACTCGTAACTAATATTCTTCCTAACTCCATGAGATATAGGCTTTTACAAGATTCTTCAAGGATTTAATCTTTTCCAATGGTAAATGAGCAAGAAGTTACAAACTATGGTTCACATGAATCATCTAGTGCTTTCACACAATGTCTTCCATGCTAAGCCAAATGTGTAGGCTTGTATATTTGCACCAACAAAGGGAAAATACCAACAGAGGAGGAAAGGGAGCAAAGTCAACAAACACATCAACAACAAAATGTGGAAGATGAAGGTTGACCCTCACATCATGTAAGAAAAATTATCAACCATGACATAGACCTCAACAACAACCTAACATACCTCCCAATGCAAGAGCTCCACAAAGACGAAGGAGGCACTGCAGGGCTTTCATAGAGATAGGACACTACCAAAAGTCCATTGAGCTACTCATACTACAAACAACTTTTGCAAGGGTAGTAAAAGAAGAACTACAAAGCTACTGTGCAGGTCTATGAATACAAAGGATAACACTTGATGCTACTCAAGAGGTAGCTGAGGCATACCTCATCTCCATGCTTGAGGACTCTAACCTATGTGCTATCCATGCCAAGAGAGTAACCATACAAGCCAAGGACATTCAGCTAGCAAGAAGAATTAGAGGAAATAACCCATGACATTTGTATCTTGTACCCTTTGAGAGGCATACTTTGCGATGTAATACAATGATTAATAGAAAATTTTGTTTTTACCTATATGTTCTTTGTGTCTTTTTTTTCTCTCTCTCTCGCTCTCTCTATCTTTGACTCTCCACCATAAGTGTATAGAAATAAATTTTGCTTGAGTCAGTTATATATGGAGTCCTCAAAGGCTCTTTATGAATGAGTTGAAACTTCATGCATTTGCCTCTTGTTTTTTGACTAGATATGTAGACCTTGAACCTAATATGTTCCCAAAGTCATTTACATGCAAAAAAACCCTAGTCACAGAAACGTGGTATTTGACCTTGAAAATTTTTGCAGGGCTAAATCTCCTGTTTCTGTGGTTGGGTTTTTTTTTGCACTTTATGGACTTTTCAATGCCCCCTATGTATAGATAAGATGCATAGAATGTATAAAATAGAAGGTTAGTCACTCCAGGTACTCTTTGGCTTGCTAGGTCTTCATTGTATAGTTGATGCCACCCATAAGCAAGAGAATTTGAAATCATTTCAGTTGATCCTACACTTGGGAGCCCTCACAAAAAAGGCCAAAAAAGCCCCAACCATAGAAACATAGGAATCAACCCTGCAAAATGTTTGCAGACCTGATTCCCACGTTTTTGTGGCTGGGGCTTTTTCGACCTATTTCATGCTAATTTAGATACCACAAACCATATGCAACACTTCGATGAAGAGAAAAACTTAAAATTACATAGAAGTTGTGGATACAAAGGTAGGTCCAAATTATGAAGCACATTTCATACAAAGGACAAGACCAAATAGGAAAAACAAAAGTTTGTATTATCCAAATATTTACATCATTTCTGAATTGCCTTCAATTTCTCAACAATATTCTTTCTCCTTTGGAGAGATTGACCTAATGTAGTTACAACTAAGGATTTCCTAACCAAAATGACACAATTAGTGCCTTGGGTAATTGTACATAGAAAAAATTTTGCTAAGGGCCTTCAAGCACCAAGTCATGAACTGCCCATCCAGACTATAGTCTTTATGTATGATCACTTTTTGATGTAGTTTGCCAAGGATGAACCACTTCCGTGAGAACCTCAATCCCCACTGCATCTTGCCATGAACTTGTCCAGCTCAATTGCTTCCTATTAAGAAAGAAAATGAGGATTCAAACTCTAACTGTCCTAACTTAAATTATTCATTTAATTAATTTAGTTACCACTTACATCATGAAGCTTGTATTCTTCCTCCCCTCTTCCAAGGGCATCAAGATCAATGCTAGAGTGGGCCATGCCACTCTGCTCTACTACAAGGGATGTAGGAACTTTGTGCTTCATTATCCTCTCTCATGTTGCACTCATCTCCTCTTCGGTAGTATAATTGTTGTCATCTTTTAAGATATCTTCACACACCATTGCTATGGTGCCTACTACAGAAGCTCCGAGTGGGATGACGTTCTTTTCAAATATGTCAAATATGTTGTCAAGCACAACATTTGACAGTGTGGAAAAAATACTCAGGGCATTCATCTAGATGGAGACCTAATGCCTTCTCAATATCATGAAGAAAAATAAATTCCTCTCCATCCACAATGACGATGGAGAGACATTCAATTTCCACCTCTGGTAATGTGGGCTTAGAGGGGTTGAGATTTGAAGGGGGGGCCTCCTCCATACTTGATAGCTCACGTAGTTTGCCCTCAACACCACAGGGGAAGTCTCGGTGGATTGTAATGCTCTCTTATTGCAAAATTTATGGCCTCTGAATGAGGCTCATTCTTTTCCTTAAAAAAACACCATGTGACAAGTTTGGGGAGATCGATGGGTGTAGGCTCGGGCTCCTCATTGATGACAAAATATGTTGTTGCAACGTAGGAAAGGTACTTTGTACCCATCCTCTTCTTTTTGTTAAGTTGCTTTAATAATGGCATAGAGTCATCTAATAAGTGCGCTGCATTTTCAACAATTTCCATGAAGCGCTTAAGGCGCTTCATGAAGGCTTCATCACCCTTGTGTATGTAGAGTAAAAGGTCACATGGGACCCATTACCCTCATAAGGTGGTATTTCTATGGAGTAATGCAAGATGTAGTAGTCAAGGAACTCTATGATTACCTCGAGTCCATCAAAGTTAAGTTGAATTGTTTTCTCTAGATCAGGGACTCTAGACAATAGGTCATACAAGTGTGTTTGACCTTTGAACTGAGTTGATTCTAGGAACTCATTGAAGAGTTCTCAAGGATGTTTGGGTTGCACGGTACTGGAGGTTGAGGTAGCCATTGTTAAAAATCAAGCTTCAAGTTAAAAATTCGTGGGGAATCTTGTTGGAGACC
This sequence comes from Ceratopteris richardii, assembly GCA_020310875.1. Taxonomy (NCBI): domain Eukaryota; kingdom Viridiplantae; phylum Streptophyta; class Polypodiopsida; order Polypodiales; family Pteridaceae; genus Ceratopteris; species Ceratopteris richardii. Next base: position 85,857,953 of record CM035437.1, read on the forward strand.
TCTTAATCTCCAAAGGTTTGATCTATACTGACTTAAGAATACTTCTATGTCAGTTATAAACCAAACTTTACACAAACAATGTTCTTCTTTACCAAAACTTCAAGCAATACTTCTCTGAGTGAAGAAGTGTCAACTTCAGAAAGTCTGCTTCAGATATCAACTTCTTTACCTGCACAAATCTTCAAATTTCTTCAAGTAAATGATGCACAAGTATTAGCAATATCTTTGCGCAATCATACTAGTCATTAGTTCTCAAAACTAATCACCAAAAGTTTAATTTGATCATTAAGATCAAATACATGTCAGAAAATGACTCTCAGAAGTTGCGCCTTCGACATAGCCAACTTCTTAACTTGATTTCTCCCAATCTGAAACCCGTTTTGCTAAATGCTTTTAGACATAGCTTCCTTATCTTCTAACTTAAATTTTAAGTGCTCACTCATCAAAAACTTTACAGTATACACTCAGATCTGATCAAAACACTGAGACAGAAAAGTGCGCTACTTTCAGGCTTCAGTTCTCACATTCTACATATAAATGTTCCTAATGATCATTCTCACAGTAGGAGAGGAATTAGATTCTGAAACTCTAGACATAGCTTCATTAGCTTCTCAATTAGATGTGTACAAAAGGATTTCTGATCCACATGATCAGACAGAGAGCACTCAGAGAAAAACCCGTCGCTATTTTCTGGGAAAAAACTCTCTACACATCTTCCTGAAAATTGTCATCTACAAAATGACTCTATTACTTTCTCTCATACATTTCTTGTCATAATTATCTTATATATACACGACTTTAGACTCATCTCGCGTCTATGACTCTACTCCTTATCATCCTAAGGGTTTAACTATACTTTGCTTACAAGATTCTTCACTTATATGTACATATGTGTACAAGACATCATCCTGAATTCTTCTTCACTTTACAAGTGTCTTTCTTTGCTTCATTCTGACCACAAGCATTCTTCAAGATCTGTATAATCATCAATTTGTGATTGGTTTGCTCCAACAGCTCCCCCTCAATCACTAATTGTGATTATTCCATTCTTCTTCACTCCTGCCATCTCCTTAAATCTCTGTAACTTAGGTCCATCCAAACTTTTTGTCATCATATCTGCCACCTGTTCTTTTGTTGGAGTATACATTACTTCAATCTCTTTATCAAGTACCTTTTCCCTCAAGAAATGATACTGAATCTCTATATGCTTAGTCTTAGCATGAAAAACAGGGTTAGCTGCCAAATACAAAGAACTCATATTGTCTCCAAAAATTATTGGAGTACTATGATCAATCTCAAAGCTTTTCATCAAGATCTTCAACCATATCACTTCCTTTGCAGCTTCTACCATTCCCTTATACTCAGCTTCTGTGGATGATAAAGCAACTGTATGTTGCTTCTTTGAACACCAAGACACTAACTTGTCTCCAACATAACATAGATATCCATGAGTAGACCTTCTATCATCTGAGTCACCTGCCCAATCTGCATCACTAAACACTTTGATTCTTGTGTCAGAAGTGAAACCATAATACAGACCTTCACTTAGGGTTCCTTTGATATATCTGAGTACCCTTTGGGCTGCAATCCAATGAGTCTTCTTTGGACAATGCATGAATTGTGACAACACACCTACTGCATATGATAGATCTGGCCTTGTCAAGGTAGCATAAATTAGACTACCTACCAAACTCTGATATTTCTTCATGTCATTGAACTCTTCACCTCCATACCTGCTTAATTTATGATTTACCTCCAATGGTGTAGTTGAGGTCCTGCAATCTTTCATGTTAAACTTGACTAGAAGATTCTTCAAGTATCTCTCTTGTGAAACATATACTCCATGTTGAGTATACACAATCTGCATTCCTAGAAAATAAGATAAGTTTCCCAAATCACTTATCTTAAACTCCTTCTCTATTTGCTTCTTAAGTTCATTGATTCCTTGAGCATCTGTTCCTGTAACAATAATATCATCAACATAAATGCACATGTAAATGTATCCATTTTCACTTGCCTTCACTAGCAAGCTACTATCTGCCTTTGATGCTTGAAATCCACATTCATTCAAGAACTTGACCAATCTGTAATTCCAAGCTCTTGGGGCTTGCTTTAACCCATATAAAGCTCTCTTGAGCTTACACACATAATCTGATCCAATTGATTCCATGAAACCTTCTGGTTGCTCCATATATACCTCATCTGCAATGTATCCATTTAAAAATGCATTTTTCACATCCAATTGTGATAATTTCCATCCCTTGCAAGCAGCAATAGCAATCAATGTCCTAATTGTAGACATCTTAGCAACAGGACTAAAGGTTTCATCATAATCTACCCCATAAGTTTGGGCATAACCTTTAACCACAAGTCTAGCCTTATATCTAGACACCTTACCATCTGCAAACCTCTTTGTTTTATATACCCACTTGCATCCAATGACCTTCTGATTCTTTGGTCTTGGTACTAGTTCCCAAGTTTCATTTTCAAGTAGAGCATCATACTCTTCTTGCATTGCCTTCTCCCAATTCTGTTTACCTTTGGCTTCTTCATAAGTGGTTGGATCTTCTTCTGTTTTCACAATGTAGGCATAATCTTTTGTTGTTAGGAAAGATGTATCATAACTATACCTTATAGGTTCTTTCCTTTCCCTTGTAGATCTTCTGATTTCTGCACTTCTTGAAGTTTCAGCCTCATTTGATTCTGGATCAAATCTTGGCCCTTCTTCTACATGATCCTGTACTCTACATCTAGAGTCAATTTCATCAACAATTTCTTCACAAACTTTTACCTTTGACTTTCCTTTCCTTTGAATTTCTTCAACACCTGTATACTCATTTGGTGATCCTGTATACCACATATTTTGCTCATCAAATGTTACATCTTTAGTAACAAGAAATTGCTTTGTGGATGGACTCCACAACCTATAACCCATCTGTCTATCATCATATCCAATAAACACATACTTCTCTGCCTTTGGTTCTAGCTTATGTCTTAATTGTGAAGGAACATAAGCATATGCAATACATCCAAATACTTTACAATGATCAAGACTAGGCTTCTTACCCCACCATGCTTCATAAGGGGTTCCTCCATCCAAAGCTTTGCAAGGCAACCTATTCACAAGATATGTTGCAGTGTTAATGGCTTCTGCCCATAAGTAATTTGGACAATTCTTTTCCTTCATCATGGCTCTTGCAAACTCTACAAGAGTTCTATTCCTCCTTTCTGCTACTCCATTCTGTTGAGGGGAGTACCTGCAAGTTACTTCTCTTTTGATACCTGCATTCCACAAATAATCATCAAACTCTTTAGAGAAATACTCTCCCCCTCCATCTGATCTTAACCTCTTGAGCTTTTGCCCTGTGATCCTTTCTGCATAAGCATGAAAATGTTTGAATGTCTTGAAAACTTCTGATTTATCCTTGATTACATACAAAGTAATCCACCTCGTTGCATCATCAACAAACAACACATAATATCTGGATCCATTTATGCTATAGTCCCTTGAGGGACCCCATACATCTGTATGAACCAATTCAAGCATATTTGAATGCTTGTACCCTGATTTGTTATAAGAACTTTTATGTGCTTTACCTAATTGACAAGCTTCACACTTGTACACCATATGTTGCCCTTCAATGTTTGGCAATCCAAGCACTATCTGATTCTTTGACATCTCCTTTATTGCTCTCTCATTGAAATGACCTAGCCTTTTATGCCATAGGTCTAATTCAGATACCTTTTGACTTCCATAGGTAAATAATGCATGTCCCACATTACCTTGGACCTTGAGAGTGAACAATCTTCCTTCCTTTTTCCCTGCAATTATGTTTCTATATCCCTGATTTGGATCTTGTACATAAACACCATCATTTGTGAATCTTACCTCATATCCTTTCTCCACAATTTGCCCTACACTTATCAAATTTTTAGGAATAGTAGGAACATAAAGTACCTTGCTCAGAAGTGTACTTCCACTCTTTGTCTTCACTGATCCAATGCTCTCCACTTTATGTTTGGTATTGTCACCTGTTTGAACTGTATGTCCATTCACCCTTGCTTCCATATCAGTCATCAAGGATAGATTCCCACTCAGATGGTTGCTGCACCCTGAGTCAATATAAAATACTCTTTGATCTTCTCCCATTGATTCATGAGTTGCATTCAAGATAAGAGTCATGTCATCCTTCTGATCTGATGCATAATTGTAATAATTATTGTTGTAGGACTGAGATTGGAAGTTTCTTCCACCTCCTCTACCATATGATGTCCTACCTCCTCTTCCTCTGAAATTTCCTCTTTGGTTTCTGCCTCCTCTACCTCTTTGATTATAATTCTGATTATTGCTTCCACCATTTTGATTGTTATACCAACAATCATTTGCCAAATGATTTGTTCTGCCACAAATCCAACAAGCTTTAGCATTATTTTTGTTCTTACCTCCTCTTCCTTTACCTCTGAAGTTCATCTTCCCTTTTGTAAAGTTAGCTTGATTTGAATTCCCTTCATCATCATTTGATTGCTTTCCCTTGCCATTCTTTTTCTTGTCTTTGGAGTACATAGCTTGACTTGTACTTCTATCATTGTCTCCTTTAAGATCCTGCTCAAAGGTTAGCATGTGTCCTAGCAATTGATTAAGATCAGGAGTAAAGTGATCAAGTGACAATTCTATGGACAATATAAAAGGCTTCCACTTCTCATCACCTCTTAGACCTGTAAGTATTTGTCTTACCAACTTTTCTTCTTCAATGTCTTCATCCACTGCTCCCAAGCTATCTGCAATATCTTTCATCCTTGCCACATAATCTGAAATTGATTGTGAGCTCTTCTTCTTGAAGGTTGTGAATTCAGCCCATAGTGAGGACTTCCTAGACTTAGTTGTATTTTGGAAATGCTCTTCCAAGGCATTCCAAACATCTGTAGCACTTTCCAAACCTCTGATGTGAGGTAGAAGATAATCATTTACAACCATGTAGATGATACTCCTTGCTTGAGCATCCTTTCTCATCCAAGTCTTCAACATTGCAAGCTCTTCTCTAGTAGGAATACTAGGATCTGCAAATTCAGGTTTTTCTTCATCTCCTGTAATAAATGCTATAAGGTCTTTGCTCATGAGGTGTGCTTCCATCCTCATGGACCATGCTGGATAGTTCTCCCTATCTAGCTTATCAATCTGCAAGCTTTCTCCCATCCTTGACTTTCTGTATCTGCAATTACTATGGTTTATGAGGAGAAAGTATACCTTTGATATAGTCTTTGTCCTTCTTGATTCTTCCGAACTTGTACTATGAACTTCTGCAAGTTATCTTCAATAATTTGTCCTTGTCCTCCTTTGATTTGGAAGATCTTCAATATCTGCACCAGTCGGAACTTCGATTATCTTTTCTTCTCTTGTACTTCACCTTAAGCTCTGATACCACTGTTGGAGACCTCTTAATCTCCAAAGGTTTGATCTATACTGACTTAAGAATACTTCTATGTCAGTTATAAACCAAACTTTACACAAACAATGTTCTTCTTTACCAAAACTTCAAGCAATACTTCTCTGAGTGAAGAAGTGTCAACTTCAGAAAGTCTGCTTCAGATATCAACTTCTTTACCTGCACAAATCTTCAAATTTCTTCAAGTAAATGATGCACAAGTATTAGCAATATCTTTGCGCAATCATACTAGTCATTAGTTCTCAAAACTAATCACCAAAAGTTTAATTTGATCATTAAGATCAAATACATGTCAGAAAATGACTCTCAGAAGTTGCGCCTTCGACATAGCCAACTTCTTAACTTGATTTCTCCCAATCTGAAACCCGTTTTGCTAAATGCTTTTAGACATAGCTTCCTTATCTTCTAACTTAAATTTTAAGTGCTCACTCATCAAAAACTTTACAGTATACACTCAGATCTGATCAAAACACTGAGACAGAAAAGTGCGCTACTTTCAGGCTTCAGTTCTCACATTCTACATATAAATGTTCCTAATGATCATTCTCACAGTAGGAGAGGAATTAGATTCTGAAACTCTAGACATAGCTTCATTAGCTTCTCAATTAGATGTGTACAAAAGGATTTCTGATCCACATGATCAGACAGAGAGCACTCAGAGAAAAACCTGTCGCTATTTTCTGGGAAAAAACTCTCTACACATCTTCCTGAAAATTGTCATCTACAAAATGACTCTATTACTTTCTCTCATACATTTCTTGTCATAATTATCTTATATATACACGACTTTAGACTCATCTCGCGTCTATGACTCTACTCCTTATCATCCTAAGGGTGTAACTATACTTTGCTTACAAGATTCTTCACTTATATGTACATATGTGTACAAGACATCATCCTGAATTCTTCTTCACTTTACAAGTGTCTTTCTTTGCTTCATTCTGACCACAAGCATTCTTCAAGATCTGTATAATCATCAATTTGTGATTGGTTTGCTCCAACAAATCTTTTATGGACATGTGGAGCAATCAAAGGAAGCCAAAAGCCACGAGATTCCATCAAGAAAAGTCACTCAACCACTCCCCAAGTCATCTCAACTAATTCCTCCAAGTTAGGAGGCTGATTTGGAAAGGTAGTTCCTAGATTTTAGGGGCACACCTCTCACTATAAAAGGAGCATGTATCCCGACTTCTTTTGGGCCATCTTCTTGGAGTTTTAGCTCATGTAAAGTGAGCACTAAGTGCTGGAGTTGTGATAAGCAAGCCCCTTGCTTAAGCAACCCCCTTGCTTGCTTGTTTGTTTTCTTTTAGTAGGCATATCTATGTGTGTGCGCAGGCAGTGTTGCAACTCTCTACCCCTGCGTTGTTAGCATTGGTTCTCCCTCATATGGTATCCATTTGATGTACTTCTTGTCTCATTGGATAGCTATAAGAGTCTATTTTATGCTTACCAATTCTCTGGAGCATTCTCTGAGTAAGCTGGGAGCAACATTCATTTTAGTGAAGTTGTGTGATTGATATCTCTCTCTTTGTGTAGGCTCTGTTGGAAATATTTTGCTCTCTGTTGTAAGGGCTGGTTCTCCTTCTCTATGTATCCATTTGCTATGATTTTGGTATCATTGGGTAGCTATTAGAGTCCTCTAAAGTTGAAATAATTTTGAGATTCATTCTCTGTATAATCTCTGAGAAAAGTTTGCTGGAGTGAAGTGAGGTCTCTGCTTGACTAGCAGTTGTGAGCATTCAACTAGCTCATGTTGTAGACATTGTTTCTCTTTGTGTAAGCATCCATTTCAAGTGAAATTTGTTTTGTTGGAAAGCCCTTGGTGTCTACTACAGGTCTACAAAAGCTCACTAGAGTTCTCTGCATAAGCTCTGAGTAAGAGCATTTTTGGTGTGCAGAGGTCAAAGAAGGATACCTGTGGAGGTCATTCGCGCTTCATCGTTGCTTAGGGGTTGAGATACTTCCCCCATCAGTGGTATCAGAGCATTTGGGCATCTTGGAGGTATCCCATACAAGCAAGAAGACCTCTTGGAGTTGGTGGTTGAAGAGTTGCATCAACAAAAGCTTCTTGGAGGTAGCTCACATCAAGGGGGAGCTATTCTACTCAAATTTGCAAGAGCACAAGGTGTCCATCTAAGGAAAGCTTTGGATTGAGGTAACCTCAGAGCCTCATTTTCATTTTACACACATTGTAGCATTAGCCAAGGGCTAGGTCAAGTACCAAAGACTAGATATGGGAGACTTCAACACTCAAATTGAAAAGCTAGACAAAGGTAACTATCAACCATGGAGATTTAGGGTCTCCAACTATCTTATGGGCAAGGGCCTTTGGGGGTTGATTAGTGGAAGTGAACCAAGACCTAGGTTGGATGAGAATCCAACCAATGACCAGAGAAGGGCCTTTAGGGAATGGAATGAAAGAGACAAGAGGGTTATCTTTATTCTTTCCCAACACATTAGCAATAGCATGATCGGCCATATCCAAGACCTGGATTCAAGCATGAAGGTATGGGAGACACTTGAAAGGCTTTATTCAACAAGCACCAAAGCAAGGAAGATCCAACTCAAGAATGAGCTCAACAACCTTAGGAAGAGCTCAGGGAGTAGCATAAATGACTACATACTTAAGGTCAAGGAGTTATCAGATGCATTGGGATCCATTGGAAGCCACGTAGACGATGACGATCTTGTGGCTTATACTCTCAATGGTTTGAGAGATGATGAGAAGTGGAAACCCTTTACCACTTCAGTTTATGTAAGGGATAATCTTCCCGATTTTGAGCAATTGGTTGCTCTCATGGTCACCGAAGAAATGAACATAGGTGGAAGTTCAACTAAAAGCAAAGATGCACAAGTTTTCTATGCAGGTAATCAAAGGGGCAAAGGAAGACAAGGACAAGGAAGGGGCAAAGGAAGGTTTGGAGGAAGGCAAGGCCACTCAAGAAATCAAGGACATGACCAAGGCACCTCATCACAAAGAGGGAGAGGAAGATCAAGAGGAAGAGGAGGACGACATCAACAAAACAGGAATCAAGATGGCGAAGGATGTTACATATGTGGCAAGTTTGGCCACTATGCTAGAGATTGCTACCAAGGAGGAAACCAAAGGAACTATAATCAAGGTTCTTCATACAAAGGCCAAGGTAATTATGCTTCTACAAGTTCAGAAAATGACAATCTCTTGATGATGCACATGAATGGGAATTCAAGCAAAGTAGATAACACTTGGTATATTGATAGTGGATGTAGCAACCATATGAGTTGCAATGCTTCTTGGTTTACTAATCTACATGCTCCCAAAGGTAAAGGACATGTAGAAACAGGTGATGATACAGCCCATGAGATCTCCCATGTTGGAGATGTAGCTTTGGATGACAAGGAGGAAGGAAGATGTCTCAAGGATGTCTTGCATGTACCTACCATCACAAAGAACTTGGTGTCCGTTGGGCAAATGGTTGAAAGAGGCTATCAAGTAAGGTTCAACAAAGGTGGATGCTTTGTGGAGAACCCCAAGCAAGGTTACAAGGTCATAGCAAGAGGAAAGAAGCAAGGGAGACTCTTCACTTTGGAGGTAAATTCTCATTCTACTCAACATGTCTACTTCACATATGGAAACAAGAGGATTTCGGAGTTGGACTTGTGGCACAAGAGGATAGGTCACATCAACATACAAAGAATGAAGGAAATGCAATTCAAGAGGCTGGTTGAAGGTCTTCCCAACTTCCAAGGACAAGGTATGAAGCATTTATGTGAATCTTGTCAACTAGGGAAGCAAGCGAGACTTCCATTCAAGAAGAGTGGCTACATAAGCCAACATCCATTGGAGTTGATACATACAGATGTGTGGGGGCCAACGAAAGAGCAATCCATTGGAGGTAACAAGTACTTTGTCACTTTTATAGATGATTGCACAAGGATGGTTTGGGTTTATTTCATAAAAAACAAATCAGATGTGTTTACATGTTTCAAAGCATTCAAGGCAATGGTAGAGAAGGAAACAGGTACATATATCAAGAAGCTAAGGTCCGATGGAGGGGGAGAATATTTCTCAAATGAGTTTTCTGATTTTTTAATGGATCAAGGCATCAAGAGGCAAGTAACATGCAGGTACACACCCCAACAAAATGGAGTAGCAGAGAGAAAGAATAGATACATTGCCGAGATCGCTAGAGCAATGCTTAATGAGATGAATGTACCTAACATGTTTTGGAGTGATGCAGCAAATACCGCCGTGTATCTAATGAATAGGGCTCCTACCTCAGGGATCCATGGCTTGGCACCATATCAAGCCTATTATGGTAAGAAACCTGATCTTTCCCACTTGAAGATATTTGGATGTACTTGTTATGTACATGTGCCAAGTGAATTGAGGCACAAGCTACAACCAAAGGCAGAAAAGTGTGTGTTTCTAGGATATTCAAATGATCATAAAGGTTACAGGTGCTTCAACCCAAATACAAAGGACTTGAGGATATCAAGGGATGTAGCATTTGATGAGCTACTCCCTTGGTATAAGAAGTATGATTGTATGCAGGACTATGAAGAAGAAAAGCATGGACATGATGAAGAACAAATCGACCTAGAGCTAAGCGGCCCAAGGTGTTCCATCAATGAAGATAGTTCAAGCATGAACTCACCATGGAGGGGGAGACCTTCATCAAGCTATGAAGCACAATCAATCAACAAAGGCAAAGCAACATTGGTGGAGTTGGATGAAGAAGGTAATGAAGTTGAAGATGATGAAGGACACATGATGGAGAAAGAAGCCACGTCAAAGAAAGAGATCAAGTTCCCAAGGCAAAGGAGGTTTATTCCTCCAAAAGGTAAAGAAAGGAAGTCTTCTAGAGTTAAGTATCCAACTCAAAGGTTTACTTATGATTCATACATGGCAACACATTATGCATATATGAACAAAGTAGTAGAAGATCATGAGCCCGATTGCTATGAAGATGCAAGCAGGTACACCGAATGGAAAGAGGCAATGCAAGAAGAGATCGACGCACTTGAGGAAAATCAAACATGGACTCTAGTGCCCAAGAAGGAGAACATGAAGGTAATAGGTAATAAGTGGGTGTATAAAGTAAAGAGGAATTCAGATGGATCTATTTCTAGGTTCAAAGCAAGATTGGTGGCTAAGGTTTTTGCACAAACCTATGGAGTGGACTTTGAAGAGACATTCAGCCCCGTGGCAAAGATGAGCACCATTAGGACACTCATTGCAATGGCTGCTAGCAAAGGATGGAAGCTCTTCCAATTGGATATCAAGAATGCCTTTCTCAATGGAGACTTGGAAGAAGAGGTATACATGGAGCAACCACTAGGTTTTGTTCATAAAGAGTTTCCACATCATGTTTGTAGGTTGAAGAAGGCACTTTATGGCCTAAAGCAAGCTCCAAGGGCTTGGAACCAAAGATTGGTGGACTATTGATCAAATGTGGTTACAATCAATGCAAGGCGGATCCATCTCTCTTCATCAAACAAAGAGGAGAACTTGTGGTCTACATGTGTGTGTATGTAGATGATCTTATCATTACAGGTAATGATACAAAGGGCATTGAGGAGATCAAGGCAAAGCTTGGAAAGGAGTTTAGGATCTCTGATCTTGGAGATCTTAGGTATTTTCTTGGCATTGAAGTTGTATACAAAGAAGAAGGTATTATGCTCATACAAAGGAAGTATATTCTAGACCTACTTGAGAGGTTTGGGATGCTACATTGCAAGCCTATTTCAAATCCCATGGAAGTTAATGTAAAGCTAAGCTCCATTGATGGAGAGCCATTAGAGGATGTAACTTTGTATCGATCTATTGTAGGCTCTTTCAATTATGCCACAATAACCAGGCCTGACATAGCATATGGAGTTGGAGTGTTATCACAATTTATGCATAGTCCAAGGACTACACACTTGCAAGCTGCAAGAAGAATGTTGCGATATCTCAAAGCCACTATAAATGAAGGATTGTTCTACTCATTTGATGATGATATGCAGCTCAAAGCTTATTCCGATGCCGATTGGGCCGGTTCGAAGGAAGATAGAAGGAGTACAAGTGGTTACCTAGTCATGCTAGGTAGCAAGATCATCTCATGGATTTCAAAGAAGCAACCCACGGTGGCATTATCTTCCACCGAGGCTGAGTATAGAGCTTTGGCTCAAGTCACATGTGAGCTAATGTGGATTAAGAAGTTATTTATGGAGCTTAATTTGCAGGTTGACACATATCCAATTTTTTGTGACAACATGAGTAGCATTCATCTAGCATCGAACCCTGTCTATCATGCTAGAACCAAGCATATTGAAGTGCACTATCACTTCATAAGGGAAAAGGTGATATCCAAGGAAGTTTCAGTACATCATATTGGTACTAAGGACCAAGTTGCGGACATGTTTACAAAGGCTTTGGATGGGATGAAGATTTCAAAATTCAAGCAATGCATCAACATGAAGGAGCTTGGATGAGGATGAAGAATTGAAGTTTGAGGGGGAGTGTTAAAAATCAAGCTTCAAGCTAAAAATTCGTGGGGAGTCTTTTATGGACATGTGGAGCAATCAAAGGAAGCCAAAAGCCATGAGATTCCATCAAGAAAAGTCACTCAACCACTCCCCAAGTCATCTCAACTAATTCCTCCAAGTTAGGAGGCTGATTTGGAAAGGTAGTTCCTAGATTTTAGGGGCACACCTCTCACTATAAAAGGAGCATGTATCCCGACTTCTTTTGGGCCATCTTCTTGGAGTTTTAGCTCATGTAAAGTGAGCACTAAGTGCTGGAGTTGTGATAAGCAAGCCCCTTGCTTAAGCAACCCCCTTGCTTGCTTGTTTGTTTTCTTTAAGTAGGCATATCTATGTGTGTGCGCAGGCAGTGTTGCAACTCTCTACCCCTGAATTGTTAGCATTGGTTCTCCCTCATATGGTATCCATTTGATGTAATTCTTGTCTCATTGGATAGCTATAAGAGTCTATTTTATGCTTACCAATTCTCTGGAGCATTCTCTGAGTAAGCTGGGAGCAACATTCATTTTAGTGAAGTTGTGTGATTGATATCTCTCTCTTTGTGTAGGCTCTGTTGGAAATATTTTGCTCTCTGTTGTAAGGGCTGGTTCTCCTTCTCTATGTATCCATTTGCTATGATTTTGGTGTCATTGGGTAGCTATTAGAGTCCTCTAAAGTTGATATAAGTTTGAGATTCATTCTCTGTATAATCTCTGAGAAACGTTTGCTGGAGTGAAGTGAGGTCTCTGCTTGACTAGCAGTTGTGAGCATTCAACTAGCTCATGTTGTAGACATTGTTTCTCTTTGTGTAAGCATCCATTTCAAGTGAAATTTGTTTTGTTGGAAAGCCCTTGGTGTCTACTACAAGTCTACAAAAGCTCACTAGAGTTCTCTGCATAAGCTCTGAGTAAGAGCATTTTTGGTGTGCAGAGGTCAAAGAAGGATACCTGTGGAGGTCATTCGCGCTTCATCGTTGCTTAGGGGTTGAGATACTTCCCCCATCAGCCATTGCATGTGATACTAGCTTCTGTGCGTGCTCTGCGAGTGCTTCTAGCTCTTCTTGGTTGCAAAAGTGAGAAACGAGAGAATAAGTGTTTCTTTTATTGTAGTTTCAAAATTTTTAAGTGAGTGGGATCCATTTTAGAACTAAAATTGATACCTTCAAATAAAAGAATCATGCACAAAACTCTCAAAAAGAAAACTTTGGCTCATAAAAAAGCTTGAAATGAATCAGGAAGCAGAATAAGATACACCACATCTACACAATAGAAAAAATAAATTCTCAGAATTTTAAAATTAGAATAAATTGCCATGGGAAAAATCAAAGATTTCACAAATTGTACATCATATTGAGATCAAAAAATTTTACATGCCACATGTCTTGCATCTTAAATACATTGTAGTAGAAAGGATTATGAATGGAAAATAGGTTGTGTGTACACTCTAGTACTCAAATAGTTCTTGAGCTATCACAATGAAAGTTGAGTTCCATCTACACTCCATTCAAGAAGGACTTTAATTTTATCCTCCAACCTCTTACCAATCTAGAGAAAAATAGAAAACTTTAAACTAACATATTTGATTATAAAAATTTGTATAAACAAAAGAAAAAATACCATATGCTGTTTACCTTATGCCCTTGTATTCTAAACTTTGATTGATCCAAATCCTCAAATCCCATTATTACTAGATGTTCTCTCACATTGGCAAGAGTCCAATGATGATTTACTGAAATAACTTCCATTTCGTTGTTGGGTAGATTTATCTTAATTTTAAATGAAATTAGAAAACCCTCAGAACTTTGTAATGGTATCAATTCACCAATTTTACACATCCAATGATCATAATAGAATCTAATGTACAATGAAGTACAATGTTTCAAGTATCAAAATCCTATGCCTATTGCACCAATTTTACAAAGGTATCTATCCCCTTCGGTGCATCCTTTTTTCAGCTAGTAAACCCTCCACCTACTCATATGTGATATCTTTTAACATAAACATTGTTGAAGTCTCTAGAATTATAAATGTCTGAAACAAATGTACAAAACAATGAACATGAACACACCAATGTAATCCTATAGATCTTGAAACTCTCATGAATTTCAAAGAGTTGTGTATGTCCATCACCATCTTATGCTTCAAAGATGTTAATGTCCATATATCAGGTTGTGCCCACTAGAGCTTCAAAAGAGAATCTACCTTAATCATCTCTAACCTGCCAAAATCAATTGATGAAGAGGGTATAATATATGTATGTGTGTAAAAGAAAACTCTCTCACGTAATAGCTAAGCAGGACAGGCTTGTGGAAAGATTATTAACCCAATATCTACATGCAATTCTTGCAAAGTACCCTTAAGACTATGAAGTGGTTGTTCCTCCACCAAGGTAGAAGGAAATATGTCTGCAACAAAAAACTACACAACTTAACAAGGTATATTAAGAAATTTGAACAAAATTCAATGATTAATACTTACAGTTGATAGGATATCTCATTTTGTTTGAGTTTTCCAATTTCATGCTTGACATTGTGAAAACATGTTGTACAATGGCAGCAATTTCACCATTTTTAAGCTTTTTAGAGCCTAATAACCTACATTCCAATGAAGATCCAAGTTTCCACGATCTCTTACATGATGAGGGCCAACACCAAAGGGTTGCATGTACACTCATGCACCTTTGCAAAACTCATGTCCTAACCAAATTCCTTCTATAGCCTTGATATTGTGACATTTTATCGCGATAACCTCATCTTTTGGACGTCTATGAAATTTAAGTTTCTACATTGGAGTTCAGGCTATGGAAGTGACAATAGGAATTCAAAGAAGAAGATGCACAAAGAAAGAGATGGAAACACAATAGCTACAATGGTTTTCTAAGGAGAGAAAGTAGTGGAAAGAGATGACTTTTTGGGACTTGGGTATGAAAATGTAAGGTTTTGGAGGGAGAAAGTTGTATTTTGAGTTATTTTTGAAAAAGTCACTTTTTTCAGGTCAGTTCATGCATGGATTTTGATTTAGGAGTCAAAAATAGCACTTTTGATCCTAAAAAGTGGTTGGGGCCCATTAAATGGTGTTATGATGAGTTTTATAACTTTCTCAAGTTTTTGAATTTTTGGGCCCAAGTAAGTTACGAGATTCCTTTCTCTCTCTAGAGGTAAAACTTAAACATAGGGAAATCATGTCCCCTTATCCCCCTTCAGTGTAGTGATTTATAGGCTATAGAATGTGTCCACCACCCTCCTCTCATTGGTCCATCACTAATCACTCAATCCAAAAGGCCCATGCAGGGTTCATTTTTTTCCGATGTCATATGTGTTCTCAAGCAGAACATCTGACATTGTGGAGAAAATAATCAAGCATTCGTTTAGATGGAGATCGAATGCCTTCTCAATATCATGAAGAAAAATAAATTCCTCTCCATCCATAACGATGATGGAGAGATATTCAATTTCTACCTCTAGTAATGTGGGCTCAGAGGGGTTGAGAGTTGAATGGGGGGCTTCCTCCATGCTTGATAGCTCACGTAGCTTGTCCTCAACACCACCAGGGAAGTCTCGGTGGATTATAATGCTCTCTTTTGCAAAATTTATGTCCTCTGGTTGAGGCTCATTCTTTTCCTTAACAAAGCCCCCTGTGACAAGGTTGGAGAGATCGACAGGTGTAGGTTTGGGCTCCTCATTGATGATAAAATATGTTGTTGCAATGTAGGAAAGGTACTTTGTTCCCATCCTCTTCTTTTTGTTAAGTTTCTTGATTAATGGCATAGAGTCATCTAATAAGTGCCCTGCATTTTTAGCAATTTTCATGAAGCGCTCAAGGTGCTTCATGAAGGCTTCATCACCTTT
This sequence comes from Ceratopteris richardii, assembly GCA_020310875.1. Classification (NCBI taxonomy): domain Eukaryota; kingdom Viridiplantae; phylum Streptophyta; class Polypodiopsida; order Polypodiales; family Pteridaceae; genus Ceratopteris; species Ceratopteris richardii. The sequence goes on from CM035437.1 coordinate 85,873,730, forward strand.
GTGTATGTAGAGTAAAAGGTCACATGGGACCCATTTACCTTCATAATTCATATGGAGTAACGCAAGATGTACTCAAGGAGCTCTATGATTTCCTCGAGCACATCAGAGTTAAGTTGAATTGTTTTCTCTAGATCAGGGACTCTAAACAATAGTTCATACAAGTGTTTTTGACCTTTGAACTCAATTGTTTCTAAGAACTCATTGAAGAGTTCTCGAGGATGCTTGAATTGTGGGGTACATGAGGTTGAGGTAGCCATTGCACATGACACTAGCTTGTGTGCATGCTCTACGCATGCTTCTAGCTCTTCTTGGTTGCAAAAGTGAGAAATGAGAGAATAAGTGTTGCTTTTATAGTAGTTTCAAAGCTTTTAAGTGAGTGGGACCCAATTTAAAACTAAAACTGATACCTTCAAATAAAAGAATCATGCACAGAACTCTCACAAAAAAACTTTGGCTCATAAAAAAGATTGAACAAAATCATTAAGCAGAATAAGATACACCACATCTACACAATAGAAAAAATAAATTCTCAAAATTTTAAAATTATAATAAATTGCCATGGGAAAAATCAAAGATTTGGCAAATTGTACATCATATTGAGATAAAAAATATTTACATGCTACATGTGTTTCATGTTAAATACATTGTAGTAGAGGAAGGACTATGAATGGAAAATAGGTTGTGTGTACACTCTAGTACTCAAATAGTTCTTGAGCTATGACAATGAAAGTTGAGTTCCATCTACACTTTATTCACGACGGACTTTAATTTTATCCTCCAACCTCTTACCAATCTACAGACAAATAGAAAACTTTAAAATAACATATTTGAATATAAAAATTTGTATAAACAAAAGAAAAAATACCATACGATGTTTACCTTATGCCCTTGTATTCTAAACTTTGATTGATCCAGATCCTCAAATCCCATTATTACTAGATGTTCTCTCAGATTGGCAGGAGTCCAATGATGATTTACGGAAATAACTTCCATTTCGTTGTTGGTTAGATTTATCTTAATTTCAAATGAAATTAAAAAACTTGTAGAACTTTCTAATGGTATCCATTCACCAAGTTTACACATCCAATGATCATGATCGAATCTAATGTACAATGAAGTATGATGTTGCAAGTATCAAAATCCTATGCATGTTGCACCAATTTTACAAAGGTATATATCCCCTTTGATGCATCCTTCTACAAGTTCCCAATTTTTAGTAAGTAAACCCTCCACCTGCTCATATGTGATATCTTTTAACATGAACATTATTGAAGTCTTTAGAATTGTGAATGTCTGAAGTAAATGTACAAAACAATGAATAGGAACACACCAATGTAATCCTACGGATCTTGAAAATCTTGTGAATTTCAAAGAGTTGTGTATGTCCATCACCTTCTTATGCTTCAAAGATGTTAATGCCCATATATCAGGTTGTGGCTACTCGAGATTTAAAATCGAATCTACCTTAATCATCTCTAACCTTCCAAAATCGTTTGATGAAGAGGGTACAACATATGTATGTGTGTAAAAGAAAACTCTCTCACGTAATAGCTCAGTAGGATGGGCTTGTGGAAAGACTATCCACCCAACATTTGCATGCAATTCTTGGAAACTACCTGTAAGACTATGAAGTGGTTGTTCCTCCACCAAGGTAGAAGGAAATATGTTTGTAACAAAAAACTACAAAACTTAACAAGGTATATTAAGAAATTTGAACCCTCCTCTTATTGGTCCATCACTAATCACTCCTTAATCCAAAAGGCCCATGCAGGGTTCATTTTTTTCCCTAATGAGAATGCTTTTTCATGGCCTTGAGGCATTCTTGGTGGACTCAGTAGATGGACGTAAGAACCGTGCTTGTTATGGATAGTGTTTGCATAGATTAGACCAATCTCTTTGTCTAACCTTATGGCCATTGGTTTTTTATTCCTAAGTGGACTTTCGAGCATTGTTCATACCTAGTAAGCTCTAGGTGCTCTACCCGTACTTCTGTGGGATTTAAAGGGTCCCCTCACTATCATGCCATTCATAGTACAATCACACTTTCAATCAATCCAAACCTACATTTTCAAGTAATCCAAGCCTACAGAAATGTAGTTTGTAAGATTGAACTCCCCTTATTAGAGTGGCCATGCCTCTCTCTACAAGATGAAGGGCTTTTGATGACAGAAAAAATATGTATGGACCGAGATTGAAGTTTGTGAATGCAGATAGATTTTTCATGATAAAATTAAGAAGAGTTATTCCTCTAACAAAGAGATGTTATAAATTGTCCAAGCCCACGTAGCCTAGTGGTTTGATGCCTTGAGTCTCTGAGACAAAGTCCTGAGTTGAAGACTTGGGTGGACATATCTATGAGTTCCTCAAAGATAGGTGCCTCTATCTTATGAGGTTGGGTGTGTGAGTGTGTTTCCAATTCATTGTACTCTCAAAAGACAAAAAAAAAAGAGATGTTGTAAATTGATGAAAAGTAGCTGACAAGTGTTAGAGTTAGACATCTGTGAAAGAACGCGAACAACACAAGGAAGAAGAAGAAGCATGGAGCACAACACACAATATTGAATGTATTACTAGAGAATGTACAAAGATAAGTATCCCATTAGGGCCTAGGCGTATATACAAGGGGGGGGGGGAACCTCGTAAAGAGGGAGAAAATGCCTCAACGGTCCTAGTGTGTTCACACACATCACTACCTAAATATATCAACAAATCCCCCTTGGGAGTGATGCAATGAAGAAGGAGCTGGCACTCATGTATAAGGAAGTGCCAAGCTATGTGGAATCAATCCAAAATAGGAAGTAAGCCTAAAGCTTTGCGGAAAGCTTCAAACTTCTCCCTAGGCAAAGCCTTCATGAAAAGGTCTGCAATGTTCTCCTGCATGGGCACATATGCCAAGCTGATCTCCCCAGCAGAGAACCTCTCCCTAACATAATGATAATGCACCTCAATGTGCTTAGTGTGAGCATGGAACAGAGGGTTCCTCACAACTACCAATGCACTGTGACTGTCAGTGCAGAAAGTGGTGGCAAAGAATGACCAACCCCCAAATCAAGCATATGGCATCTAAGCCACACACACTCAACAGTCGCTGTGAAAGCTGCCCTATACTCAGGCTCACAACTGGAAGTGGCCAAGTAGGCTGCTTCTTTCTCAGCCAAGATATGCATGAGCTACCAAGCATGAAGCAAAAACCACTAGTGGACACACGAGTGTCATGGCAACCAACCCAATCAGAGTCAGAAAAAGCATTCAAATCTGGTCGTAGTGATCCCCCCTTGGGATAAAACAAACCAAGTAGCTGGGTACCACTCAAGTAGTGAAAGATGCACTTAACCGATTGCCAATACTTGACTCATGGGCAATGCACAAACCTGCTTATCTATGAGATAGCAAATTGAATATCTGGCCAAGTAATGCATAAGTAAACCAAGCATCCAATAGCCAACTAATAGAGAACAACATCAAATGCATCTCCAACATCATGAAGACTCAGTCGTAAACCTGTTTCCATAGGACAAGCAATAGGTTTAAAGTTTTCAAGGCCAAAATCCTGCAATAATGTGTCAATATATTTCGTTTGACACAAAGCCATTCCACCATTACTGTGCACAAATTGAATGCCCAAATAGTGATGCAAATGCCCCAAATCAGACATTTCAAATGAGGCATGCAAATCAACCTTAAAATCAGCAATATGCCTCTCATGAGGACTAGTGAGCAGCATGTCATCAACATAAACTACAATGATCAAAAGTACATTATTAGCACACTTAACATATAAGGTGCTTTTAGTTGGGCTGTTCTCAAAACCATGTGCAATTAGATAGGCATGTATCTTTTCATATAAAGCACGTGGTGCTTGCTTTAAACCATATAATGCCTTCTTTAACTTGCAAACCTGGTTCTCATGCCCTTTCTGCACAAAGCCACGAGGCTGAAAAACATACACTTCTTCATGCAAGTCATCATTCAAAAATGTTGTTTTGATATCCAACTGATGTACATTCCAACCATGATGAGCTGCAAGTGCATAGATGCTACGAACAGTATTCATTCGGCAAGTAGGTGCAAAGGTCTCATCAAAATCAATGCCTCTTTCCTACGCATAACCCTTTGGAACAAGCCTAGCCTTATACCTGTCAATTGTTCCATCAGGTTTATGCTTCATCTTGTATACCCACTTTGTGCCAATGGCCTTCTTGCCAAGAGGCAAGTCACATAAAGGCCAAGTACCATTCTTCATTATAGCATCATATTCAGATTGCATTGCAGTCATTGAATGTTTAGAATTTTGTGCTTCATCAAATGAAACAGGTTTAGTCTCATCACAGAGACTAGAGGCAGCCATAGCATAGCAATGTGATGCAAAAGAGGCACTATGAGAGCCTGATCGAGTACGATTTGATAGAGGTGCATCTAAATTGCTAATACCCAACAAGAATACATTTTACTACTTTATCATCCAATTTTTTGTGATGTTGTTTAGGCACTAATGCATATGCCATACAACCAAAAACATGTAGATGACAAACAGATGGCTTGCAATCATGCCAAGCCTCATATGGAGTGATAGACTATAGTGCTTTAGTGGGACACCTCTTAAGTACATATGTTGCACACATAATAGCCTCAAGCCAAAAACTATGTGGTAAGGCTTGACTCTTGACCATACACCTCGCCATCTCCATGAGTGACTTGTTCTTCTCCTCAGCAACTCCATTCTGTTGAGGTGTATATGGCACTTTACATTGGTTTTTTATCCCACGTTCAGCCAGAAATGCATTAACATCAAAAGACATATACCCCCCGCTAGATCAAAACGGATGGTGCCCATTTTACATGCTGACATATTTTCAGCCAAAACCAGAAACTGTTTGAAGCACATAAACACTTCGAACTTTGCATCGAGTATATATACCCATGCATTCCTAGAAAAATCATCAATGAAAATCACAAAGTAAAGATAATTTCCAAAAGAGGGTGTCTGCATAGGACCACAAACATTGTTATGAACAAGCTCCAATTTCTGAGTAGCTTGAACTGAACCATCTTTTGGAAATGAGGAAGGCTGCATTTTGCCCAAAATACAGCCTTCACATACATGCTTACCAGGTGCCTCAAGTTTGGGCAAAGAGGACACCATTTCAGATTTCTGTAGGTGTAGCAAACTAGAAAAGTTCAGATGACCAAAGTGTGCATGCCAAAGCTTTGCATCTAACATAGCCTAAGAATCATGTACTACACATGCCAAATCATTAACTAATTTTTCATAGTCTATGAGCTTATACAACACACGACATAAAATGCCAGAAGCAATAATAACATTGCCATTTTACAAATCATGAACTATACATCTGTCATCAACAAATTTCACAACCAAGCCAATCTTGGCTAATGCAAAAACTAATAATATATTCTTCTTGATCCCTGGCACAAATAAAGCATCTGACAAAGTGAAAGAATTACCATTAGCATTAGTCAGAATGATCTTACCGACTCCCATGATAAGATAACATACATAGGGTTGAATTGCTAAAATGCATAAAAACATTAATTTGTAACAACGATAGAAGGAGCAATCACCTTAACACTGAATTGGTGTCATCCCGATTTTTCAGGGATGTATAGAGAATGGCCCCGACACTAAAAAACTTGAATTTCTTTGAAACCAACAAACAAAAACTCGATTTTGGGCTCATTAGATGAAGCAAAATCTCTGCAAGTTGACTGAATCTGAGGAAGAAGGAGAAGAGAACAAAGATGGCACCAAACAATGATCAAAGAGTATATGTATTGCTTCAAATCAACTATTTACTCAATGTACAATGTATTGAGGCTTTATATAGACTCTTGAGGATATGAACATGCCTCTTCTTCATGAGTTTGAGTTCAAAATTAGGTGGGATTGATAGTTTAGATTGATTGGAATCCTTTCCTACATTCTAGGAAAAGAGAGTTGAAGTCATATCTACTTTTTGACTGATTGATCGAGAATCAATCCCAACCACTTCTAACTCGTGGTTTTTAGGACTTTTAATCTTTCCTTTTACAAAGATAAACACTTTGGAAATTACACAAGAAGGTGATCCTATGATCAAACTGTCAATACAATAAATGAATGCAAATAAAACTCTACAAGGAGTATATGTGGCATCATTCAAATGATGGATTTGATGAAGATCATGTCCACCTCAATCATAATGAAAGCTTGATGTTCCAACATTAAATTCTTCCCCTTCATCTGAACTTAGGGTTTTGATGTAGCAACATGTCTCCTTCTCAACCAGTGCCTTGAACTTTTTGCGCACATCAAACACATCTGACTTTTGATATATCAGTACAATAATACTTCTCTTGAGTAGTCATCAATGAAGATTACAAACTACCTATTATTTCTAAGAGAGGGATCTTTGGTTGGATCCGTATTGAAGAGGACTGAAGACAAAGAAGTAGAAGAAAGAAGCAAAGAAAATCACGCTTCAAAAGTTTCAAAAAATGGATAATGTTCTTTTCCCAAAATCCGTTGTAAAACTATGAGAAGCATTGTAAATGAACTAGAGGAGTCATCTAGATGCATGATCCTTGAAGAATGTAACATTACCCTTGTACAATAGTATGAACTTAGTGTTTTATAGAGAAAGTGATGGTTTCTCATGTGAAAGGACCAAAATTAGGGCACATATATATAAGTCACATGTGACTCTTTTGTAAAGAAGTTTTGCCATTTTGAAGAGCTAACTGGGAGAATTATTGAATTTGCTTCTTCTTGACTATGTAACTTCTTCTTCACAAGCTTGTGTGTGTGCTTGAGGTGTTGTCTACCCCTACCCCGTCTCTTTTCACTATTGTGGTTTGTGTATGATGTGTGTGTGAAGCATTAGAAGCATAGAAGTGTGAATAGCAAGTATTGTATATCATGAAATCATGTATCATGGATATTGAAGTATCATGTATTGTGAGGATCCAAGTATTGTATTGTGCCTTGTGAGTGTCATGTACCATGTATCATCCATACACAGTATCATGTATCATACATACATAGTATCATGTATCGTGCACTACAGCATCATGTATTATGGACATATCAAGTATTGTTTATCATCAAACTTCAAGTATCACATATTGTGGAAAATTGGAAACAAATCCTAAGTAGAGCAGAACTCAAATTTTGTGAAGATAGCTAACACCTAAACATTAATATAACCAATCCCAAGATCGGAGAGGATACCATAGAGGCAATATAGAATATCTTCACGAAAAATTAAGTGGCTGAGCTACAATGCATGTGAAAAGACTTATCTACCTCTCCAACTCACTAACTCTGTGAAAATACATGCCTCGATACCACTTACAGCAGTAAGCACAATTCGAACTTTTCTCCCAGCTCAAAATGCTGAATATGCTAATACTAGGTTCATTTTGAAGCTCTCGATGAGACGCATCTATTGGTGGTATAATCACTCAAATATGACAAAAGCTCTTCAAGTTATTCACAAAATAGTGAATGGCGGGAAACACAAACACTCGCTTTACAACTTGTGGTGGCTCACACACACACTACAATAGCTCGAAAATGGTGGGAAGGGGTAGCTAATAGCCCTACACACAGATTCCAAGCATCATACACACACGAAAGATCATATTAATGAGCTTTTTCTTCATTGAGCAATTTTGGTCTTTGATCTTCTTCTTCTTCTCTTTTTGCTTGATTCTCCCTCCACACATCCCTCCTCCTGAACTTTGTCGTCCCCGACAGGCTTTTTGTGGCAATGGGTGTATGTTTGGATGACTTTTTTGCTCTCTATGGTTAAGTGAATTTGCTTGATATATCATCAATTCCTTCCATTGAGTTGACTTTACGCCGTCATCTACTGCGTGTCTATGGTCGGCTAAAAAACTTAATTTGTAGGCCACCAGTCGTGAATTTAAGTTAGAAGATATTTTTGCAAAGATCTCCGAGTCCATTTCAAAAAATCCTGTAAAGAATTCTTCTTCGAATGTCTGCATATATGGACTCCGCAAAAACATAAGTCTGGAGTATATGGCCATGAGCGTTAAGCGACTACGGATAGTAGATAAATCAAACACTAGTGCATCTGATCCCTGGTTAATTCCGATGAAATTCAAAAAGGTATATTTCACGTGTTGAAATACCTTTATTACTGTAAGTAGCATACTAAAAATTTTGTTGGTCATCTTGATGGATAGATCCGGTACTGTGGAATATCTGGCGATCCAAAACTCGATAGTCTTGACCATGTATTCTTCTATTGGTAAATAGTTACGTGGTGGGCTCGGTAATAGTGGATAATTTAGCCATTGGTTATTTAAGCTTCCCTGGTGTTGTGCTTCCCAAAATTGCATCCAGGAGCATCTTCTAGGTACTGGGCACAAAGATGGATTAATTTGAAGTACATAAGGTGCCGATGCCCAGTGCACTCGTAATGTAGGGTTCTTTTCCAAAAACTTGCGTCTCCAGATAGGGACTGCTTTATCAAATTCCTCTTGTGTATAGGTAAATGTCTGCATGTTGAACTGCAGATTGCTATCTAATTCTTTATTGGTGGTCCTCTTTATATATTGGAATGTCTCTTCTTTAAGTAATCCGTAGGGTATATTGAAAGGTTTCAAAATCTGTTCTAGACTCTTGCTCTCAATCTTTGCCTCTCTCATTACTTTGATTACTTGTTCTTCAAATTCTTCCGTAAGTTGGGACACCAATAGTGCCCGCTCATGTCGACTTAGTTCTGCAATAGCCCGATTATGTCTCAGTGGGGGTCTCTGTTTCCTCCCTCATCGTTGAATGATGCATGGGGGGAGAAAGAGGACGTACCTCAGTCTCCTCAGTAGCCGCTGTGGAGCTTGGAACTACTGGTGTCCCCACGGTTACCTGTTGTTCTATTTGAGCTTTTAATTTGGTGATGAGTTCATCCTTTGCTTTGATTTCTTCGGTGGCTCACATGATTGCGTCCTTGTTCTTCAGAAGTTCCTCTCCTATGGTAGCAAGTTGATTAGAATTTTCATTGCATTGTACAAGGAATTTATTCTCTGCCATCTTCCACTTTTTCCTGAGTTCATTGGTGTTTCCATATATCTTTTGTCATGGGTTGGTTACATAATATGGCAGTCATAAGCTCTTTATTTCTATTCCTTAAAGTGTCTACTTCCTCGGTATATACTTTGATTTGACTTTCGAGCAACTTATTTCGTGCATTCATTCATACTTTCTCTGCTTTGCCAGCTTCATATTTTCTTTGCAGCTCATTAAGTTGATCTCAAAGCTGTTGGTTCTCCGTTGCTAGCATGGTGCTTTTGCATTTTGCTTCTTCGGCTTCTGATTCCTTGGCCAAGAGTGCCTGTTGAGCTTGAATTAATTTTGCAGATAAGCTTTTCACTTATTACTTGGAATTGACTTTTCTCTCACATGGACTTATCATAATCTGCATTTGCTTCAAGCATTAAGTGTTGAGAGTCCATAACAGTTTGTATCATTTGCTTGATGACCGGCTTTAATTTAGCGACATCCACATTCAGCCATGTTTTGAGGAAGCTTGGTTCTTCCCATGTTTGTATGTCTCTTCCTTGTTCTACATGTATGGTTTCATTGTGCGGTTGTCTTATTTGTAGGTGTATCTCTCGCTATCTTTCCTCCTCTTCATTTGTGGTCAATTTGGTAGCACTGCCTTGAAAAGTGACATCCAAAGGAGAGGGTTCCACTACCACCCTGATTGGTGTGGAGGGATCGGGCTCCTCCAGTGTTTCTTCTATTTTTTCTTCCTTTGGATTCCTGATCGATGCTCCTCCTTCTAAGTGAGTCTATGTGATTTGAATATTCGTTGCTTCATTCATCTTGAATACATGCATTTCTTCTTTAGGTGATGTGGTGCCTTTGATAGTGTGATCAGGGATCTGATCTATCATTGTACCTTCCACTCCAAAGTCATTGGTTACTTGATTCAATTCCTCCCATTGACCATCATCTTTTGAGTCACTTTTAATATCCACATTCAGCATAGATGGTTCTTGCTCTTCTAGTGTATCGAACGATGAACTAGAGTTGGCCAATCCCAACTCTCTATATCGATGAACCTTCGTTAGTCTCTTTCTTTGTTCGTTGTCTACAATAGTTTGTTGGTAGTGATGTCCTTGTATCCACAGGTTTACCTTACCTTCCATGTACTGATGAGTTGCTTCCATGGCTTTGGTTAGTTTCGCTTCCTTGATGGGCATAATGTCTTCTAGCCTTGTTTTTGGAAGTACATGTATCCTTTTTGACACTGGAACGGCTTCTTCTGCTTGCATCTGCTCTCATAGTCTTTTGGTACCTCTCATTCTCGATTGAGAGCTGGTTTCAGCTTCTTCCACTCTCCTTTCTTTTTCCTTGGAACCATGACAATCTTCGCATACTTAGCCATTTCTTCAGATGAGGGCATCTCTTTCAAATGTTCCCGAATGCCTAGGGCATGATAGATCAGTATTGTTAATGCAACGCTTCTGTTCAAGAACTTCTTATGGTTCCACTATTTCTTTGCTTCAAAAAGGCATTCTTGAATATATGGCATCATATTCAATTGGTTCCCTATCTGTTTGATGGCATGAGATAGCATCTGCACTATGATCTTTTGTGGTGCGGTATATCAATGCATGTTTGGGAAGCAAAAGTGTTCATGAATCATTCTAACTTCTTCTTCTATATCAACACGATTGATATCTGTGAATGTTCGTGTTTTAGCACCTCGGCTTTCATCTTTCAAAATTGTCATGGTTGATGTCATGTTCCTCCGGTACCTTTGGTGGCTCCTTTTGGACCACTTTGTTTCACCTTGTTCGTGTGATATCGCCTTGATTTTGTCTATCTCTTGGGTTGTAGTTTGTCTGACTTGTTTTTTGGAATCCACATATGTTGTCATGTTTTCTGGGCTTCTGCTAATGATTTTGGAAGCCACACACAAAGGAGTCTTGGTGGCTCTGATTGTGGCATTGAGTAATGGTGATTTCCCCTTGCTTTCACTGATAGATTGGTGTGCTTTTGAGTGGAATCACCTGGTTTAGTCCTTTGATTCTTCCCAATCCATTGTAAACAAGTATTCCCTAGATATGACGTTTGAGTAGTAGACTTCGATTTGGATGGTTTTCCTTTGGTGTAAATAATTTTGGGAGTATTGTCCTCACTGGCTCTCTTTATTTCACCTCTCATGGGAAAAGAAGGCACATGGTCAAGTGACACATTCATATTTGCTGGTAATTCTAGCTTAGGGCATCCTTTGGGTGTGCTCTTGATTGATTCGTTTTCTAACTCTTCTTCTAGGGTTTCTTTCTCACGCTTGATGACTTCATGCATGTGAGGAAGTCTTTCTTCTAATAGGCTAAAGATTTCCTTATGCCCTATTTTGGTTGAGATGTATCCTTGAGCTAGATGAATGCTCACTTCATTCTCAATAATCCACTCTTGTCCTAGGATCAGGTTTTCTATTAAATCCTCATCTTTACATACCAAGACTCATTGCTTCATAGTGCTTCCGAGGTGGAGGGATATTAGGGCTTCTCCAACACATTTAATGACTTGACCTCCAATGCCTCTCATGCATGCTTTAGTTGAGTTTATGATCATTTGAAGATGTGTAATAATCGTCATTCGTGCAGCTTAGTGTTGCTCTTGAGTCTATCAATGCATCTATGAACTGGTATTCGGTAGTTCCAATCCCTAGGTTCAAATATGGTTGAGATATGCTGAGGTTCCTTGTGCTCGCTTGCTCAACTTGGTAATTGGCCATGGGAATTGGTTCTTCCCCTTGTAAATATCGTTCATCCCTTTGCCTTATCCACTCTTTTTCGTTTCTTGATACGCTCTAGGGCTTCTTGCCTTGCTTCTTCTCTAATTCTCTCTTCTTCTTTTTTCCGGTTTTGCGTGCCTACGAGTCATGCTAACATCTGATCCATCAATGGTTCCATATATCGCTTTACTTGACAACCACTTATGTAATTAGGAAGTATATCTCCATCCAATGTGGCTAGGTTGATCGGTCCACTCATTGAAATCCTATTGATTAATAAGGGTCCATATCCGCGTTTCTGCAGCTTCTTGGCATGTTGCTTCAAGGTATACACCAGGACTAAATCTGCTTCTTTTAGGCCTTTATCTTTGATGTGTGCATCATAATATGCTTTCTGTCTCCTTTTTGTGGCATAAATTCCCGCAATAGCCTGTAGTCTTGTTTCATGTAGCTTCTCAATCTGCTCCAGTTGCTTGGACAACTCATGTCCTGTCCATTCATACTGCTGTGCTACTCTTAAAGTAGGCACCAAAAAATCGATTGGCAGGATTGCATTTTGTCCATACACTAGGTTAAATGGAGTAGTTCCAATGGCCGTTTTGTAAGCCACATGGAAGGCCCAAATTGCATGATGCAATTGTTTGTCCCAATCTGACCTTCCACTATTGACTATCTTTGTTAGTATAGTGCACAACACTTTATTGGAACTTTCTGCTTGGCCGTTGGCTTGAGGATGATAAGGGGCTGATTTTTTATGAATCACTAAGATTTCATTCATCAAGGACTCTATTACTTCGTTAATGAAGTGAGTTCCTCGATCACTTACTATCTCTATAGGTAGTCCAAAGCGAGTAAATATGTGCTAAAAAAGAAACTTAGCTATGGTCTGTGCATCGCTTTTTCTAGTTGCTTTTGCTTCTACCCAGTTAGTTAGATAGTCTGTTGCCACTATTATGTACTTAGCGTGTGATCCTTTGGCTGGTGGATTAATGGGTCCTACAAAATCAATACCCCATTTGGAAAAGGCTCTCGTGCAAACCATAGGTCTCAAAGGCATGTCATCTCGTCTAATAGGGTACTTAGCTCTTTGGCATGCCTCACAACTTAGTACATAGGTGTCGGCACCATATGTAGAGTTGGCCACCACAAGCCTGCAAAGGGAATCATTTTTACAATTCTTTCAGCTGAGAAATGTCCTCTTGCGGCGCTTGCATGTGCCATTTCTAATATGGGTAAGTACTCTCCTTCATGCACACATAGTCGTAGTTGATTGTCTTTTCCTCTCTTGAATAATTGTCTCCTCAAGATAACATTGTTCTTATTCATTTCTTCTAGGGATCGTTTCCTAGCTAAACTTGTTCCGTCCTCATGTTCTCATGTCTTTAAGAATTCCACTAATGTCTTACTCTAGTTGGGTGCTATTGTAGAGAAAGGTAATGATGTATGGTCATCTTGAGTGGTTTCTTGACATTCCGTGCAACTACCAACATACTCATGAACATCCTTAGGCATATCAGGCCAATAGACTCCTAATCGTTTCAATTCCCATAGAGTTCCATGGGTTCCCTTGTGCATTCTCCATTCGTTTACATGCGCTTGCTCAATCAAGTTCTTCTGTTCGTCTTCTTCTACACATCTAGACACTACACCATTGACTTCTTTATGGTACACACTTCCTGCTACAATGTGTAAGTTCCATGATTGTAGAATTTCCTTTCTAATCGCCTTGTTAATTGAGTGTTGTGGTCCTTGGGTGAGTATTGAAATTAGCTTTTCTACCCACTTAGGGCATACTTCCAAATTGAATAGGTAAGTGTCTAGCAAATCGTCTGATACTCCATTAGGTGGTTCTCCATGTGTTAACCTAGACAGATGATCAGCTCTCATGTGGGTATTGCCCTTTTTCACAATCACTTCAAAATCAAACTCCATTAATAACAAAAACCATCTTACTATCCTTCTCGTGTTACAAGGCTTATTGACTAAGTAGAATAAAGCTTGATGATCTATGAAGAACTTGAACTTGTTGGCTAGAAGGTAGTGTCTGAATTTCTTTACAGCGTACACCATCCCTAAACCTTCTCGTTCCATAGTTGTATAGTTTCTTTCAACTTGATTCAGTTGTCTACTCCCATATGCAATAGGATGGTCCAATTTTCCTTCATCTACCGGTTGAGCTAGAATGCATCCTATTGCGTAGTTGGATGCATCCACATGAATATGAAAAGGCTTGTTCCAGTTGGGTATTTTCAAGATAGGTGCTATATTGAGTCATTTTTTTAGTTCATTAAAGACTTTTTTGCATTCATCTGTCCATGTAAATTGGGTCAACAATCCATATAATGGCTTGGAAATTATGGCGCACATGTGGATAAATCGACGATAGTATCCACAATGACCCATAAACGCTTGCAATTCCTTTGCATTTTTTGTTCTTGGTAGTTCTAGGATTACTTTGATCTTGTCTTCATCAGTGGATATTCCATTCCTAGATACAATGTGTCCTAGGATTTTTCCTTGTCTCACCATAAATATGCACTTCTCAAGATTCAAGCACACTCTATATTGCTGACATTTTTCAAATATTCTTCGCAACTCCGAAATATGTTCTTGTCTCCGATCTGAGTATGCATAAGTCATCTACGTATACTTCCATATGCTTCCTTAGGACTTCTTTGAAGACGTGACACATCAACCGTTGGAAAGTGGTAGGGGCATTTGTGAGTCCAAAGGGAATCACCTTGAAAGCATAGACACCCCATTCAGTCACGAATGCGGTCTTATGTTGGTCCTTTGTAGCAATAAGCTACTTGGTTGTATCCAAAGAATCCATCCAAGAAGCTATAGACTTCTTTACCTGTGACTCTTTCCAAGAGGTGATCAGTGATAGGTAGTGGGTAGCTATCACAGATTGTGGTTGTGTTGACTTTCTTCAGATTAATGCACACTCTTAGCTTCCCGTTCTTTTTGGGCACAACCACTAATGGTGACACCCATTCGGTGTGTTCTATTTGGTAAATGAATCCGGCTACTAATAGCTTGTCTATCTCTTCTTTAATTTTTGCTTCATAGACATCATTATAAGTGTAAGGGTGTTGCTTTAATGGTTTTGCATCAGGTGTCATTGGTATTCGATAAGAACAAATGGAGGGCTCCACGCCTTTGAGGTCCTTGTAGGTCCATGCAAACACATCTCGATATTCTTGAATCAATCTTATCAATTCTTCTCCCTCCTCAGGTGACACATCTTTTCCTATGTACGTGCACCTTTCTTCTCCATCTTCTACAATCACTATTACTTTCTTCGTTTGTTCCTTGTTGTCATATGCTTCTCCTTCTCTTGCTTCTCTCTTAGGCATCTGAATGGCTATCTTTCTCTCTTCTACTTCATATCTTTTGAAGTGTTCTGGGACTTCAAATAGATCTAGGGTTGGTTCGGTATTATCCATGGTTTCCTCATGGTTTGGTACCATCTGAGCTGGTTCTATTCTAACACTTTGGTTGTTCCATCCTTGTCCTCAGCTTGGATGGGTTCTAAATATTGTTCCTCTGAATCAAATTCGGGTTCCATCTCTATGCTCTCATACTCTTCCTTCCATTCTTTTTCTAATACTTCTCTTGCTTCTACCTCCTGAAGAACTACCATGAAAAAGCTTACATCATAACCTTCTTCGTTCACACATTCATTCATGGTCAATACTTCTTCATTTACACATACGTCCAAAGTGGCTAGAATCTCCATCCAACCGTGTGGTTCAAATGCTTCATCGGGAAAAACTTGAGTCATATACATAGGGTCCTCCACAGGTCGATAATTTTGATGTCTGATAGGCCATGTTCGAGTCTTTTTCTCTTCTCTCTTTGCTTCCTTACACATCCATAATTGGGCATCTTCATGCATCCATGATTGGTCACTTGAACCGACACTATGGATTGACAAATCATCCTCTTCCTTGTGTATGGGATTCCATTGCAGGGGGAGTACATCCCTATATGCAAATGTATGCAAATTTATCTTGATAGTAGTTCCTTGATGTTGTAGGTATAAAGCATCTTTTCCCCAGTCTTGTACTGCCCTAAGTTGTCTCATAAATGGTAATCCCAGTATCATTTCATAGTTATTAGCTTTTCCAAATTGGCATATGGCTAATGTGTGCTCAAACTCCACTCCGCAGGTGGCTAATTTAATTCTCTCCAGTATTCTCAGGGGTCTCTCTAAATGACCATCGGCTAATTGAAGCTTCATACGTGTTGGTCGCAGGGCTTGCTTTCCCCATTTCTCCCAAATCTCTTTGGTGGCTATGCCTACTTCTGTTCCTCTGTCTAGTATGGCCTTGGTCATGTATCCATTGTATGTGATGGGTAAACATGTGTTGCCCTCATCTCCTTCACTAAATTCTCCAACCTTATCTTTCAAAATTTGTATAGTAGGAGGGGCTTCGATTTCCTTACTTTCCTTTTTGTCCTTCTCATGCTCTAACTTCAAGTGTCCTGCTAATTGTTTCCATATTTGAGGCTTGACACGTAGTAATTCTTCAACAGTCAATCGACATTGTACCTTGGTCTTCTTGAGTTCAGCTAAATTGTGGGAGGTCTTGTCTGAAGATCCCTTTTCCTTTCCTCGTATTGTGGGAGCACGGAAGATTATGGATTCTTTCTCATATTCTCCCATGTAGTTTGGTAGGGTAGAAATGCTGTGTGCTTCCTCCCTATTTTGGTATAACAGGGAAACTTCTTCATAAATTTCTTCCAAATTTGGAGTTGGCTAATTGTCTTCCACATCTAATTCCTCAAAGGGTGGTCTTGAAGTTCCACTCTTTTTCCATTGCTCTTCTCGAATCTTAGTCCACAACTCTCTTGGCCAATCAGCCTCTAATTCAGGAATTACGGAAGTTGATTTGTCTTGAGTGCGAGGTAAATATTCCTTATTATCTTTCTCTTCTGGGTTCTGGTCATTTTCTTTAAAATAATCATTGTACTGATTTTCACGTATTCTTGTCTCTAGGAGGATAGGGATAGTCTTTCCTAGAGTGGCCTGAGCTACCTCTATGAGTTTTCTACATATTGCAAGTCTCTCCTTTTCTAATTCCCCTTGTGGATAGACTTTCTGGAGCTGCTCTATGTTTGGTCCAATCGTGATCCTGGCTTGGTAAGCTTTCAACCACATATCCAAATCGTCCGGTCTTGGGTTGGCTAAGACCGATCTTGGCTTGTTTGGTTCTAGTGTCTGAGGTGTAATGGGGGTTTCTTCCCATATTTCAAGTTCCTTTGGTTTCTTATCGTCTCTTGTGCCCTTCTTGTCTTCCTTACTTTTTTTTTTCATCCATTTGTCTATGAGTTTTTCTCCTCTATCCTTCCACCTTTGGTTTTTCTTTGTGTGGATACCCTCATGTGGATCTTCAAAGTCTTCCGCTACCTATACTCTAGGTTCTAGGTGTTTATTCTTTTCTTGCTCCGAGTCTACTCGTTTTCTCTCTTGTCCTTTAGCTTGTGCTCACGTAATAGCTTTTAAGGGTACGGTGTACTCTTTATCACTGCCTGATGATTCAATTACTTCAATCACATTGATTTGTGCAGTGTCATGAGTCTTATTGGGATTCTTTGGACAATCTCTAAATAGATGTTCCTTTCCACATTCATTGCAATACCCTTCCCAAGCCTTGGGGGGTGGTGGGTTGTATGGCCGAGTGCACTCTCTTATGAAGTGGTCTCCTCCACATCTATAGCAAGGTCCCTTTGGCAAAGGCGGTCTATTGGGTGGCCTCATGGGTGGTGGTACTTTGGGTGTGGTGTACATTAGGGTTGTAAACTCCTGTTCGTAGGTGTTGTCATATCCCTCATAACCATAGTATTGTGGGTCATAAATTTGGTCATATTCTAGCAAACAGGTGTCATAGGGATAGTATTCTCCTAGGGCTTGCTCGTATCCTTGATTCGGTGATTCTGTACTAGCTAATGGCGTAGCTGGCACTATGGTTCTCTCCATGTTTTCCTCTGGTTGAGTATATTTAACTGGCACTACATTCTGTGGAAGTGGTGGTTGCTGTCCTAATATTGGCTGAGGTTGTCCATATTGTCCTTGCTCATATGGCCTAGGTGCTCCTTGTGGTCGTGAATAGGGATTGTATCTTGGAATTTCCCTTCCTGGCTCTCTAGGAGGGTATCCATACAACCTATACTAAGGTTGCTTTAAGGGTCTTGACTGCCTGTTGAATGGGAAATTCTAAATAGTGTGATTAGTGTATTTTGTCTATCTGACAATACATGGCGGTTCCTTGATGTGGCTGCCTATTGTATGGATACACTTGAGGCATACCTGTTCCTCCTCTTACACACATGTGAGTTGGATGGTCTCCTCCGCATAGGCTGCATCTTCACAGCATGGGTATTCTCATTGATGGATGCTAGTAGTTCCGCTATCCGTGAAGTCCTAACTTCTTGGCGACCACTTTCGCTAACTCCTCTACATTACTAGAGTTAGATGTCACTGTAATTCTAGTGTCTTATGATTTCATAGGACTTGGTGTACTTTTGAGATCGTTAGCTAGGTTGTCCTCTAGGTCAATACATTCTTGAAGACACTTGCTCAATGTCTGTAGCCGCTTCACATAGACTAATGTTCTCAAAGTCCCGTTCGTCAATCCATCCAAGAATAGTGATATCATTTTTTGTTGAGTGGGTCTTTCTACTGCTGGACATCTATCAACATATTGATTAAATCTCCGGGTAGCCGTTTTCACCATTTCATTGGGATTTTCTTTGAAGCTATGGATTAAGGATGAAGATTTGTGTTTAAGCCCTCTCTTGGTGAGTTATCCAATGAACTCTTGAAAAAATTTCTCAATATTTCCAAATTGAAAAAAGCCATCCCTGTGATAGTAAGTCCAAAGGACTCATACTGCACAATGAAATCATCCACTTGCTCTGCCCATAGAACTTGTTTAAATTTAGCTATGTGATCATAAGGTTCTCCCATTCTGTCATAATGATTTCTCATACACTTAGCCGCTTGAATTGGTCTTAGTCTTCTTATGGGTTTTGGTGGTCTAGGTATTAAAGGAATTACTAGTCTAATAGGAGATACCCCATGATGCACTCCTGGTTGTGGTCTTGGCCTCACTGGTGGCCGATTCAGGTTGCCTAGTCATGGGTGGGTTTGATTGTGTGACGGTAGTCCTGGCATTGTAAATTGTACATGAGTTCGGTTAGGAACACTTCGTTGACTCGTTTGTCATAACATTGTATTCCCTAGCTCTTGATGCATCCCAAAGGGATTTTGGGAGGTAGTTGCCTACTTTCGAGAAGGGAATACAAGCAACCCCATATACTTCAACTAAGCCCTATCAACTGCATCTACTTGCCAATACCTTCTTTGGTTCTGGTCTAGGTAGGTGACTCTAGACTCATCTTCGAGATCCTTTTACTCATAGAAAGACATTGGGCTATCTTCTTGTCCGCGTGTGGGTGAGTCAGTTTGTAGCAATAAGTCTGATCTGTGGATTAAGTAGACATCTAATAGATAATCATCTTGAGGTATCAGATCCCCTCTCAAGAATTGATGTACCACTGATTTGCCTCTTGGTGTAGTTACTAACTCTTCAGGATCAGGTCTTCCCGAGTTTCCTTGTCCTTCCAATCCTCCTCTCTCGTTGATCTGATTTGGGTGTTTTGTTACCACGTAGATGTGACCTAATTTGTCCATGTACACTCCTCCTTCATACTTGATTGTAGGTCTGGGCACTATTGTTGATTTAGTGGAGTTCACCATCCTGGCTACAGACCTATTTAAGCCATCCAAGTAAATAGAGATCCCTTGAGGATTAGTGAACACATATTGCAGAGAGGTGCGATATTCCCCCTCTACAATTGACATGAAGTTCTCCCTAGGGACAGAACCTTGCATGTCTTCTGAATCCATAGGTATCTCCTCCTCTGAATCACTAGAGGTGTCATTATAGATAGAGTGATGAATTGCTTGGGTTGCACTTCCTACAGACGAAATGAGACTCCTCCGACTACTTAGTACTTGTCTTGATCTCAAGTTCATTCACCCTTCTAGGCCTATGTTGGCTTCTATTTTCCCAACAATTGACTCTTCAACTTCTCCCAAATTTGCCCTCAAAAGGCTTGATTGGTCTTGGACGATACCACTTTTGGCGATACCAGACAGATGATACGATACCAGCTATGACACGATACGATACGAGACTTTGCACGATACGATATCTCTACATTCGATGATACAATACTCAATTAGTGGACGATACGATACCTGGTCACTAGATGATACAATATCAAATTCCTCATGATACGATACCTGAACTTTGCACGATACGATACTTGTCCACTGCACGATACCATACCAAAATTTGGGACATGATACTGGCTTGGAGACGATACGATACCAAATTTTTCATGATACAATACTGGAATAATGGATGATATGATACTAGAGAGATAGGGTGATATGATACCACTCTTCGCACGATACGATAATAAGTTGGCGATACAATACCAATAGTGCACGCGATACGATACCGCTCGGTCGACGATACGATATCATGACCAAGATTATACGATACCGAGTGGACCGTGACACGATACCACCGGCTGATCGCGATCGCGATACCAACTTGACGATACGAAACCAAAATGGTATCATGATACCTCAAGTGGGTATGCATCAGTATGATATCAACCGAGTATCACGATACTAGGGAATTTTGGTATCGCGATACCAAAACTCAACCGATCGTGATACCTCAACCAAAATTGCTCTAAAATAAAAAAATTTTGTGCAACTATGTTTAGTTCTTAGCCCTCCTTACTCTTGACCCTCTGTCTCACTCAAAGACTCTCCAAAAACTCTGTGTTCTATCTTGTGATATCGAAAACGTCTCTAATCATGTGTGGTGGTGTTTCTAAAGTAATGTTGATATTAAAAACTTGTGGTAGCTTACCTTCAAAGACGTCTTGCCTAAGATTTGAGCTCTCACTGTTGCTTTTTGCTTGCGAGGTGCAATACCACTCAGGTGATACCGATCACTGCTCCACTCACGAGTGTCAATTGAACTAATTTTTTTGGTTTTTATAGTTTTGTGATGCTTGAGACCTACTCTACACTAATTTTGGCAATTTTTTGGGATTTTTCTTGATGTTTCCAACTTTTTCCTACTCTACTCCTCTCTCTAATCTAGCCCTAACTCTTTCCTTACTTCCTCTCGCCTAACCCTAAACCTAAAAACTCATTACACACACCTCAAGGATGTGGAGTAACAAGTGAAGAAGTGCTTGACTACTTGCCACTGAACAAATTCACCTCTACAAGTATGATTCCTTTACTCTAGAGCTATAACCATCACAAAGGCACCTTCGTTAAGTTTGTTCCCCGGAAACAACACCAAAAATGTGTGTACCTAAGTCATGAAGCCTTAGAGACTTGTGCCGATGAGACTAAATCTCAGTCGCCTCACAAGTGCATATAGTGATGGATCGATACACATTTAATTGTCAATCTGAAGAACCACGTGAACCAAGCGTATGAGGACATGTGCACACATGATGGAAAATAAAGTGGCTCAGCTACAATGCATGTGAAAAGACTTATCTACCTCTCCAACTCCTAACTCTCTGAAAATGCATGTCGCGATACCACTTACAGCAATAAGCACAAATTCAAACTTTTCTCCCAGCTCAAAATTCTGAATATGGTAGTGTGTTCCTTGGAAGCTCTCAACGAGACCCATCTAGTGGTGATATTTTCACTCGAATATGAAAAATTCTCTTCAAGTTATGTGCAAAATAGGGAATGGTGGGAAACACCAACACTTGCTTTACAACTTGTGGTGGCTCACACACACACTACAGTAGTTTGAAAATGGTGGAAAGGGGTAGCTAACAGCCCTACACATGCATTCCAAGCATCATATACACACCTGAAGTTCTTTGAACAAGCAATGGATGATACAAACGATATCCCTTACTCTCAGCACTATAACCAACAAATATACATTTCTTTGCCTTGTCATCAAGTTTGTGATGTTGTTGTGATGGCACAAGAGCATATGCCAAACAACCAAACACACACATATGACTAACCATAGGCTTATGACCATTCCAAGCCTCATAAGGAGTGATGACTCTCAATGCTTTTGTAGGGTAGCGATTCAACACATAGTTTGCACACATGACCGCTTCCATCCAAAACTTATTAGGAAGATGCTTTCCTTTAATCATACATCGTGCCATTTCAAGTAGAGTTCTATTTTTACGCTCGACAACATCATTTTGCTGGGGTGTATATGGCACCGTACATTGGTGTGAAATACCTCTTTCACGAAGAAAAGCATTAAACTCATGTGACATGTATTCACCACCACGATCTGTCCATAGAGCCAAAAGCTTTTGTGAAGAAAAATTTTCAGCAATACCAAAAAAAGCTTTGAAGCAAGAAAATACCTCAGTCTTTGCTTTCATAGGATACACCCATGTATGGCGAGTAGCATCATCAATGAAGGTAACAAAATATACATGCTTCCCAAAAGATGAAGTCTTGACGGGACCACGTACATCACTATGAACAAGCTGCAATTTTCTTGTAGTGTGTGTATGACCATCTTTTGGAAAAGAAGCACGATGCATTTTTCCAAGAATGCAACCTTCACATGCATGCTTTTCAATGGACTCAAGTGTAGGCAAGCCAATAATCATGTCCTTGTTTTGCAAGTAAAGCAAACTATTGAAGTTCAAGTGACCAAAATGAGCATGCCAAAGCTCCATTTCAGCCATGGAAGAAGTATGAGCAGCCAAGGCATTTGAGGCAGCCCTCTTGTATGTATCCATGTGATAAAACCATTACATAATGTACCCAACATCACGATAACATCACCATTGCTGAAATCATGAACCATACACTTATCATCAACAAAGTGTACATGAAGTCCAACTTTGGCAATCAACGGAATTGAAATTAAGTTCTTCTTGATATCGGGCACATACAATGCATTTTTCAAGAGAATCATACCTCCATTTGCAGCTGTAAGCTCAATTTCTCCTACTCCAATGATATGATAAGAGGCATTGTTTGCACACACCACATGTCCTCCTTTGGGTGCATGTTTCAAAGAGGCAAAAAATCTTTTGCATGATGTTATGTCCTTTGAAGCACCACTATCAAAGAACCAATTGGAATCAGCCTCACTCACAACCATACATTTAGAATGCAAAGAAGCATCATAATGACATGTAACAACACATGCCCAAAAATCTTGAACCATGTTAGCTTCATCATTCTTTGCATTTGCTGAGTTTTCAGCAATAGACATGCCGGATTCCTTCTTATTTTCATTGTGTTTAGCAAGATTTCTACACTCATCAATAGTATGACCAGCCTTCCGGCAATATTTGCATCTCTTCTTCTTTTGCGAATCACCATCATTAGAGGAATGAGTGGAAGAGGAAGCTTGAGGCTTTGGTTTTGATGAACCCAAAGCTGAACCATACTTGCTTTTCCCCTTTTGTGAGATAGCAAGTGCTTGCGTTCCCTCAATCAAACCACTCCTATTCCCTCTAGATTGCTCTTCTTGCAAAAGAAGAGACATACCTCATGCAATGCATACATATTAAGATTTCCTTCTGCAACCAAACGGAGTGTAGTAGCAAAGCTTTGAAAAGATTCCGGTAATCCTTTCAACAATGTAGAAATGAGTGATGCATCCAGAATGATCTCATCTATGTTTGCCAATTGCTCTTTCAAGTCCTTGATGTGTGTCACATACACATCCACCGACTCATTTTCAGCCATACATACATCCTCAAGTTGCTTCCTCAAGTACGCAACACATGCTTCATTACGCATGGCATACAAAGAAGCAAGAGTGTCCCATGCCTGTCTCAATGTAAAACATGCCCGAATGTGTGGAACTATATGATGCTTCACTGAAAGCGCAATCAAAGCATGAGCTTGAGCATCTTTTCCATCCCATCTAAGCTGCTCCTATGTAGGTGGAGAAGGAGAAACCACTGTACTCGAAGAAGAAGCTCCATCTGTGATAGTAGACTGTGAAGTGGAAGCAACTGCCTATCTTTAATCTACATCTACCACTACGTTCCAAAGTTGTTTTGCAACAAGAACATGCTTCATCATGTAAGACCACATCGGATAGTTGGTCCCATCAAGCTTATCTTCAGCTTGAAGCATGCCAAACAAGTCATTGCTACCCGCCATTTCACTAAGGAACAAGAAAGTGGCAAAAACTTTACTTCGATGAAAGCTGAAATGAGTGCTGAAATTTCAGCTCACAAACCATCACTCTGATGGAAATTCTGACTACACGAATGGCTTTGAAATGGGGGTAAAACCCCAGCACACCTGTTGGAAATGTTTCTTGGCTGCTGAAATTCACAGTTCTATGCTCCAAAGTCGATTTGCACTGTTAAAGTGTGCACGGGCCACGGCACGAAAAACCAAAACTTGAGAAGGAGTTGAACCTGCTCTGATACCACTGTTTTGTGTGTGTAGAAGTGCGAGAGACACACGAGAAGCACACACAAAGAGCACACACGTAGCAAGACACATGGAGAAGACGATGGCTGGAATAGCTCACTCTATTAACAATGAGCTGAACTGAAGTAAGAGCTGAATAATATCCCCAAGTACAAAGTACCACCACATATGAGAGTATCAAGCATGTGGTAACATGGGGAAAAAACCTCTAGCCACCACTAGAGTAAAAAGTGCCCATGTATAGGGGAAAGGTTCACATCAAAGCTACTCGAGGAATACATAAGTGTAACAGGGCCAAGAAGATAGGCTATCAAACCCTGTAGAAGGGGGGCAAGGCCTCCTCTGCAATCCCCCCCCCCATTAAGCTTCTATGGGGAAACCATGCAGCACCACAAGGCCTTTATTTTCACCTTGAATGGCAACCCAATGCCCTGAAAGTTTATGCCCTAACTAGCCTAATGGCTAGGCTCACAAAGATCACCTATTATGATCAATCATCTAACTTGGAAGGTAGGGTTCCAAAAATCTTCAAGCTTTCTCAATGGCTTCTCCTCCTAATGGAGGACTTACAACTTAGAGAACCATGGATCATTTGTGTTCACTTGAGGGTGGAGTATTGAGTATATCTAACAACCCCCTCAATGTCCACCCTTCGTGGAACTACCTTCTTGGTCCAATGCCAGACTTTGGAAAGTGTTGGTGAAGTTTCTCTCTCCCAAGAGCCTTGGTGAATATGTCTTCTCCGTTTTCTTCAGTTGGACAATAGCTTACCTCCAGGACCCCCTCCTCAATTAACTCTCACCAACAGTGATATTGAATTTCTATGTGCTTGGTACATGCATATAAAACATGATTCTTGTGGGTGACCATGCAACTTTGGTTGTCCCACTTCAACCCTATAGCCTCATTCCTTGTATTCATATGTGCCATAGGATCCTCCTCAACCATGCTACTTCACATGATGCAACACATGCTGCTTTGTACTAAACTTTGGTAGAAGATAATGCTACAACCCGTTGCTTGTTATTGATCCAAGAGAAAATCCCTGATCCTAAAGAAAAGCAATATATACAAAGCAGTTTTTTGGTATCAATATCTCCTGCCCAATATGAGTCACAATATCCAACCAAAGATGATCCTTCTTTGTAAAGAATACCATAATAAGTGGTTCCTTTCACATACTTGAGTATTCGCATGATTGCCTTCCAATGAGTTTGGCAAGGCTTATTAGAGAACCTGCTTACTACTCCAACAACATAAGAGATATTTTGGTCTACTATTGCACAAATAGATGAGACCTCTATTTCCATTGGAGGTGAAGTCACAATAACACTTAAGCTCAAGAGCACATACACGTGTAAGAAAATACCACAATGACTAGCGGAGTCAACCTCCTCTGTGTCGGTCCTCCACCTTGTCGAGTAGCTTTCCCTTGTGCACACTTTGCACTCAAGCTTCCAACAAGGTTGAAGGAAGGTCTTGGTGCTCACTTTGATGTTCCAAGAATCACTTCATGTGTAAGGCCAATGACTCTCTATTTTGTCCTGTAATGACTTTAGGAGAAACAAGATTTTAAATGGGAGGCCACTCATAAACTCTTGCATACTGCTTTCTCTTCATATCTTTTCCATTTTTGACCTCCATTTCTTCAAAATGTGTACATAAGGGAGGGTTCCCCTAAACCTTCCAAACACTTAAAAAGCCTTGAAAACCCTTCAAAAGACCATTTTGCAAATTGCATTCAACTTTTATTGTGAAACCATTGTGAACAACTATTTGTGCACTACATGTGCACCCTTTTTCTCGGTCACTTGTGCACCACCTGTGCATCACTTTGCACTTTTGCACCACCTATGCATTCCTTGCAAAGTCATCATTTTGACCAGATCAATCGTTGCCCACCACCTAATGGGCTCTCCATCTCGGAGAGCTAAACCAAGCCATGAGCAATTATTCACCACCTCCACACTAGAGTGAGTAAAACCATGAATAGAACATATGAGCAGTTGAGCAAAGGAATAACAAGATTGGACACCAAATCAATGAAAATAGAAGAAGAAGCAGGATGGTTGAAGGGGTGGAAAGGAAAGGTTAGAGAGGGTTCAGGGTTTAATGAAGAACAAGGAGGGAGGGCAAGGATTGTGTTTAGGTATAAAGGAAGGGGCATGGATTATGATTTTGGGCTAATGATAGTGAAAAAATTGCCAAAACATGGAAGATACATATGATCCATATGCAAAATGTGAAACATGTGGGAAAATAAGGAGCGAATAGGCCGTGTGGACCACATGCAGGATAAAAATCACATGTCAAATGTTTGTTTGACCAAAAGACTAAAAAACTAATGGATTTTGGTGAAACTAATGTTAAAAGTGAGTTGAAGGATGTCAAGAAACATGAAATTGACCCCAATTTTGAAACAAATAGCCACTCGAGGCAAACTCTAGAGCCAAAAGAAGTTTGTAGGTAAAAATAAAAAAATAAAGGGGGGGGGCTAGATAATAGGATAAAATTATCTATGGTCAGGGGGGGTGGGGGGGAGCGTGTGATTGGATAAAGAAAGATGCTCAAGCTAGGAGCATTATATATATGGCAGTCAATGACTACTTGCTACCTCACATTAGAGGTCTTGAAAGTGCAAGTGATATATGGAATGCTTTGGAGGAGCATTTTCAAAACACCACAAAGTCAAGGAAGGCATCCTTGTGGGCAGAATTTACCACTTTCAAGAAGAAGGCTTCTCAATACATCTAAGACTATGTAACAAGGATGAAGGACATTGCAGATGCATTAGGAGCAGTTGATGAAGATATTGAGGAGGATAAATTGGTAAGGCAAATCCTCACAAATTTGAGAGGTGATGACAAATGGAAGCCATTCATTTTGTCTACTGAATTATCACTTGATCATTTTACTCCTGACTTAGGACATATGTTAACATTTGAGCAGGATGTCAAAGGTGAAGGTGACAAGAGTACAGGTCATGCAATGTATTCAAAGGATAAGAAGAAGAATATCAAAGGAAAGCAACAAGCACATGAGGATTAAGGTACAACTAGCCAAGCTAACTTCCTAAGAGGAAGAGGAGGTGGTAAAGGTAGAGGAAGAGGCAGGAGTAATAAAGATGGAGTCAAAGCTTGCTGGATTTGTGGTAAGACAAATCACTTAGCTGATGATTGTTGGCATAACACTCAAGAGTAATGGTGGATATAATCAAAACTTTAATTCAAGAGGAAGAGATGGCAAAAATCAAAGAGGTAATTTCAGAGGTAGAGGTAGTAGAGGTTATTTTGGAAGAAATGCAGGTAGAGGATTCCAAAGTCAACAATACAACAATACCTACTACAATTATGCTTCAGATCAAAAGGAGGATTCAACATTGATAATGATTGTGAAAGGCAAAGTGAAGACCAAAGAGTCTTCTACATTGACTCATGGTGTAGCAATCACCTGAGTGATAACATAGCTTTGATGACTGATTTGGAAAATAAGGTAACTAATCATGTAGTTCAAACAGGTGACAATACAAAGCACAATGTGAATTCAATTGGATCAGTGAAGGCCAAGGATGGAAGTACTCTCTTGAGTAAGGTCTTGTATGTTCCTACAATTCCTAAGAATCTGATAAGTGTAGGACAAATTGTTGAAAAAGGTTATGAAGTTAGGTTCACTAATGAAGGAGTGTTTGTGGAAGACCCTAGTAATGGGTATAAATAGATTGTTTCAGGGAAGAAATAAGGAAGATTGTTTAAGTTTAAGATCCAAGGTAATGTTGGTCATGCCTTGCTCACTTTTGGAGGACATAAGATCTCTGAGTTAGATCTTTGGCACAAGAGGCTTGGACATTTCAATGAAAGAGGTATCAAACATATGGTTAATAATGGTTCAGTGCTTAGATTGCCTGATATTGCAGGTCAACATATGACATAGAGATGTGAGGCATGTCAATTAGGTAAGGCTCATAAGCAATCTTATTCCAAGCATGGTTTTATGTATTCAGAAAAGCTTGAATTGGTACACACAGATGTGTGGGGACCATCAAAAGATTTTAGTATCAAAGGTTCAAGGTACTATGTGATTTATGTTGATGATGCTACCAGATGGATCACTATCTATGTGATCAAAGATAAGTCAGAGGTATTCAATACATTCAAACATTATCATGTGTATGGTGAGAGAATTACAGGTCATAAGTTGAAGAGACTAAGGTCAGATGGAGGGGGAGAGTATTTCTCTAATGAGTTCAGTGATTACTTGTGGAATGCAGGTATAAAAAGGGAAATTACTTGCAGGTACTCTCCTCAACAAAATGGTGTCGTAGAGAGAAGAAATAGAACTCTTGTTGATTTTTCAAGGTCAATGATGAAGGAGAAAAATTGCCCTAATTATTTGTGGGCTGAGGATGTAAACGTAGCTACTTATTTGGTCAATAGGTTACCATGTAAAGCTTTGCAGGGTATGACACCATATGGGGCATGGTGGGGTAAGAGACCTAATCTGATCATTGTAAAGTATTTGGATGTTTGGCATACGCATATGTGCCATCACAATTGAGGCATAAATTGGAGCCTAAAGCAAAAAAATATGTGTTTATTGGATATGATGATAAGCAGATGGGATATAGGTTGTGGTGTCCATCCACAAAACAATTCCTTGTATCTAAGGATGTTACTTTTGATGAGCAAGTTACTTGGTATGCATGTACAATCAATATTTATGCAGATGATGAAGAAATTGTGAATCAAAAGAAAGGTAAATCAAAGGTTCAGATATTTGATGAAGAGGAGAACAATGAAGTGCAGGTTGAAGTTGAAGAAGTTCCAAGGTTTGATCCAGAGTGTGATGAACCAGAAACCTCAAGGAGTGGAGAACTCAAAAGGTCAACAAGACATAAATGGCAACCTACAAGGTATAGCTATGACACTTCTTTTTTGGCTACCAAAGATTATGCTTATATGATAAAGGCAGATGAAGAACCTTCTACATATGAAGAGGCAAAAAGGTAAGGAGAATTGGGAGAAAGCTATGCAGGAGGAGTATGATGCATTGATGGAGAATCAGACATGGGAGTTGGTTCCTAAACCAAATAGCCAGAAGATCATTGGATGCAAATGGGTCTACAAGACAAAGAGGTATGCAGATGGAAGTGTGTCTAGATATAAATCTAGACTTGTTGTGAAAGGTTTTGCTCATACTTATGGTATAGATTATGATGAGACCTATAGTCCTATGGCAAATATGACAACTATCAGGACACTCATAGCTATTGCTGCATGTAAAGGTTGGAAATTATGTCAATTAGATGTGAAGAATGCTTTTTTAAATGGTTATATTTCAGATGATGTTTTCATGGAGCAACCCCAAGGAATTAGAGATGAAAGGTATCCATATCATGTGTGCAAGCTCAAGAGAGCCTTGTATGGCTTGAAGCAGGCCCCAAGGGCATGGAATTATAGAATTGTGAAGTTCTTAAAGGAACGTGGATTCCAAGTATCTAAAGCAGATAGTAGCTTGCTTGTCAAAGCAAGTGATGATGGATTCATTTACATGTGCATATATGTTGATGATATAATTCTTACACGTACAGATGAGAAAGGCATTCAAAGCCTAAAGAAGCAAATGGAGAAAGAATTCAAGATCCGTGATTTGGGAGACTTGTCATATTTCTTGGGCATGGAGATCTCATACACTCAACATGGAGTGTATGTAACTCAAGAAAGGTATTTGAAGAACTTGTTGATCAAGTTTAAGATGAATGATTGCAGGGTAGCACCTACTCCAATGGAAGTAAATCACAAATTGAGCAGATATGGAGGAGAAGAGTTCAAGGACATGAAGCTATATCAAAGTTTGGTTGGTAGTCTGATTTATGCTACTTTAACTAGGCCTGACTTGTCATATGCAGTTGGAGTTTTGTCTCAATTCATGCATTGTCCTAGGAAAGAACATTAGATTGCAGGACAAAGAGTGTTGAGGTACATTAAGGGTACACTCAAAGAGGGTTTGTATTATCGTTTTACATCAGATACAAACATCAAGATATATAGTGATGCAGATTGGGCAGGTAATCCTGATGATAGGAGATCAACTTATGGATACTTGTGTTATGTGGGAGATAAGTTAATTTCTTGGTGTTCAAAGAAGCAACACACAGTTGCTTTGTCATCTACAGAAGCAGAGTACAAAGGTATGGTTGAAGCTGCAAAGGAAGTGATATGGCTTAAGACTCTGATGAAGAGTTTTGACATCATTCAGAGTACACCCACTATTCATGGAGATAACATGAGTTCATTGTATTTAGCTGCTAACCCTGTGTTTCATGCTAGGACTAAACACATTGAGATTCAGTATCACTTTCTAAGAGAGAAGGTGATGGATAAAGAGATTGAAGTCATACATACTTCAACAAAAGATCAGATAGCTAATATGCTAACCAAAAGCTTGGATGGACGAAAGCTACAAAGATTCAAAGACATGGCAGGCATAAAGAAGATAGATAAAACCTCAATTGATGATTGAGGGGGAGCTGTTGGTGCAGGGCAATCAACAATTGAATTTTTGGGTGAAGAATTGAAGTTAAGGACTGAAGAAAAGACCAAGTCATGAAGCATGAAGGAAGTGCATATCCAGGAGATAAAGATGTGTATACATATGTACATTATTTCAAAGTCAGTTCATCATATACTTTTGTATGGTCATGAGCTTGTAAATATTGGCCTATATATACAAAGAAAATGTTGCGGCAAGGTAGAGAGAATGTGTTAGAACAAGTTTTGAGGAGAATTAGATGTCATTAGATTTTTGAAGTGAGTAGAATCTCTCTCATTATTCAGGTGTAAAAATTTCTCAGAAATGAAAAATGTTGCGCCCAATCTTTCTGTGTATTCTCCTTGTGTGCTTGATCATTTCAAGAATCCTTTTTTAGATGTCTAAGTCTATAGTTAATGAGTCTATGGTTAAAGTTTGAGAGCCTAATTGTAAACAGGCTGTGAGAATTATGAGTAGGAACATTCATATATGAAGAAGTGTTCACTGTTTCCTGAAACAGGCACAAAATTCGATGTTAATGTTTTGGTCAGTTCTCCTTCCACAGTGTAAAGTTTTGAGCAAGCAAGCACTCAATCTTTAAGTTGAAAGGTAAGCTACCTGTGGCTAAAAGCATTT
This sequence comes from Ceratopteris richardii, assembly GCA_020310875.1. Lineage (NCBI taxonomy): Eukaryota > Viridiplantae > Streptophyta > Polypodiopsida > Polypodiales > Pteridaceae > Ceratopteris > Ceratopteris richardii. The sequence goes on from CM035437.1 coordinate 85,905,173, forward strand.
GCATAAACGGGTTCCAGATTGAGAGAATTAAGTGTTAGAAGTTATAGTTGTCTGAATCGACTTCTCAGAAGAACAGTTTTAGACATAGGTAACTTGTTAAGTTCATTTCTCAAGATCTACTGAGTCTTTTGAAGTGCTTTAACTTGGAGGAGGTGCGCAAACTATAGGTGACACCTTGTGCAAAGTTCTATCAAAAAGTTTTACACATTTGATAAGTCAATGAGAGAGATATATGCAGCAGACTTTCTGTAGAATTAGCTTCTTCACAGTTTATCCAAAATCTTTATAATTGATCATTAATCCTCCAAATTGGGAAAAGTTTTGAGTTAGTCTTGATATAGAGGTGCTCTAATTTCAAAAGTAACTTGTTCTTTCGGAGATTAACACTCTCCATCAAGATCTGACCACATCGGATACCTTGTACTAAAGGAGGTATGGTTGCACACCTACCATCGATTGCGAATATGAAGGAACCATGTGAAACTTACATGATGGGCAAGCAATAAAGAAGGCATTTCCAAAATAAAGCAAGAACAGAGCAAGCTATCCTCTAGAGTAGGTGCATGCTGACTTGTACAAAAACATGCCTACACAAGCCTTGGGTAGATCTTCCTACTTCATGTTACTTGTCAAATACTATAGCAGGAAGATGTGGTACACTTCCTTCGCGATAAGGCTCAAGATTTTGGTAAGTTTAAAGAATGACTTCAGCTTGTTGAAACTGAAATAGGGAAGAAGATGAAGAAATTCAAGACAGACAGTAGTGGTGAGTTCACATCAATAGAGTTTGAAGATTTCTAAAAGAGTAAAATAAAGCATCAACTCACAATGGCACATAACCCTCAATAGAATGGTGTTGTAGAACATTGAAATTAAACCATCGTGGAGATTCAAGGTGCATGTTGAAGGGAAAGGGTTCGGCTAATCAATTTTGGGTAGATGCTATCAACACTACTATCTACATCTTGAATCAAAGCTACACAAAGGAACTTGATGGAAAGACTCCACAAGAGGCCCACACTAGTAAAAAGCCATCTCTTTCCATTTCAAAGTATTTGGAATTAAATGTTGTGTACATGTTCCAGATAGGGAGAGAAACATGCTTCAACCAAAAAGCATCAAATGTATCTTCTTAGGGTACAATTATTCAGTTGGTCCAAATGGTAGCTTTGCAAGGGATGCACAAGTGGTGCAAAAGTAAAAATTGATGCATAGGTGGTGCACAAGTGGCTAAGAACAAGGGTGCATAGGTAGTGCACAAATAGTTGTTCACAATGGTTTTGTAGGAAAGCTGAATGTAGGTTGCAAAAATGGTCTTTTTGAAGGGTTCTTAAGGCTTTTTAAGAGTTTGGAAAGGTTCATGGAAACCCTCCCTTACACATTTTGAAGAAATGAAGGTCAAAAGTGGAAAAGATATGAACAAAAAACAATATGCAAGAGTTTATGAGTGGCCCCCCATTTAAGATTTTGGTTCTCCTTATTTCATTACAAGGCGAAATAGGGTGTCATTGGCCTTTTACATGAAGTGATTCTTAGGACATCATAGTGAGCACCAAGATACACTAGTAGTTGAAGCGACATAGGTAAGAAGAATTGACACACAACCAAAGGCATTAGCAATTCTTGGACTAAGGAGTTAGACTAAGGAGCAAGAGAGAGCAAGATACCTGCATAGGTGTGCAAGGAGAATGACAAAGTGTGCTAAGAAGTATGCAAAGGGATTGCATAGAGGGCAACTAGGAGAGCAACTAAGCTGGGACAAAAGACCATCAAGGAGGTGTTGTACATCAATAGAGAGTGACCCTTCCTTCAACCTTATTGAATGCTTGAGTGCAAGGTGTGCACAAGGACAAGCTATTGGACAAGGTGGAGGACCGGCATAGAGGAGCTTGCCTGCACTCATCATAGTGGTATTTTTTTACACTTGTGTATGTGCTCTTGAGATTACACGCTATTGTGTAGAAAGTGTTTTGTCTCATTCTAGACAAACCTATTGTAATATCTATGATTAATCAAGATACAAAGGTTTCCAATGTAATTTTCTATCTTCTTCTTTTCCATTCTTCTCCCACAAACACTTAAGCTCCTTTCAACTAAGGAATCCCCCAACAAAATTTGGCATGCCAAGAACCAATATTAACAAGTGTAGAAGAAGTGCAAAGGTGTCGACAATGTTGAAGAGGTGATATTCCCTTTCCTTGGAATTATCTTAGTCTAAGGAATAGGATGCACAACTCATGAACACAGCCCAATCACAAACTTTAAGGGTCCCTTGCAAAACCACAAGAACGAAATTCGTTCATAGGTCAGCCAACCCTCTTTCATCCACACCATCAATAGGAAGTATGGCAGCTCAAGTAGACCTAGAAACTCTACTTTAATGATTGAATATTAAATTTCCCTCATTTAGAGGATTAGCACATGAAGTGTGTGATGAGAATGTAAGAAGATTTTTAGCCCTATGTAAAACAATGGGGCTAATGGGAAGAGAAGATGCATTTCTAATCCTATTCCTAGCAATATTGGAAGGTGTGGTAGACAAATGGTTTAGTCAATTTCCAAACAACCATTTTACTACTTGGGACTTAATGAAGGAGGCCTTCAAGACATAGTTCCAACAAGGAAATACGGCATAAAGCATCATTGAAGAACTAGAGGCCCTATGACTAGGCATAGGGGAGAAATTTCTTGAATTTTTTACTAGGGTGAAATCACTTATGGCTAAATTACCAAAACATCCCCATGATTTTGTTGTCAAGAAGTGGCTGACTAAACCACTTCCAATATCCACATAGTGCAAGATTAAGGAGTTAGTGCTCCCCACAACAACAGTTGAAGAATTGATTTCTACAACAACAAGGTTAGAGCACATTAGACATCAATATGGAATTGGATCTTCTAGTCTACCATACCTTGTGGAACCTGAAGACCCAGTAACAGAGTCGAGAAAAGAGCTTGAAAGCTTAAAAAGAAAAAAGCCCCACAAAGAAGAAGAAAGTGCAATAACTCAACTAAGGCATGAGATTGAAGCATTCAAGCTACAAAGGAAGTGGAAGCTCAAGTAGAGAAATTGGAACAACTTCGACATGAGCTACAAGAACTTCATGGAGGTGGCATAAAAAATGAACTATGGTGCACCATTTGTAACAAAAAAGACCATGTGGTAAGTGAATGCCCTCTCTTAAGTGTAACTTGTCAGTTATGCAAGAAATTTGAACATGAAGCCCATGAGTGTCATTCAAGAGGAATGTCTGCATAAGCATATTGGGGACAAGGAAGAGTCCAACCACCTACAAATGTAATGGCTATTGCACCAACTCGAGGTAACACCTATAACCCACATCCTCTTGGTAATTTTGGAAATGGGCCCAAAAGGCCAATCATTTGCTTTAGGTGTGGGGAATGTGGACATTATCAAAGCAAATGGACTCTGCCAAAACAAATTTCATGAAGCTAGAGATCACTACACCATTTTTTGCCCAAAGAATAAGGCATCCATATCAAGGCCTCACATTCAAATGATCTCAGTGAATAAATAAAAGGTGGTAGAGGAATTCAACATGCCATCACCATCTACTAGAGTAGTGCATTTCGAAGAAATAGACTCTTTTGTTATGTAGATAAGAAGCAAAGGGAAAGCTCAAGTAGAAACATGCCAAGAGCCAAGTACAAATGGACTGAATAGGGACAAGGGGACACATGAGGATAGACCCACTCCAAGTGAAGACACAGAGCAAAAAGAAGAGCTTACGAGTACAAGTGATTTTCATTGGACGTGCATTCGGTAGGGCCCATAAGGATTTTGAATAGTCACACATAGCCCATGCTCCTATGGAGTCTGAAGCTTCAAGGTTATTCAAATCCATTAAAAAGGAGGTTATCATTTTGATCTAATAAATATGGATGTAAAATTCATATCAAAAGTTCTACAAATCATTGATGAAGCCTCCATATCCACTCTAGTGGCAAAGGTTGCTACTATGAGTGAGGGTAAAGCTATGGGGAAAGCCCCCTTACAGATTATAAGAGCCCATGGCTCATAGTAGCTATTAAAGGATATCAATTACAAGGATTTATTGTGGATGGTGGCTTAGGCATTAACTTAATGCATGAACACACTATGGAAAATCTTGGACTCCAACCTTCAAGACTAGCCAGCTTCACTATTACATTGGCCGCTCAAATTAGAGTGAGACCAATGGGAGTGGTCCCTTGAGTTCATGTGGAGGTTCAAGGTAACACTTTTACTTTGCACTTTGTTGTATTAAGGTTACCATAGGTAGATGGAAGATTTCCTATGTTGATTGGGAAACCTTGGCTAAGGCATGCCAATGTTGTATTGGTGAAAAGATACTAAGTGGGTAAACATGGAGGAAAAGATCATGGTGGACAACCCATAGTTGGATTCAGATGAGGAAGAAGAGATTATGGCTTGGATGCAAGTGGGAAACTCATTCTCTTGTTATGGAGCTTTTCCAGTTGATTCAAGTACAGAAGAAGCTTATGAAGACAAAGAAGAGATCATAGAGGCTGCTGATTCGGTGAACAAGTGAAAGGCCATACAAGAGGTAAGAAAACTCCTCTTAAGTGTAGCCTAGATTAAGCTGATTTGAGTATCAAGAAGGAACCAACCTGCAAGGTAAAGCAATCAATTGAAGATCATTCTTTTCATATTCATGAAATCCCTATAGGATGGATGCAAGAAAAAGAAGAGCAAATTGATATCTAGAGTACTCCTACAGACACTCAGTTTATGTGGGATAAAGTGTTGAAAGATTATAAAGAGGGAGAGGAATCCTTGGACAGGATAAAAACCTTGACAAAAAAAGTCAGTTATGCACCCAAGAAAAATCTCATCCAATATTAGTGGCTACTTGGTTGTCAAGTTGTCCAAAGCTACTTTCAAAGGTAATATCTTTTATGAAATTTTATGCCGATGTGTTTGCATGGGATTACAAAGATTTAGAAGGATTTCTTGCAAGCTTTGGGGAATATATGCTTCCATTGATAAAGGAGCCAAAACCAATAAGGCAGAAAAGTTAGATTAAATCCAGAGTATGATGAGCCAGTCTACCTAGAGATCCAGAAAATGGTGGATGTTGGGATTGTTGTTCTAGTGGAGCATTCAGAGCAGCTATCTCCCATGGTCATAGTACCCAAGAAGAATACAAAAAAAATATGCATACATGTGGGTTTTAGATCATTGAATAAGATAACAATTTCGGATGGATTTCCTATGCCTTTTGCATAGGAAGAGGTGGTTGGACATACATTGTACAGCTTCATGGATGGATTTAGTGGATATAATCAAATATCCATCCACTCAAAGGATAGGGACAAGACAGCCTTCATTACTCCTTGGTGCACATGTGTTTATGTCAAGATGCCTTTTTGATTAAAAATGCCCTAGTCAATAGGATTGTGAACCTTATTTTTGGACCCTTACTTTTGGAGGCCTTACGGATTTTCATGGATGATTTTTCATCCTTCTTAGGTACTCATACCAGTACTCTTATGGATTGTTTGAATGATCATCTGGTTCAATTACAACATGTTTTCATTAGATGTCAAGAGACAAAATTGAAATTGAATCGTAATAAATTTCACTTCCTAGTTACAAAAGGTACTCTTCTGGTACATGTAGTATCCGCTAAAGATATGGCTCCTGACCCAGATAAAATTGTATCCATATTGAAGTTACCCAGGTCCAATCACTAAAAGAAATTCAAAGCTTTTTGGTCCATATTGGTTACCATAGAAGATTTATTAAAATTTATGTAGATATAGCTAGGCATGTAGCTAGGCTCACAGGTAAAAAAGCCACATTTGAGTGGGATGAAGAGCAAGAGATGGCTTATCAGACATTGAGATCCAAGTTGGTGGCTACACAAATTCTTGTTACACTATATTGGTCCAAGGTCTTCCATGTCCATGTAGATGCAAGTGCATATGTGGTGGGAGCAGTGCTCACTCAACACAGTGGAGTACAAGCTAGATAGACCCATCCAGTATGATAGTCGAGTTTTGACTAAAGCAAAAAGAAATTATAGTACAATAGAAAGGGAGGCCTTGGCAATGGTATTCATTATCCAGACATTTCACCATTACTTGCTAGGGATAAAAATCATTATAATTACCACTAGGGTATCTATTAAACAAACCACAAGCAACAGGAAGGGTATGGAGATGGGTAATTTTATTTCAAGAATTTGATTTTCAAATCGCACATAGACCAAGCAAAGAAAATGTTATGGTTTATCATTTGTCTAGGATTATTCTAAAGGACAAAGCAATTGGAGTGGAAGATGAATTTCTAGATGCCGAGTTATTTTATATTAAAGCACAAGGATGGTATGATGACATTAAAGATTATCTGAGGACTAGAATGTATTCGATGAAGGCCAGTTATGCAAAGGAAGAGGCTTATAATCAAAGTTATATAGATATGGTAAGAATAATCGTCTAGAAAAATGCATGGAAGAAAAGGAGGCTAGTTAAATCCTTGATAATGCACATGAAGGACCAGGTGGTGGGCACCTCCCTAGCCATATCATGAGTCATAAAATTCTTGATGTTGGCTTATGGTAGCCTACACTATTTAGAGATGCAGATGATAGGGCTCAGGCATGTGATTTCTATCAAAGGTGTGGATCCAAGCCCACAAAGCAGATCCTTTCGTTGTCTCCACATCATGGCAACCATTTGAGAAATGAGGGCTAGATTTTATAGGGCCCATCTATCTTGCATCCTTTCCAAGAAGGGAGAAGTACCTATTGGTTGCAACTGACTATGCAATTAGTTGGGAAGAGGTTATTGCTTTCCCTAATTGCACATCCCAAATAGTTGAAGATTTCTTATATATCAACATAATTTGTAGATGTGGTTGTCCACTTGAAATTTGCATAGATCAAGGGAATCACTTTGTGAAAAAAAAATTACAAAATTTTTAATAGGTACAAGGTTCTACATCAAACTTTGTATGCATATTACCTTAGGGCAAATGGACAAGCAAAATCCACTAACAAGGTATTAATTACTCTGCTAAGGAAGGAATGTATGTTGCAACCCACTACATGGGGCACTTCTTATTTAGGTACTCTATGGGCCTACAAGTTGGCATGCAAATAAGCAACAAGATACTCCCCCTTTTTGGTTGGTATATGGGGTATTCCCAATTGAACCCTTTGAGTTTTTGCATGGCCCACTCAGAACAAAATTTGTGTAGGGAAGAAAGGATCTAGGGATATCTACTAGACTATCTGCATTAGGCAAAGTGGAGGAAATTTGCATGCATGCAACAAAACAATTGGAGGAGACTCAAATGAAAAGAAATAAGGATTATGATAGAAATATGTGGAAAAATAAATTAAAGAAGGGTATGTGTGTTCTTTTACATAAAACTCAGTTATAGGCACAATTACGAGGCAAAGGGATCCTCTCATTGGGAAGGTCCTTATAGAATTAGAACAATGCTATAATGGGGTACAGTGGAATTAGAGACTCTCAATGGAGAGGTGCTACCACTAGTTAACATATCTAAGCTCATGGACTATCACCAACAACAATCCTAAAATCTTGTGGATCACTTTGGACAACAAAATCTCTCTAGGTTGTTCATAATTTTCTCATCCCATTTATTTTGCTCAATTTTGTTATTTTCATAAATTTTATTGCTTTCATTTCCATTATTTCATGTAAATTAGAAGCCATTTTGTAGCCCAATTCATGAGCACCTTGTTGGAATTTTTTAGGATTTTTTTTTGAAGTTTTTTAGATTTTTTTATTTTTTTGGAACTATTAACATTTTTCACTACTCTTTTTCTTTTTGAAATAGAAAAAATAATTAAGCTCTCTAACTTTTGATTTTGCTAGGTTATCTAGAAGTTATGTCAAATTTTTGAGATTTTTTCTTGATTTTTAAAGAATTTTTTGGCATTTTATTTTATGTTTTTCTCTTTTTTGGACTTAAAAAAGATGCAACACCCTTGCTTTTTATTATTAAAAAAATAAATAAAATAAAATATCTCTCTTCTCTCTCTCTATCTCTCTCTTTCTTTTCTCTCTAATTCTCTCACTCTATCCACTCTCTCTACCTCTCTCTTCCTTCTCTCTCTACTTCTCTCACTCTCTCTCTCTCTCTACCTATCTCTTCTTTCTCTCTCTACCTCTCTTTTCTTTTTCTCTCTCTATTTCTTTCTCTCTCTACCTCTCTCCCCCTTGGCCCCCACCCTATCATGCCCCTTTGCCTCTCCCTGGTTTTTTATCCAGCCCACCTTGGTGCTTGGGTGGTCTACCTTGTTATGCAGAATTGTACGCAACTATAAGGGGAGTGCTAACCATGCATGCCTCTAGACAGAAGATCGGCTAGGAGTGCCCCCAATGTTTCGGTGAGTTTTCCCTTCCTCACTTTTCATGGGAATGTTGGATATCTCTTGCATCATGGGTAGATGCCCAACAATGGGAGCGCCCCCATCAATCCTTGACAGGTCTTGTACCTTGATGACTAGGTGAGCTGGCATTGGGTAGGCCCATCCCCCATCTTGCTTGCTCACTCAAAGGGGCTTTGGACATGTGTGACAATGGAGAGCCACTCTGCCTCTTGGCAACCAACAACCATGAACTTGATGACAATCTATCGTCGGGTCGACCCATTTTCGATGGTCGCCCCTTCACTCTTTCAATATAAGTCTCAGTTCCACTATGCAACCAACCTCTAGGTCAGCTTATTCTAATTCCCACTTGCTCTCAGGTATCTCAAGGGAATTGCCCCTTTGACTTCATGGTCGTCCATCTCCTTACGTGTCAGGCAAAGAAGGCTTCCCTTGTTGCGGACCATCACATTTGGTATGAAAGCTTTGAATCTCAGTCAATTCGCACATCCACCATCGATGGTGCCGATTGTCGGCCTATTGGCAAAGGGCAATTTGGTTTTTTTACATGAAATACATCATCATCGGTCCCCACTTAGATGTCAGCTTGTTTTGGCACAAAGTGGGAGAATTTTTTTTTATGGATATCGCAATGTCTATCATCGGCCCCCACTTGGGTTGTCCATAAATAGTAGAAGATTAGAGCTTCATGCCTGTGTGGCATAGGTCAGGGGGTCGGTGTGGTAGGCCACCTCAATCTTTTTGATCTTGTGCAAGGCACAATGATCACCCATCCGATGATTCTGTGCCAACCAATGTGAGGTGAGAGGTAATGGCCTCCATATGTAGGTAAAGCAACCTTGTTCTCTGGGTTGGGGTAGCGCTATAAGATGCTCTGAGATGTCATAAGTCTCATCCCTTTGGGTTTGGGGGCCCCGTTTGAGAGCCTTAAGCTGGGGAGCAACACAAGGCATTCCCTCCATGCTCCATTGCAAGTGGGCCGACAGGCTACAGTGCTAGGAAAACAGTGAAGCTTGCAGGTGCCAAAATGCAATGTGCGCTCAACCTGATTATCGACCGTAAGAGTTGTCCCTATGAAAATAAAGTTATATCTTTTGTTCGACTTGCCTTTGAGCTAAGCAATTATGGAAGCATAAAGGCCAACAATTCTCTCCTACAAGGGTATCAAATTGGTCGGGGTAGTGAGCACCCTAAGGTCCAAAATTTATATGGATTGAATAAAGTCCCATCTTTTACTCTTGTTCCAACATGCCAAGAGTTTTTTAAAGTTAGATGTCATGCTATCCATTTGGCCGCAAAATTCTCGGGATATGCACTTTGGGTGGAAAACAATGGCCATCACGTTTGTGGCCTTGCCCTCCCATTTGTGCCTTATGCGGATGCCGCTTGCAAGTCCCTTTGAGGCTGGGGAAAAATTTGAAGTAAATTAGTCGACATGAATGTAAGTCGCACTATGCACCACACATCCGTGCCTTGGGGTAAAATTAGCTTGGGGCATCGATAGGCCCATTTTTGTAAGCCATCATGCTCGAGCTCCTTGAGTTGGTAAGTTGGCAAACATTGTTCCATTCATGCCTAAGGTTGGGGGATAACCATGGGTTCCTTTGTGTCCAGGGTTTGTCTTGAGGGTTAAGCCAACCAACATGCATAAATTGTTTTATACAGTAAGTTGTCTCAACGTGCAGTAAGTCATTGCACCATAAGTCACATAAAAATATGCACCCTAAGCTGCTATAGTCGTAGTGACTCACATACATCATCAATCACAATGATGTGTGGCATGTCCGTGCCATTTTTGGAACGTAACATAGTGGGCCATCAATAGACCTCTTAGGTGGGAATTACATTGGCCAGCACTTACAATCTCGGCTTCTCCGTGCCTTGATAATTATGGAAAGTTGGAGTGGAGCCAAATGGTATGAATGAAGTGGAAATGAGGCCTCTCCCATTACAAAATGGGCATGGAGCCTTATCGCAATATCTGCTTGGATCAGGGCATTTTTTACTTAGAATTGGCTTGGCTCCTTACTATTCCACTTGGGCTCCTTGCCTTGTGCGAAATGGCCCAATCAGCCATTTTGAAGGCAAAGGGCATGTGGATAACTAGTCATGAATTGACTTTGATGGACTGGCCATCTTTTCAACGATAAGATCTTCTCGGAAGTCCTTGGATCGGAATTGGCACATTCAGCCTAATTAGAGGCAAAGTGCCATGACTTAAATGACGAGGTCTGCATTAATGTAAGATCTAGCTCATGTGGAGCTTGGCATGTCTCGATGCAATTGGAGTGGGGCATGTCATCCCTATAAATCCTAAGTAGCCCCTCTTGCTCCGAGCCAAACCAATAGTGTTAGGTTCGCACCTCACTTGCATAAGTTAATTTTCCCTTAGATATGCATTCGCATGACAACCCATGGTACTAAGGACATTGTCCTAAAATTAGAGGGTAACAAACAACCATCACAATTTTCACGGTTTTGGCTTTTACCACAAACTCGAATCATTCTAGGGCCCATAGGTGAACTTCTCAAGGACAAGAAGTCTATCAAAGAGGGGGTTGATGTCATGCCCCTTTGGCTCCTTCCTCATTTTCTAACCAACCCATCTTGGTGTGTGGGTGATTTGCCCTGCTGAGCCAAATTATATGCAACTATAAGGGGAGTGGTAACCATGCATGCCTCTGGATGGCAAACCAGTTAGGGATCCCCCCAATGTTTGGGCATCAAATGACCAAAGGCATAAGTGTTGAGCCTTCCATTCCCCACTTTTCATGGGAATGTCAGATGTCCCTTGCATTGTTGGTAGATGCCCAACAATGGGAGTGCCCCGTCAATCCTTGCCAGGCCTTATACCTTGATGGCTCGGCAGGCTTGCATCGGGTTGGCCCATCCCTCATCTTGCCTACTCACTCAAAGGGGCTTTGGACGTGTGTGGCGATGGAGAGCCAGTCTGCCTCTTGGCAATCAGCAACCATGGACTTGATGACAATCTATCGTCCGGTTGGCCGTCCTCAGCGGCTGCCCCTTCACTCTTCTAGGCTAAGTCTCGCTTTTGCTACGCAACCAGCCTCCGAGCAAACTTATTCTAAGTCCCACTCGCTCTTGGATATCTCAAGGGAATTTTAACTTTGTGGTCATCCGTCTCCTTGCAGGTTAGGCAAAGAAGGCCTCCCCTTGGAGATTCTTCCTACTTCTTTGTAATCTGCACACCTTTCTTCTTTTTAGGTATCGTCGATGTTTTTGCATATTTAGCCATTCCCATTGAAGACGGAATTTCCTTGAAATATGCTTTGATACCCAATGCATGGTAGATCAGTACTCTTACTGCTACACTTTCATTTAGAAACTTTTTGTGGCCCCATTTTTTTTTGGCTTCAAACAATCTTTCTTGAATGTAGGGTATCAAGTTGATTTGGTTGCTGATTTGTTTGATTGCATGAGATAATAGTTGGAACACAATTTTTTGAGGTGTTGTATATCTGTGCATGTTTGGGAAATAGAAGTGTTGATGCACCACACGAACTACCTCTTCGATGTCAATACGATTCATATCCAGGAATGTTCTTGTTTTGGTTCCATGACTTTCTTCCTTGAGATCGGTGGTTCCATCCTTGGTCCATCCAAATGCCTCTTTGATTAGCACATGTGTGAATTTGATTGTAGTCCATTCTCGTTCAACATTCAGAACTTTAGCTTTAGGCACTGATGTCATGTCTAGTGCTGAATGCGATGTGTTCACCATTTGAGTGCATCATTGGAGGTCACGTTTATAAATTGGTAGCTCAAAATATACGTGAATTCCAGCCTTTTTTAGAACATCCATCATTGATAGAATTTTGTGCAAGATTCTAAAATCTTGTGACATCACTGGGAATTGGTACTCGGTGTCCATGATCGTGATAGTCACTAAGAATAAGTGTTCTCCTACTGGCTAATCTTCTCAAAACCAATGTCCTTTGGCATTTGTCATGCTCTTCATTGGAAATTCTAACACTTGTTCTTGGACTATCGCTTCAGAGTCTTCAGAAGCCATCTGCACTTATATTGGAATAGCTAATTAGTCCTGAAAAGAAACTCATTGTTCATTTACTAGTGTGTAGTGACTCATCATTTCTCGTGGCTCGGTATCCCCCTTGCTAAGTGTAGACAAGTAAGATACCCGACCGTATTTTTATTTTTCTTATCTTAAATGGTTGAAAGAAAACAAGAGATTAGTTTATAGCCAAATCATTTATTTATTTATAGCATTGGATTTCCTTCCTATATCAGTACAAGCTAGGTCCTATTCCTATAATGGAAATGTGCACCACTACCTTTGTTGAAAAAGCTATGTGCTGAATGCATGGCCTTGTAACGTGGCCCTATTGTGCATACTCTTGATGCAATCGGATCTTTATGAGTGCAAGAATGTTCTATTGAATTATCTTGTCCAATTCCTTGTTGCTTCTTTGGTCTCCATATTAACATTGTATTCTATTTCCTTGGCATTTGATTTTGTTGCATTTCCCTTCCTTCATTCTTGAATGTAGTCTTCGACCTTCTTCTGCCTTTGGATTGGGATTTTTGTGTTGTAGCCATCTGGGGTTTTTTCCATCCTTGATGTTTGGTTCAATTGCTTGATTTCGTTGGTATGATACTTTGTTCAGCTTCTCCATTCTTTGATTTGCTTGTCGCCTGACCGCTTTTAGAATCCAAATAAGTCACTACATCCTTTGAGCTTCGATCAATGGTTTTGGAAGCCATATATGTATGGTCCTAGACTTATTCCACTACGATGCAAAGTCATTGTTGTGTCATTTTGTTTTAGGTTGTTGATTGATCCGTTCATTTTTCTGACCTCCTTGCTATGGTAATTGACCCTTTTGAATCCATTGTAATCGTGTATTTTCTTTTTGTTGTATTCTCACAATCGACATCCATGTAGGCTTTTTAATTTGCTTCTTGATGTGGTCGACTGAAATGTCTTCATCCGCTCTCTCAATTTCTCTTCCTAAGGAGGAATTGGCTAAAGGATCATGTGATACATTATAAGGTATGGACAAGTCAGGATCTGGGCATTCCTAATTCATAGTAACACTTGGACTTTCTTCTCCCTCCGTCTCTAGAGTTGTTGCCCTAGGTATTATCATTTTAGTAAGTTGGGGCTATCTAGTCTCTGGAAGGCTTAAAACTTCTTTGTGTCTTACTTTTGCGGATACATATCCCTGCGTGAGATGTATGCTGACTTCATATTAAAAAATCTAGTCTTGACCTAGTATCAATTCTTTGAGAAGTTCTTCGTTCTTGCATACCAAGAATCATTGATTCATGGCAGTGTTTCCCAGGTCTAGGGACATTGATACTTCTCCTATACACTCGATGACCTGTCCTCCGATTCCTATCATATACGCTTTAGTAGGATCAATGGTCATTTTAAGGTTGTTGGCTAATGAGCCTTGCATGCAACTTAATGCGGGCCCTCTGTCAATCAAAGAATCCACTAATTGATATTTGTTCATGCCAATCCCTAGATTCAAATATGGTTGGGTGGCACAATTATTTATGTTCTTAACATTACCTTTTTGATAGTTTGCCATGGGTATAGGTTATTCTCCTTGTATATACCATTCATCCCGCTATCTTATCCACTCTTTCCTTTTCTTGATTCACTACAATGCTTCCATTCAAGCTTCTTATCTCATCCTTTCCTCTTCCCTTTTTCGGTTTTGCACTCCTAGGAGTCTTGCCAACATTTTTTCAGTTCATGGTTCCATGTAGCTTTTGACTCTACAGCCACTTATGTAATTAGGAAGTATGTCTCCATCCAATGTGGCTAAGTTCACTACTCTGCTAGTGGATATTCGATTTATTAAAAGTGGTTCATATCCATGTTTTTGTAGCTTTGTTGCGGTTGTTTCAATGTGTATACCAATACTAAATCTCCTTCCTTTAAACCTTTATCTTTAATGTGTGCATCGTAGTATGCTTTTTTTCTTCTTTTCACCACATAAATTCCTACCACTACTTGTCTCGTCTCATGCAATTTTTCAATTTGATCCAATTGTTGAGATAGTTCATGGACTGTCCATTCATTTTGTTGTGTCAGTCATAACATAGGGACTAAAAAGTCAATTGGCAAAATTGCATTTTTCCTGTAGACTAAATTGAATGGAGTAGTTCCAATGGCCGTCTTGTATGCCACATGGAAATCCATATTGCATGATGCAATTGTTTGTCCAAATGTGACCTTCCATTGTTAACTATTTTCGTTAAAACTATGCATAGCACTTTATTGGAACTCTCAACTTATCCATTGGCTTGTGGATAATAAGGTGCTGATTTCTTGTGAATCACAAGAAATTCATTCATCAATGATTCAATCACCTCATTGATTAAATGTGTCCCTCTATCGTTAACAATTTCTATCGGAAGTCCAAAACAAACGGAGATATTTTCATATAGAAATTTATATGTGGTTTGGGCATCGTTTTTCCTAGTCGCTTTTGCTTCCACCCATTTTGTTAGATAGTCCATGGCCACAATAATATATTTAGCATGTGATCCTTTTGCGGGAGGGTTTATAGGTCCTATGAAGTGAATACCCCATTTTGAAAATGCCCTTGCACAGATCATGGGTCTTAAAGGCATGTCATCTCTTCTTATAGGATATTTGGTTCTTTGGGACACTTCACAACTTTGTATGTAAGTATCGGCATCCATATGTAAGGTTGGCCACCACAAGCCTATGAAGAGAATCATTTTTATAGTTCTTTCAACATAAAAATGACCTCCTGCTGCACCTGTGTGAGCCATCTCTAATACACTAGGTAAGTATTCTCCTTCATGAACACATAACCGTAGTTGATCATCCTTTCCCCTTTTCAATAATTGTCTTCCAATTATGGTGTAATCTTTACTCATTTCTTCCAAAGCCCTCTTTCTCGCTAGGCTTGCTCCTTCTTCATGTGTTCAAAATTTCAAAAACTTCACTAATGCTTTACTCCACTCTGGTGCTATAGTGGAGAAATGTAAAGACGAATAATCATCAGGGGTGTTCTCTCCGCATTCTTGGCAATTCAAATGTATTCATGTGCGTCCTTTTGCATGTCTGGCTAGTATACCCCTAGTCTTTTCAATTCCCTTCTTGTTCCATGAATGCCCTTACGTGTTTTCCATTGGTTCACATGAGCTTGCTCGAGTAGTTTTTTTGCTCTGCATCTTCTAAACACATCAATAATAAGCCATTAGGTTCTTTATAATATAGACTACCTATTGGATCCTAAATCCAAGGGAAAATGCCTTACATATGCTTATGTTTTGCCCAATTTACTTGTGCTCCATCACCCCTTTTTCACTCTAAGTCCATGATTTCTCTCGAATGTACTTTCCTTTGGGATCCCCAATAGGATTGTCAAAATGATAGGTCCTAAATGCCGGAGGAGCAGATGCTTGTGCCCACTTCTGTTTTGCTCAATTTCCTTGGAATCGGCCTACTTGTCTTGCACTAAGTCCATAGTTGTACTCGCAATGTAGCTATGGAGCGAGGGGAAAGACAATTCTCTTAATGTGTACGCAAATGTGGACCCAGACCTTACTTGTTGTCTTGCATGATTTCATGTTGAAAGAAGTGTTTTATATTGAGCAATGCACAATTTTATTTTCCTAAATGCCATTGGTTTTACAACACAGCAATACCGAATTTACAACTTGAAGTCTTCACTTCAGTTTGATTTGCCCCTATGTGTGAGTTGAACTACATACGATGTATTACTCTGAGGGTGTTCAAATCAAAACGTTTTAGAGTAATATAGACTACTGAATATAGAGTAATATTGACTACTGAATATAGAGTAAAAAATGCTAACATGTAATTTTCAAAGTTGGCGCAACTCAAAAAGAATCTTAAAAGAACTATGCAAGTAATCTATCACGAGTAATGAAATTAAAACTCGTGCAATAGTTACCCTTATCAGCATATTTTAGCAAAAGCCTATTAGTACTTTGAGCAAAAAAGAAAAACTTACTAGCATGCCTCGTTTCTGAACTTTTCAAACCCAAACTATGAAGGTCGATTCCATCATGTCATCTCTATGCATTAGAAAATTTAATATAGTTCCTGCATAGAGTGACCCAATTCAAATTTTGTTCTGTTAACACACTATATTCACACGAGAGATCCAATCGAAGGGGATGCTTTAAGATAATTGCAAGCTACAAGGGCTTACGCTGAGATAAAGGTGCGCTGTTGCAATGGAGTTGGAGAATGCCAATGACCAATCGTGAATTCAATGTATGATCCTCCATTTGATTTAAACGCACACAAAATTGTCCCGGTTCGCTGGCCTGGTGGTTGGGCCTCTCGCCTCTTGATGTGGGGGCAAGGGTTCGACCCCTGGCAGCAACATGTAGGGACATATGAATCCCAGAAATTGTTGTATGTGGCTGTTGGCCACCGTTTGATCATCCCCGTAGTAGTTGTGACCGCCATTCAACCCAGTCTTGTAAACCCCTGTTCTCTTGGGATAAGGGGGGTCCCATGGGTACTATGCCCTTCCTTGTACAAATGCAATTTCAAAGTTAAAGTCCGGGGGAGTAGGCCTCGGCAGAACCTCCATTTAAAAAAAAAACTCACACAAAACTAATAAAATGAACTTCTATTTCAATGCAATGATACATCTTTTATTGCAAAAAATACTCAGAAACCCTTCGCAGCACTCGTAAATCTATCTTGATATAAATGTTCAGCATCAAATAATCACCATTTAGCCCCACCAATAATAATTTCCAGACAAAAGTAATGCAATGCAACGACTCAAAGCTTTGTGGGTTTCTAGGTCGAATTCCCCTCTACATGTGTAGTCATACTTACTTTATGAATATATTCTTCATTGGTCTGTCTGTTGCTATTATATCATAAAGTGACCTATCAGTGAATACAAAGTCTATTGTATGAAACATATCATCATCAAACTTGGGGAGAAGAACTTGAAACAACTGGGTAAGTTTGTACCTTTGATTTCAGATGCAATTCACCTCTTCCATCACCACACATTCCTCGACAAATTACTTATTGCTTGCAATCCCCCATTCCTCGACAAATTACTTATTGCTTGCAATCCCCGAACACCTCCTGTTTCACTCGGAGAATATACTCCCAACAAGGCCCTAAGCACCCCTTTCTTTTAACTCCTTCAGCCCCGAATCTGTGATGTTGGAGATCTCCTTCCCCATGAGCGTAACTAACTGTCCACTTACCAAGATAGCCCCCACCAATGCCTCGTTTTGCTATTGTACATTTGCTCCTTCTCTCCCCATTCGCTTGATAGACACTAGACAAAGAGTTACCAATCATATGCTAAATTTGGATCAAGACAGTAAACATCTAGGACTTGGTTCAACTGGTGAATTTTCACAATAAATGGTATATGGGGTTTCATTCAACATTTAAGCCGGCAGATGTTAACTATATCAAAACATTCTCAAGCTTAGCACCAAAGGGTTCTAATTGCATGTGATGTCAACCATTTTAGCAAAAGGGTTCTGCATCTTGGGAGTGTCAAAATATGTACAATTTCTTCTTGACCAAACCTTTTAGATACTAATCATTCTTCTAAGAGTCCTCTCCAGCTAATACTATGTGACCTGAATGTTTCTTCATGATTGTACCTCTGAACCATCACGTCCAAGCATCTCCCTGCTTAGCCGGACTCACATAGCATGCCTCTTCAATGGCTATCCCATTGAGCCTTATATTGTCCCATCCTCTACAAAAGGCTGGAAGCATATCCAAGCTTACATGGCAACAGGCATTCATGTCATGAACAATAGTGCAAGAATCTGGATGGATTCCATCCCCCTGCATATCTTCAAGAGGGAGTAGCACAACTCCTTCAAGCTCCCTTTTAGAAATCCACTCTAGTGCTTCCCTTCCATGCATTACACCTTTTTTATTCCTCAAGTACTTGCAATCGAGCAACCATTCTGCACAACAAAAACATGTTAGTGCAAAAGAATCAGCAATACTTTTAGTTACCACTACTGACCACAATATGTAGATTCCTTGATTGCATGAACTCCTTCCCGTCGTCTCTATTGATCCTATGGTTTGGTCCATGTGTGAGGATTGACATCAATTTTTCTACCCATTTTGGACACACTTCCAAGTTGAACAAATATGTATCAGGTAGATCATCTACCACTCCGATGGGTGGTTCTCCACGTGTCATCCTTGATAAATGGTTAGCTCTTACATGTGTATTTCCTTTTTCGACTACCACTTCAAATTCAAATTCCATGAGTAACAGGAACCATCTCACTAGCCTTCCTGTATTGCAGGGTTTATTGAACAAGTACAATATGGATTGGTGGTCAATAAAAAGCTTGAATTTATTGGTTAGGAGATCATGTCAAAATTTATTGACTGTGTACACCATTCCCAAACCCTCTCTTTCTATAGTGGTATAGTTTCTTTCCACTTGATTTAGTTGTCTACTGCGTATGCAATAGGGTGATCTACTTTTCCTTCATCCACAAGTTGAGCTAGTATACATTCAACAACAAAATTTGATGCATCCACATGGATATGGAATGGCTTATTCCAATTGGATACTTTCAAGATAGGTGTTGAACTTAATCGTTGCTTTAACTCATTGAATGCCTTTTTGCAATCCTCCATTCATGTGAATTGTGTCAGCAACGTGTATGATGGTTTTGCAATTATGGTGTACATGTGGATGAACCAACGATAATATCCACAATGTCCCATAAAAGCTTGTACTTCCTTTGCATTTCTTGGTCTAGGCAAGTCCAAGATGACCTTTATTTTATCCTCATCAGTGGAGATACCATTCTTGGTTACAATATGTCCCAAAATTTTTCCTTGCCTTACCATAAAGACACATTTCTCCGAATTCATGCACACTCTATATTGTCTACACTTCTCGAATATCTTTCGTAGCTCACGAATGTGTTCAGATCCTTTAGAGGAATATGTGGATAAGTCATCTCCATAAAATTCCATGCTTTTTCTCAAAAATTCTTTGAGCACATGACACATCAATCTTTGAAAAGTTGCAAGAGCATTTGTGAGCCCAAATGGCATCACTCAAAAAGCATACACTCTCCATTCAGTAGCAAATGCCATTTTATGTCGATCCTACATAGCACTGGCTACTTGGTTATAACCAGAGAATCCATCAAGGAAGCCATAAACCTCCTTACCTACTACTCTTTCCAAGAGCTGGTCAAATATGGGTAATGTTACCGTTAGTGTCCATGTGAAAGGCCAAATGGCCACCAAACACTTCTTTGTATATGTTCTTTAATAAAACATATAGTGGCCTGGTCAGTCACAGACTGTAAGTTCGACCGCATTTGTAAGACCTAAGAAGTCTGTCTTCACGCTCCCTGTGTACTGTGTTTTCTAGGCATTCTACAGCCTTTGTGTGGAGTACTGTGTGCGGCCTCAAGAGCTCGGTTTTCTACTCCAAGCATATCGTCGTGGATCTCTCAAGAAGGAGACGCACTGTGGTGCATCGCCATCGAAACACTTCACTGGTATCAGAGCAGTTTGAGGCATAAGCTTTGTTCCTTTTGTGCGAGCGAAGCGAGCAAACCCCCCCCCCCCCCCCCCCCCCCCAAGGCTGACGACTAAGGCGGCGACCAATGTGAAGAGATGGATAGGTATGTGCTTCAAGATGAAGAGGTGTTGCAAAATCCTTGATCTACACCAGCCAATTGAACTCCAGGAGTATATTGTGGGCCCTTTTAGCTTGCCAATGGATGTATTAGACACCCTATGTACCTTGGAAGATCACTCTCAAAAAGATAGATCAAAACAGATAAGTTGGAGTTAGCTCAGAGGTGAAAAACTTGCTATTTTGGTTCATACACCTGTCCACTGTTGTGCATAATTCTCTAGGCACAGCAGCAATTAACCTTAATCCTCTTAGGGAAGCCTAGATTACTTAAAGAGATAACTTTCAAGAGTAATCGCATAAAAAATAATGAACCATACATTGAAAATGAGTTTTAACAAGTGATGACATCATCCCGATTTTCACGGGCTGCTACAATTTGAGACCAGTGCACAGAAAAATGAATATAACTCCAAATGTATGAATCCAATGATTATAAACATTTGCATGGTTATACTAGACAGTAAGCTGAATCCAACAAGCTTTAAATCATTTAATTTGGATAAGTAACCACTGAGAAATGCCTCTGACAAGGTGAGTGAAAAAGTCGGGTACCTGACAGAGAAGTGAAGATGAACAGACACTGTTGACTTCAACTGAACATAACTGAAGATTGCAACATCCAAATGACATGAAAATTTTTGAGCATATAGTAGACTTATAGCGCTATATTTACCAAGCTAAACCACTGAAAATGATGCACCAAGCTCAGAGAAAACATCTCTGCAATCTGACTAAGAAAACTGAGAGTAATGGCAGTGAGTAGTACACTTCACAAGAACATGGACATATGAACTCAAATAATCATGAAAAATGAAAGTATATTGCTTTTACAATACAATGACTTACTGATACATATGTGTGCCTTGTAATCATACCTTGATATGGCATAAAGCTCAGCTCTTGGAGGTCCTCACATAGGTCTCTCTAACCACGACTAAAACTGCCATCTATTTATAGTTGAGTTTGGGAGGCTAA
Organism: Ceratopteris richardii; assembly: GCA_020310875.1. Lineage (NCBI taxonomy): Eukaryota > Viridiplantae > Streptophyta > Polypodiopsida > Polypodiales > Pteridaceae > Ceratopteris > Ceratopteris richardii. Next base: position 85,926,216 of record CM035437.1, read on the forward strand.
CTTCCCTCAATCACTCTCCAATCAATCAATGATTGATTTGATTCTCTATCTACCACAAATCACGAATTTGTGGCTCCTCTTTCCCTTTTTGATCATGTGTACTCAACCACCTAAGATTCTTTCACTTTTACATTAAGTAAACTCTTCAAAAGTTACAAGAGGTAGTTCATAAGTGAACTTTACATAGTCTTCATTTTAAGGCTTCTTTTATGACTTTGTGGGACTCAAGCCAATACTTAGGCTTCTCATAGACTTGCTCCAAGAGCTCCCCCTCAAGCCAAGTATGCTTGAGGTCTTCAATCTTCCAAGATTACCTGCAAACCAATCAGTAGAAGAGAGAGCAACTATGGGTTGCTTCTTGGATGACCATGAAATAAGCTTTGAACCTACAAAGGTAAGATAAACTGAAGTGCTCCTTCTATCTTCCTTGGAGCCAGCCCAATCTGCATCAGAAAATAGCTTCAAACCTAAATCAGATACATAAGGATAATAAAGTCCTTCATTTATGGTTCCTTTGAGATACTTGAGAATCCTTTTGGCAGCATCCATATGTGGTTTCCTTGGTGTGTGCATAAATTGAATTAGCACACTCACACTGTAACATATATCTACTCTTGTCAATGTGGCATATTTGAGACTACCCACTAGACTTTGATATGATATGATGTCCTCTATGAGTTCACCTTCATGTGAGCTCAATTTGTGATTGACCTCCGTTGGAGTACCTGCAATCTTACAATCTTGCATCTTGCATTTGGCCAACATGTCCTTAATGTACTTTCTTTGAGTGAGAAACAAACCATGATCTTTGTAGACAACTTCCAAGCCTAGGAAGTAGGTAAGTGAACCCAAATCACTTATCTTGAACTCTTCTCTCATCTGATCTTTGATCTTCTTCATACCATCTGCATCATTTCTTGTCAATATAGTATCATCTACATATACACATAGGTAGATGACCTCAGAGTTACTCTTTTTGATAAAGAGTGAAGGATCTGCCTTGCTTGGTTGAAAGCGTTTGTCCTGCAAGAATGAAACAAGCCTGAAATTCCAAGCTCTTGGAGCTTTCTTGAGACCATACAATGCTTTGTTAAGCTTACACACATAATCAGGATAAACTTGATTCTCAAAACCAGGTGGTTGTGCCATATATACCTCTTCTGTTATCCAACCATTCAAGAATGCATTCTTTACATCTAGTTGAAGTATCTTTCAATTCTTGGAAGAGGCAATACTAAGCAAAACCCTAATAGTAGGCATCTTTGCCACAGGAGAGAAGGTCTCCTCATAATCAATTCCCTGAGTTTGTGCAAAGCCTTTTGCTACAAGCCTTGCCTTATACCTGTTAATGGAACCATCAGAATTCTTCTTGAGTTTATCTTGAGCCTATTACCTTCATGGATGAAGTCTTGGGCACCAAATCCCAAGTGTTGTTTTCCTCAAGTGCTTCAATCTCTTCCTTCATTGCATGCTTCCATTCTGTTTTTGCTTTGGCCTCTTCAAATGATGATGGCTCCTCTTGGTTTATGTCCTATGCTATGTAGATAGAATGTTTAGTTACTAATGAAGTGTCAAACCCATACCTTTCTGGTTTTTTCTTTTCCCTCATAGATCTTCTTAGGCCATGATGTGATGATTCTGCCTCATGTCCAAGTTCCTGCAATTTCGCTTTACCTTTAGACTTCCATGCTTTGATCTTTTCCATATGAGATTCTTCATCATCCTCCGAGATGTCTTGTTCTTCAATCTTTGGTTGTTCTCTACCAAGATTTGGAAAATCTTCTTCAAGATTATATGGTAAATTGACCTTCCTGCATGAATCTTCATACCATGAATTGTTTTCATCAAAAACTATATCTCTGCTTACCAAGAATCCTTTGTTGGTAGGGTTGTATAACCTGTAGCCCTTTTGATTGTTGTCATATCCAATAAATACACACCTTTCTGCCTTTGGATCCATCTTGCCTCTAACCTGTGAAGGAACATGAGCAAAAGCAATACATCCAAAAATTTTACAATGATCTAAGCTTGGTCTTCTTCCATTCCAAGCCTCATATGGAGTCATCCCATCAAGGGATTTTGAAGGCAGCCTGTTAATCAAGTAAGTGGTTGTAGATACAGCCTCAGCCCATAAGTAATTAGGTAAATGCTTTTCATTTAGCATAGACCTTGCAGCTTCAACAATTGTCCTATTCCTCCTTTTTGCCACTCCATTTTGCTCAGGAGTGTACCTTGTAGTTACCTCTCTTTTGATTCCTCTTTCTTGAAGAAAAGAATCAAACTCATGGGAGAAGTATTCTCCCCCTCCATCTGACCTTAGCCTCTTTAGTGATTTACCTGTTTGATTCTCCACAAGAGCCAAATATCTTTTGAAACATGAAAAAGCTTGATCTTTGTGTCATAAAGAATAGGATAGTCCATCTGTTGTAATCATCAATAAAGGAGACATAATACCTTGATCCAGATATTGAAGCTTCCTTGCTAGGTCCCCATACATCTGTATGAACCAACTCCAAGAGATCTTCATGCATATAACCTTTCTTCATGAATGGTAACCTGTATGACTTTCCAAATTGACATGCACTACACTTATAAATCATATGTTGTCTTGACAAGTTAGGGAGTCCAAGTACACTTTGGTCCCTACAAATTTGCTTTAATGACCTTTCACCAATATGTGCTAACCTTTTGTGCCATACTTCCAATTCTGTGAGTGTCTGACTACCATAATTAAAGAGAGCAATGTTTCTAGTGTCCTGTAATTCAAATGTGAACAATCTACCTGTCTTTTCACCTTTTACAATTTTTCTGAATCCTTGACATCTTGAATTTTGCCAACATGTCCTTAATGTACTTTCTTTGAGTGAGAAACAAACCATGATCTTTGTAGACAACTTCCAAGCCTAGGAAGTAGGTAAGTGAACCCAAATCACTTATCTTGAACTCTTCTCTCATCTGATCTTTGACCTTCTTCATACCATCTGCATCATTTCCTGTCAATATAATATCATCTACATATACACATAGGTAGATGACCTCAGAGTTACTATTTTTTATAAAGAGTGAAGGATCTGCCTTGCTTGGTTGAAAGCCTTTGTCCTGCAAGAATGAAACAAGCCTGAAATTCCAAGCTCTTGGAGCTTTCTTGAGACCATACAATGCTTTGTTAAGTTTACACACATAATCAGGATAAACTTGATTCTCAAAACCAGGTGGTTGTGCCATATATACCTCTTCTGTTATCCAACCATTCAAGAATGCATTCTTTACATCTAGTTGAAGTATCTTCCAATTCTTGGAAGAGGCAATACTAAGCAAAACCCTAATAGTAGGCATCTTTGCCACAGGAGAGAAGGTCTCCTCATAATCAATTCCCTGAGTTTGTGCAAAGCCTTTTGCTACAAGCCTTGCCTTATACCTGTTAATGGAACCATCAGAATTCTTCTTGAGTTTATAGACCCATCTTGAGCCTATTACCTTCATGGATAAAGTCTTGGGCACCAAATCCCAAGTGTTGTTTTCCTCAAGTGCTTCAATCTCTTCCTTCATTGCATGCTTCCATCCTGTTTTTGCTTTGGCCTCTTCAAATGATGATGGATCCTCTTGGTTTATGTTCTGTGCTATGTAGATAGAATGTTTAGTTACTAATGAGGTGTCAAACCCATACCTTTCTGGTTTTTTCTTTCCCTCATGGATCTTCTTAGGCCATGATGTGATGATTCTGCCTCATGTCCAAGTTCCTGCAATTTTGCTTTACCTTCAGACTTCCATGCTTTGATCTTTTCCATAAGAGATTCTTCATCATCCTTCGAGATGTCTTGTTCTTCAATCTTTGGTTGTTCTCTACCAAGATTTGGAAAATCGTCTTCAAGATTATATGGTAAATTGACCTTCTTGCATGAATCTTCATACCATGAATTGTTTTCATCAAAAACTACATCTCTGCTTACCAAGAATCCTTTGTTGGTAGGGTTGTATAACCTATAGCCCTTTTGATTGTTGTCATATCCAATAAATACACACCTTTCTGCCTTTGGATCCATCTTGCCTCTAACCTGTGAAGGAATATGAGGAAAAGCAATACATCCAAAAATTTTACAATGATCTAAGCTTGGTCTTCTTCCATTCCAAGCCTCATATGGAGTCATCCCATCAAGGGATTTTGAAGGCAACCTGTTAATCAAGTAAGTGGCTGTAGATATAGCCTCAGCCCATAAGTAATTAGGTAAATGCTTTTCATTTAACATAGACCTTGCAGCTTCAACAATTTTCCTATTCCTCCTTTCTGCCACTCCATTTTGCTCAGGAGTGTACCTTGTAGTTACCTCTCTTTTGATTCCTCTTTCTTAAAGAAAAGAATCAAACTCATGGGAGAAGTATTCTCCCCCTCCATCTGATCTTAGCCTTTATAGTGATTTACCTGTTTGATTCTCCACAAGAGCCAAATATCTTTTGAAACATGAAAAAGCTTCATCTTTGTGTTTCATAAAGAATAGGATAGTCCATCTGTTGTAATCATCAATAAAGGAGCTAATACCTTGATCTAGATATTGAAGCTTCCTTGCTAGGTCCCCATACATCTGTATGAACCAACTCCAAGAGATCTTCATGCATATAACCTTTCTTCATGAATGGTAACATGTGTGAATTTCCAAATTGACATGCACTACACTTATAAATCATATGTTCTTTTGACAAGTTAGGGAGTCCAAGTACACTTTGGTCCCTGCAAATTTGCTTTAATGACCTTTCACCAATATGTGCTAACCTTTTGTGCCATACTTCCAATTCTGTGAGTGTCTGACTACCATAATTAAAGAGAGCAATGTTTCTAGTGTCCTGTAATTCAAATGTGAACAATCTACCTGTCTTTTCACCTTTTGCAATTTTTCTGAATCCTTGACTTGGATCTTCAACAAATGCTCCTGCTTTTGTGAACTTGACTTGCAACCCTTTCCCTACTATCTGCCCAACACTTATCAAATTCTTTGTAATGGTAGGGACATAGAGTACCTTACTGAGTAGGTTGATGTTTCCATCAAGTGCTTTGACATTGCCTATTTTCTCCACAGGATGTCTTGTGTCATCTCTTGTTTGTACCTCATGCTTACTCCTTGGATCTTCTAAATATGATAGGAGTGCCACATTTCCTGCCACATGATTTGAACAACCTGAATCTATGTAGAAAACATGCTCGTCAGATTTACCTTGTGGCATAGCCATGTTCATGATCAATAATGAATCCTCTTTGTTTGAGTCTTCTCTATAGTTATTGTAGTCTCTCCTTCCTTTGTAGCCTCCTTGATAGTTTGAATGATTGTAGTTGTAGTTGCCATGATAATTGTTGAACCTTCCTCTTGAGTAGCCATAACTTCCTCTATTGTATCCTCTGCCTCTTTGATTCCTGGAATTCCTAAAGCCATTTTCAGTTGTATGATTAGTTAATCCACAAATAGAACATGAGTTGGAGTCTTGGGATCTCCCCCTGCCTTGTCTACCTCCTCTTCCTCTACCTCTGCCATGTCTTCCTCTACCTGCATAGTTAGCTTGATATGTACCTGCTTCATCATCCACTTTCTTTGCCTTTCCTTTGTTATCTTTGGACTTGCTTTTATCAATGTATAAAGCTGAAGATTGATTACCTTTAGAGCTTTCTCCATTTTTGATAAGCTCTGCCTCTTGAGTAAGTAGTTGTCCAATGAGTGTATTGAAATCAGGTACATGCATGTCCATGTACAAATCCATAGTTGTGGTGAATGCTTCCCACTTGTCATCTGCCTTCAAGCCATTGATGACCTGCCTTACAATTTGATCTTCATCTATTACCTCTCCAATGCTTCCCAACTGATCTGCTATGTCCTTAAGCTTTGTGAAAAAATCAGCCACATTTTGTTTGGGAGCCTTCTTGAGAGTTGTGAAATCCAGTCATAGTTGATGCTTCCTAGCTTTGGTACTTGAAGAAAAGAAAGCTTCAAGTGCATCCCACACTTCTTGAGATGTCGTACAACTTCTAATGTGAGGCAACAAAAAATCTGAGATAGAGTTGAGGAGATAAGACCTTGCAAGTGCATCCTTGGAGCACCATGTGCTCAATCTTTCTTACCCTTCTTGTGTTGGTTGACTTTTGTTCTTGAAACTTGGCATAACTTCATCTCCAGCCACATAACCATATAAACTTCTACCTTGAAGATAAGCTTCCATTCTTAATGACCAAGCTGAGTAGTTACCTCTGTCCAATTTGTCAATTGATGAAGGAAATCCATCTGCCATGTTGTCCAACCTTGCTCTGATACCACTGTGAAGAGATTGATAGGTATGTGCTTGAAGATGAAGAGGTGTTGCAAAATCCTTGATCTACACCAGCCAATTGAACTCTAGGAGTATATGGTGTGCCGTTTTAGCTTGGCAATGGATGTATTAGACACCCTATGTACCTTGGAAGATCACTCTCAAAAAGATAGATCAAAACAGATAAGTTGGAGTTAGCTCAAAGGTGAAAAACTTGCTATTTTGGTTCATACACCTATCCACTGTTTTGCATAATTCTCTGAGCACAGCAGCAATAAACTTAATTCCTCTTAGGGAAGCCTAGATTACTTAAAGAGCTAACTTTCAAGAGTAATCCCATCAAAAATAATGAGCCATACACTGAGAATGAGTTTTAACAAGTGATGACATCATCCCGATTTTCACGGGCTACTACAGTTTGAGACCAGTGAGCCAAAAAATGAACATAAATCCAAATATATGAATCTAATGATCATGAAAATTCGTATGGTTATACTAGAAAGTAAGTTGAATCCAACAAGCTTTAAATCATTGAGTTTAGATAAGTAACCACTGAGAAATGGCTCTGACAAGGTGAATGAAAAAGTCAGGTACGTGACAAAGAAGTGAAGATGAACAGACATTGTTGACTTCAACTGAACATAACTGAAGATTGCAACATCCAAATGACATGAAACTTTTTGAGCACATAGTAGACTTATAGAGCTAACTTTACCAACTTAAATCACATAAAAGTATGCACCAAGCTCAGAGAAAACATCTCTGCAATCTGACTGAGAAAACTGAGAGTAATGGAAGTGAGTAGTACACTTCACAAGAACATGGACATATGAACTCAAATAATCATGAAAAATGAAAGTATATTGCTTGTAAAATACAATGACTTACTGATTCATATGTGTGCCTTGTAATCACACCTTGATATGGCATAAAGCTCAGCTCTTAGAGGTCTTCACATAGGTCTCTCTAACCACGACTAAAACAGCCATCTATTTATAGTTGAGTTTGGGAGGCTAACTTCCCTCAATCACTCTCCAATCAATGATTGATTTGATTCCCTACCTACCACAAATCACGAATTCGTGGCTCCTGTTTCCCTTTTTGAACATGTGGACTCAACCACTTAAGATTCTTTCACTTTTACATTAAGTAAACTCTTCAAAAGTTTTAAGAGGTAGTTCATAAGTGAACTTTACATAGTCTTCATTTTAAGGCTTCTTTTATGACTTTGTGGGACTCAAGCCAATACTTAGGATTGTCATAGACTTTCTCCAACAACCAAGGCATAGACCTTGGCATACCTTGTCATCCGAGTCACCAAAGTCACCGTTGGCTGTGCGCGAGGGAGGACCTCAACGATCAAGGAATATAGAGGTTCCCGGTACTTCCCGAGAGGTCACCCATCCGAATACTGTTCCCCCCAGAGCTCGCTTAACCGTGGCAATCTCTTGCCACTAAGCTACACTCTTGTGGTGTTTGAAGAAGGGGAAAGACTAAGGTTGACATTACCTTGAACAAGTTTTGGTCCCTCAAAGCTTCATTTTTGCTTTCAAAGCCTATTTCTGAAGCAATTTTGGGGTGTTTTTCGGAGCCATTTTGGAGTAGTTTCGCACATAGTTCTCTTCGCACAGGTCCAAGAACATCAAGAAGAGTGTTCCTTGTACTTCTCAGACAATAAATATCAACCTTTGGGGCTGTATTTTCAGCCACACTAGTAAAACTACAGGTTTCTCGAGGGGTTTTCAGTTTTGGTGGGAGCAGTCGCTGCAAATTTATGCAAGTTTTTAAAGCCTAAAACATCAGAGTTGACAGACACTTGCAGGTGTTATTGGCTAGTTTTTGGGCTGTGTATTCAGCCTTTTAGTGTCATTTTACTGCATATATTGAGCACATACACACCATGTACGCTTCTGTGGATACCGCTTATGTACGTCCATGTGGTCATTGATATAGCGGTTACGGTCTTTGCATAAAGACTTTTATGTTTGATAAAGAGGGTGGTGGTGAGGTTTTCTTAACTGGGAGACACCCAGATGTCGGGGTCTCTTCGGTGATGCAGGTGGAAGACTTACCTAGCCTTGCCATAGGAGATGTATGATAGTTATTCATAGGTGCTCGAATAGCCTAGTTGGCTTCTATTGGGTAACTGATTATATCCAGTGGAGTTAGTGATTCACTATGCAGGTAGACATGTCAGTACTTGCAGTTTTATGATACTTTGACACTGGTCATATGCTAATTTTGCAGAGGATACTCTGCCAAAATTTTTCCAGATTTCTGGTTTAGTCAACTATACAGTGGTCGATTTACTCCTTGATACACTTATTGTTGGTGTTTGGACTCTTCTAGCTCCATTATCATTCTATTCAATTCTCTACGATCATGGCATTAGAGCTCTCAGGCACATCCGGTGGATCAGGGTCTAGTGCTAGTGTTCCGAGGAGGAGCTATAACTTGCAGGGCAAAGACCATTTTGAGATCCGAAAATTTGATGGCACAAACTTTGCTCTATGGAAGAATGAGATTAAAGATGTGCTGATTCAAAGGAGGCAATGGAAGCCAGTAAATGGGATTTCAAAGAAGCCTGCTAACATGGATGAAGATGATTGGGATGAGTTAGATGAAATGGCCAGGTCTACCATTCGCTTGCACCTGGCAGATAATGTTTACTTTATAGTATTAGACTGTGAAAGTGCAGAGGAGCTTTGGAAGAAGTTATGCAATACATATGAAAAAGAGACGGCATCAAATAAAGTGTATCTCATGAGAAAATTATATGACCTTCGTATGAAGGACACAGATAGTGTTGCTGCTCATCTAAATGAGTTTGATGCTATATTCTCCCAGTTACAGGCTCAGAAAATGGATATGGATAATGACATGAAAGCAGTATTGCTATTATGAACCCTGCCATCATCATGGGATACGTTTTGCACAGCTATTAGCAACAGTGCACTTGGTGGTAAACTCGTCTATGATGACATATGTGGAGCACTCTTGAGTGAGGAGATTCGTAGAAAATCTATGGTTGGCACTCAGAGTGGAGATGCATATAATGTTCGTGATTCTTACCAAGGAAAGAACCAACAACGTGGCAGGAGCAAGAACAAGGAAAAGAATGGTCAACGGAATAAGAGTAGAAGTAAATCAAGGAAGAGGGATATCGAATGCCATTATTGTCATAAGAAAGGACACATGAAGAAAGACTGTTATGCATTAAAGAATGCTAAAGATAAAGGACAGAATGTTGATGGGCATGTCAAACAATTACCTGCACCATCTACTTCGACTGTGAAGATTGAAGAAATTAATGCTATTTCTAATGATGTTGATGTGTTGACACTTGATAGTACTGTGCCATCTGAGGCACTTATGGCTGATTCTCTTTCCCACACCTGGCTGCTAGATTCTGGTGCTTCTTTCCATGTGACACCACATAGAGAATGGTTCTCTAATTATGTAGCAAAGTCTCTTGGTACCGTGAGACTTGGTGACTCTTACTAGTGTGATGTTGTGGGGATTGGAGATGTGGTTGTGCAGTTCATTGATGGTTCAAAATTTACTATGCATAATGTACGCCATGTACCTCAGTTATCATGCAGTTTGATGTCAGTTGGTCAACTTGATGACCTTGTGGTCTTCTATGCTCAGTCCTTTCGTATATCAAAGGGCAATATGGTTATTGCAAAAGGAAGCAAAGTTCGCTCACTTTATCCTTTATTTGTATCACAGAAAGAACATTTGTTAGCTGTTACTGAACAGCCTATGGCTTGTATTTGGCATGGTTGTTTGGGCCATATATCTTGTAGTGGAATGGAAAATCTTTCTCATTCTGGCTACTTACCTGTGTTATCTTTCTCTGATTTTTCATTTTGTGAGCATTGTCAATATGGAAAGCAAACCAGAAATGTGCATAGAACGCACATTGACTCTTCAATTCAGCCTTTAGATCTCATTCATATAGATGTGTGTGGTCCTATGCCCACTAGGTCCTTAGGTGGTTCTCTTTACTTTCTCACTTTCATAGATGATGCTACTGGAAAAGTCTGGGTATATCCCATCAAATCAAAGGATGATGTATTCCCTACTTTAGAAAATGGCTTGCTTCAGTTGAGACTGAAAAAGGAACTAAGCTTAAGGCTTTACATTCAGATAATGGGGGTGAGTATACCTCACATGAATTCAGCCTTTTTTGTCAGTCTAGAGGGATTGGTAGAGAGTTTACAACTCCTTATACCCCAGTATAGAATGGTGTAGCTGAGAGGATGAATAGAACTATTCAAGATAGAGTAGTCTCTATGTTGCATCATGCAAACCTCTCACAAGGTTTTTGGGTAGAAGCAGTATTGACTGCAGTTCATGTGATTAACCTTTCACCTAGTACTGCCAAAGGTCTGAAAGTGGCACAAGAGTTATGGACAGGGAAACCACCATATTATGATCATCTTTGAGTTGTTGGGTGTGAAGCATATGTTCATATACCCAAGAATCGTAGACAAAAGTTGGACCATAAGGCAAAGAAATGCATTTTTCTTGGATACGGTCGAGAAGGACAATTTGGATATCGCTTATGGGATCCTGAAACACGGTCAGTGATCAGAAGTAGTGATGTCATTTTTAATGAGTCTAAGATGCATAAACAACCCATTAAGGAGGTTGAAGTGAGAAGAGTGGTGTTTGAGGATACTAGTCCTCCGGTTAGCATGCATAAAAATGATGCACATAGGGATGTTCAAGAGAATGTCCATTCAGATCAGTCTGCACATGTTCCTGTTCAGCAACCATTGAGGCGTTCTGCACGTGTCTCATATCCACCTGATAGATATGTTCTAGGTTTAGATTTTGTTATGCTAACAAATGCCGGTGAGCCTTCTTACTACAAAGAGGCTATGCAGACAGAGGATCATGTCAAGTGGGAGTGTGCCATGAAGAGTGAGTTGGATTCTATTCACAAGAACGGTACTTGGGACTTAGTACCTTTGCCAAAGGGCAGGAAAGCTTTACCATGTAAATGGGTATATAAGCTAAAATTCACATCAGATAGTGCTTCTCCAAAATACAAAGCACGACTTGTTGCAAAGGGTTTTAAGCAACAACATGGGGTTGATTTTGAGGAAATCTTCTCTCCAGTGGTCAAGATGACTACTTTGCGCATGTTGCTTGGATTCGTTGCAATGGAGGACTTAGAGCTAGTCCAAATGGATGTGAAAACAGCTTTCTTGCATGGAGATCTTACAGATGAGATCTATATGGAACAATCAGAGGGTTATGTAGTTCTTGGCAAGGAAAGTCTAGTTTGTAAGCTCAAGAAGAGCTTGTATGGACTTAAACAGTCTCCTAGACAATGGTACCAAAAGTTTCATGCGTTTATGAGTCCCAAGGCTATTCTCGGAGCAATGAGGATCATTGTCTCTACACAAAGAGATGTTCTGATGGCAGCTTGTTATGCTTGATACTTTACGTCGATGATATGTTGATTGTTGGGAAGTTCTCTTCTGATTTGTCACTTCTCAAAAAGAAGTTGAGTCAAACATTTGATATGAAGGATTTGGGGGATGCCAAACATATTCTTGGCATGCGCATTACCCGTGATAGGAGTAAAAGATGCATATACTTGTCTCAAAGTGAGTACATATCCAAAGTACTTCACCGATTCAATATGCAGGGTGGAAAGGCATTGAGTACACCTTTACCCACATATGTGAAATTGAGCAAGGATGACTACCCCAAATCAGATGAGGAAAAGGAATTCATGACCAAAATTCCCTATCAGTCTGCTGTTGGTAGTCTCATGTATGCTATGGTAGCTACGAGACCAGACATTGCATTTGCAGTGGGAGTTGTGAGCAGATATATGTCTAATCCTGGCAAGAAACATTGGGAAGCGGTCAAAATGATTTTGAGATATCTGAGTGGCACTAAGGACAAGTGTCTATGCTTAGGTAGAGGGAAAGCATCCATTATTGGTTACACAGATTCTGAGTATGCTAGTTGTGTAGACAATCGTAAGTCTACATCAGGGTACATTTTTCATTTTGCTGGAGGTGCTATCTCTTGGAGATCTCATCTTCAAGAATGTACAGCTGTTTCCACCACAGAAGCAGAGTATGTTGCAGCAGGTGAGGCATGTAAGGAAGCATTATGGCTTTCTCGTCTTGCTTGTGATATGGGTTTACCTCAGCATGTACCTCACTTGCTCAGTGATGGTCAGAGTGCCATTGCTTTGGCTAAGAATCCGGTCTATCATGCAAAGACCAAGCACATTGAGGTGAGGTATCACTTCATTAGAGATTGCTTAGCCACTGAGAGCATTATTCTTGAGAAGGTTCACACTCGAGATAATGTTGCAGATGCTTTGACTAAAGCTCTACCACAGGATAGCTTTCGACACAGTTGTCACTTGATGGGGGTTACTTGATTCTTGATCTTATGCAGTCACTTGTATACTATGTAACATGCCCATCAGGTGGGAGGTATAGTTTGTATACTTACACTCAGGTATTATTTATCATTTTTTATTTTTTCTCCCATAGTTACTCTGGCCATATTGGCCTTTAGTGGGAGAATGTTACCGTTAGTGTCCATGTGAAAGGCCAAATGGCCATCGGACACTTCTTTGTATATGTTCTTTAATAAAACATATAGTGGCCTGGTCAGTCACAGACTGTAAGTTCGACCGCATTTGTAAGACCTAAGAAGTCTGTCTTCGCGCTCCCTGTGTACTGTGTTTTCTACGTATTCTACAGCCTCTCTGCGGAGTACTGTGTGCGGCCTCAGGAGCTCGGTTTTCTACTCCGAGCATATCATCGTGGAGCTCTCAAGAAGGAGACCAGACTGTGGTGCATCACCATCGAAACACTTCAGGTAATGTGTAACTATCACGAATCGTAGTTGCATTAACCTTCTTCAAATTGAAGCATACCCTAAGTTTTCCATACTTCTTGGGTACTATCACCAAGGGTGACACCCATTCCATATGCTCGATCTTGTAGATGAATCCTGTAGCACACAATTTGTCAACATGACCACCCGCTAGCTAGAGTTTCATTCGTGTGCGTCGTAGGGCTAGCTTTCCCCATTTTTCCCAAATCTCTTTAGTGGCTATGCCTACACCCGCTCCGATGTCTAAGATTGCTTTAGTTATGTATCCGTTGAAAGTGATGGGTAAAGATGTATTTCCTTCATCTCCTTCGTTGAATTAAACAACTTTATCTATTGGGATCTGGATTCTTGGTGGATTCTCTACTTCTTTACTCTCTTTGATAGATTCTTCCATTCTTACCTTCAACTGTTCGGCCAATTGTTTCCACAATTGGGGTTTTGCTCACAATAATTCTTCTATCATTAATGAACATTGTATTTTTGTCTTCTTGAGTTCTGATTGTTGAAGGAGATGGTGGATAATCACAAGATATGAGATGTTGTAGCTAAATCCTGCTTCACACCTGCTATGATTGATGATTGGAGAGTGTTTTGGACCTCCTTAGCTAACTAATAAGCATAAATTATCATATGTTTTGCTTGGAAGATGATGCACAAATGATAGAATCAAGATAAATAGGTAGCCATATGATCTAGTGCACAAAACTTACTATTTTGGGAAACTTTGATTAGCTTAACAAGCTATCATTAATGAGTGGAATCATCTAAAATGATGGACTATATGCAGAGGATTATGTTTAGCAAGGAAAGCAACACCCCCGACTTTTACGGGCCTTGAGAGTCACTGACCAATGAGCATTAATCAAATGATATCCAACGATTGTGAGGACCAAATTCAATGAAACTTTGTAGGATCAAAATAGACAAAATGCTGAAGATGTCGTGCTTTGAATCATGCAAAATGATGCACTACACAATGAGAACCAACTCAGACAAAGTCATTGTTCTGATGGAGTGTGACAGATATATGAGAGTAGGAAGTAATGAACATGTATTGACTAAATCATATAAAATTACAAAGTCATTGGCAATAGGGAATTGGTCAATGAGTGTAGAATGAGAGAGCTATGAGATGAGCTCCTCTTCTTAGGAAAGGTACATGGAAATGATCTTTCAATCTCGAGATACACGCGGGATTTTCTTCTCAACTTTTATAGCTTTGTGTTGGAGCCAAACATTTGAATTCAAATTCAAATCCTCACCTAAAGGTAATCCTAAAGTATAGGATTGATTCTCTCTTGAATTTAACTGCCAAATGGTACCAGATTCCAAGCTTCCTAACTCCTCGTGGGTCTACATCACTTTTTTATAATGAGTAATTAAACTCAAAGTTACAAGAGGTTGTACATATGAAGCTTCTCAAGTGATATGCTAATACATCAAGCTTATGTGTATTCATCAAATATGTAGGCTTGGGCTTAATTGCACCAACAACTCCCCCTCAAGCCTAACATGGTTGATCTTCATTGCTCCTTTATCTCTTGCAACCCAATCATCAATTTTAACCTGCTCATCTTTGTTCCATCCAATGCTTTGGTAAGTAAATCTGCACATTGCAAATGAGTTGATACATATGCTAAATGAATGTCCTTGCTTAGCAATTTTTCTCTAACATAATGATAATGCACTTCAATGTGCCTAGTCTTGGCATGGTACACATGATTAGTAGTCAAATGAAGTGAGCTCGTATTATCTCCAAATATAGTTGGAGTGTAGGAGTGTATCTCTAAATCTGCATACAATTGTTTAAGCCACATAGCTTCTTGAGTTGCATTAGCTAAGCCTCTATATTCTGATTATTCTGAAGATAAGGCCATAGTTGATTGCTTCTTGGATGGCCATGATATGAGTTTTGAACTTGCAAAAGATAGATACCCTGAAATGCTCCTCCTATCATCCTTGGAGCCAGCCCAATCTGCATCAAAATATAACTTTATATCTATGTTAGAAGTGAAGGGATAGAATAACCCCTCATTCATTGTACCCTTTAGTTACCTAAGCACCCTCTTTGCAGCTTCCATGTGTGGCTTCCTTGATACATGCATGAATTGACTCAATGTACTCACAACGTATGCAATATCCATGCTTGTCAAAGTAGCGTAATTAAGACTACCCACAAGTTGTTGATACCCTGTAATATCATCAAGTGGTTCACCTTCATGTGAACTTAACTTATGATTGATCTCCATAGGAATATGTGCAACTTTTTGTTTCTCCATCTTAAAATTTACCAACATATCAATTCCTTTGTCTGATGAATATACCTAAATCTGTATACACAAGTTCTAAGCCGAAGAAATAGGTTAACAATCCTAGATCACTGATTTTTAATTCCTTCATCAATTGAGCCTTGACCTGCTTGATACCATCAGAATCATTACTTGTAATAATGATATCATCTACATAGAAAAACAAATAGATGATCTCTGATTTATTCTTGTTCACAAACAAAGAAGAATCTACCTTGCTTGCTATAAAGCCTTGATCCTGCAAATAAGTAACAAGTCTATGGTTCGAAGCTCTAAGAGATTGTTTGATGCCATAGAGTGCTTTTCTAAGCTTGCATACATATCCTGGTTTTTCTTCATCTTCAAAACCTAGTTGTGCCATATACACTTCCTTTGATATCCAACCATTTAGAAATGCATTCTTGACATCTAACTGATATAAATTCCAATTTTTCGATGTAGCAAGTCTTACCAATACTCTGATTGTTGGCATCTTTGCCACAGGTGAAAATTTTTATTCATAATCTACTCCATGGGTTTGGGCAAATCCCTTTGCCACTAATCTTGCCTTGTACCTGTTTATAGAACCATCAAAGTTCTTTTTGACTTTATATATCCACCTTGAACCAATTACCTTCATATTTGGTTTCTTGGGAACTAGGTCCCAAGTTTCACTTCCTCCTACATGGCTTCTCTCCACTCTTTCTTCTTCTTAGCCTCTTCAAATGAATAATGCTCCTCTGCCATTGAATCTTTCGTGATGTATATAGAGTGCTTTGTAACTAAGGATGTATCATATCCATACCTTATGGGCTTCTTACTTTCTCTTTGTGATCTCCTTAAATCTTGATCGGAAGACTTGGGTAAATCCTCTAACTTCTTGTATTTGAACTTGCCTCTTGACTTCCAAGCTTTGAGTTCAATCTGCTCCTCATCTTCTGAGTTGGTGTCCTCTGCTTGGTGTTGCTCTTGTTGATTTAGGGTTGGAAAATCATTTTCCAAATCATATGGTAATTTGACTTTCCTGCAATCATCTTCAAACCAAGAATTATTCTCATCAAAGGCTACATCCCTACTAACTATGAATGCCTTGTTAGTGGGATTATAGAGTCTATATCCTTTTTTATTTTGATCATATCCAATGAACATGCACTTCTCAGCCTTAGGATCAAGTTTCCCTCTGATTTGTGATGGGATGTGTGCATAGGCAATGCACCCAAATATCTTGCAATGATCCAATGAGGGTCTCCTGCCATTCCAAGCTTCATATGGTGTCATACCATCCAATGACTTGGATGGAAGCTTGTTAACAAAATAGGTAGTTGTAGAAACAACTTCTGCCCATAAATAATTAGGTAAATTTTTCACATTTAACATAGACCTAGCTGCCTCAACAATTAACATGTTCCTTCTCTCTACCACTCCATTCAATTCAGCCGTATACATGGTTGTTACTTCCCTCTTTATGCCTCTATCCTTTAGAAATAGATCAAAATCATGTGAAAAGTACTCACCACCTCCATCAGACTTGATTCTCTTCAAGCTCCTTCCTGTTTGATTTTCTACTAATGCCAAATATTTCTTGAAACATGTAAACACCTCATCCTTGTGCTTCATAAAATAGAGAATTGTCCACCTACTGTAATCATCAATAAAAGAGACATAGTACCTTGAGCCTGAGATGGATGGATCTTTGATAGGACCCCACACATCAATGTGTACAAGCTCCAAATAATCTTCATGAATATATCCTTTCTTGTTGAATGGTTGCCTATGAACTTTGCCAAATTTTCAAGCTCCACATTTGTAGATCATATGTTGCTTGGTCACATTAGGAATCCCAAGCACACTTTGATCCCTACAAATCTGCTTCAGAGTTCTCTCCCCTATGTGCCCTAGACTCTTGTGCCATATTTCCAACTCAGATAGGGCTTGGTCTCTATAACTGAATAGTGCTATGTTCCTTGTGTCCTCAATTTCAAAAGTAAACAATCTACCTGACTTCTCACCTTTGGCGATCCTCTTGAATCCTTGTTGGGGTTCTTCCACATATGCTCCATGCTTTGTGAACTTGACTTGTAGACCTTTCTCTACTATCTGCCCAACACTAATTAAATTTTTGGATATGGTAGGCACATACAGAACTTTGCTCAAAAGATTCATACTACCATTTGATGTCTTAACATTTCCAATTTGCTTGACTGAATGCTTGGTGTCATCACGTGTTTGTACCCCATGATTTCCCTTTGGTTCTTCAAGATCAAACAAGAGTGCTACATTCCCTGTCACATGATTTGAACAACCTGAGTCAATGTAAAAGAGATGATCATCATCTTTACCTTGCTTGGATGTCATGTTCATAATGAGCAGATAATCTTTTTGATCTTCAATGTAGTTATTGAAGTCCCTTCTTCCTCTAAAGACTCCTTGATAGTTGTTGTTGTTTTAGCCTTGATTGTAGTTATGGTTGTAGTTGCCTCCACCATTGTTGTAACTACCTCTTGTTTGTCCATAGCGTCCTCTATGGAAGACTCTTCCCCTTTGGTTCCTTGTATTTTTGTAGCATTCTTTAGTAGTGTGGTTCTTGAGAACACATATGTTGCATGGTGAAGTATTGTAGGGTCTCCCCCTACCTTGCTTACCTCCTCTGCCCCTGCCTCTAGCACCTCTTCCTCTTCCTACATAATTGTCTTGAGAGGTACTAGCCTCTTCATCTTGTTTCTTACTTTTACCTTTATCCTTAACTTTATTCATTTCTTTGTAAAGGGCATAAGATTGGTTACCTCTTGAGTTGTCACCATTTCTATTGAGTTTTGCTTCATGGGTGAAGAGTTGTCCCATCAAGGTGTTGAGATCAGGTATCTACATATCCATGTAGAGATCCATTGCAGTGGTGAAGGATTCCCAATTATCATCAACTTTAATCCCATTGATGATGTGCCTTACTATGTGCTCTTCCTCTATCTCTTCTCCAATGCTTGCAAGTTGGTTTGCAACATCCTTCATTTTGGTTACATAGTTAGCCACTCCTTGCTTTGATTGCTTCTTGAGAGTTGTGAATTCCATCCACAACTGATTCTTCCTAGCTCTTGTGTTGGAGGAGAAGTATGATGAAAGCACTTCCCAAGTCTCTTGGGGCGTTTTACAATTTCTAACATGAGGTAAAAAGAAATCAGCGATTGAGTTTAGTAAGTATGACCTTGCAAGAGCATCCTTTGCACACCATGTGGTTAGCCTCTCTTGCTCTTCCCTTGTTGGTTGATTCTTGCTTCTGAAGATTGGCATGTCTTCATCTCCTAAGATGTATCCATATAAGCTTCTCCCTTGAAGGTATGTGTGCATGCTTAGGGACCATATTGAGTAGTTGTTCATGTCCAACTTGTCAATGAAGGATGGAAAACCATCTCCCATCTTGATTGTGATTGCTCTGATACCACTGTTGAAGGACATGGTGGATAATCATAAGAGATGAGATGGTGTAGCTAAATCATGCTTCACACCTACTACAATTGATGACTGGAGAGTGTTGTGGGCCTCCTTAGCTAACTAATAAACATAAATGATCATATATGTTGCTTGGAAGATGATGCACAAATGATAGAATGAGAACAAATAGGTAGCCATATGATCCAATGCACAAAACTTACTATTTTAGTTGAGACACCTGCTCAGTGTTTCATACAATTCTCTGAGTACAACAGCAATTAGTAGAATTCCTTTTGGGGAACTTCAATTAGCTTAACAAGCTATCATTCATGAGTGGATTCATCTAAAATGATGGACTATATGCAAAGAATTATGTTTAGCAAGTTATGCAACACCCCCGACTTTTATGGGGCTTGATAGGCACATGCCAGTGAGCATTAATCAAATGATATCCAATGATTGCAAGGACCAAATTCAATAAAACTTTGTAGGATCAAATTAGACAGTATACTAAAGATGTCATCCTTTGAATCATCCAAAATGATCCACTACACAATGAGATCCAGCTCAGACAAAGTCACCGTTTGGATAGAGTGTGACAGAGATATGAGAGTAGGAAGTACTAAACATGTATTGACTAAATCATATAAAAATACAAAGTCATTGGCAATAAGGCATTTCTCAATGAGTGTAGAATGAGAGAGCTATGAGATGAGCTCCTCTTCTCAAGGAAGGTACATGGAAATAATCTCTCAAACTCGAGATACACGTGGGATTTTCTTCTCAACTTTTATAGCTTTGTGTTGGAGCCAAGCGATTGAATTCAAATTCAAATCCTCACCTAAAAGTAATCCTAAAGTATAAGATTGATTCTCTCTTGAATTTAGCTACCAAACAATATGCGATTCCAAGCTTCCTAACTCCTCGTGAGTCTACATCACTTTTACAATGAGTAATTAAACTCAAAGTTACAAGAGGTTGTACATATGAAGCTTCTCAAGTGATATGCTAATACATTTATGTGTATTCATTAAGTATGTAGGCTTGGGATTAATTGCAGCAACATTGATAAGTTATGTGAAGTCTCATTTTATGATCCTTCCTCTTTGCCCTTGAGAGTGGGAGCATGGAACACTTCCAATTTTCTCTTGTACTCTCCCATATAGTTGGGTAGCGTGGATATGCTATTCGCTTCTTCCTGATTTTGATCTAGGATGGACACTTCCTCATATACTTCTTCCAAGTGCATGGTCGATTGATTTTTCCAAGCATCTAGTTTTCAAAAGGGTGGTAGAGAGTTCTCATTCTTTTTCCACTATTCCTCTTGAATCTTGGTCCATAGGTTGTGTGGCCAATTTTCCTCTAATTCTAGAATCACTGAGACTTGCTCTTCCTGGTTACTCCAAATGTCTTCTTTATTTTTTTCCTCTTGTTGTTCCTTGATTGGTTTTAGGTTGTTCATATCCACACATTCCTTAAATTTGTTTTCTAGTATTCTCTTCTTGGGGAGGGTTGGGATGGTATGTTCAAGTGTGGTTTCAGCTATTTCTATTAGTTTCCTACACATTTCCAGTCTTTCCTTCTCCAACTCTCTTTTGGATAGTGTTTTTCATGTTGCTCTACACTAAGTCCCATCTTGATTCTAGACTGATAAACTTTCAACCACATGTTGAAGTCTTCTGGCATGGGGTCTAATAAAATTGATCCTACCTCTATTGGCTTAGATTCTTTGATTGTTTGATGAGAGGTCCTTTGCACCTCTCATTCTTGATGCTCCTTCCTTTCTTTCACCTTTTTCTCTTCCTCCTTAATTTTCTTCTTCATCCATTTATTCTTTATTTTTTCTCTTCTAGCCTTCCATCTGTGCAATTTCCTTATTTTGTTAGTCTCCTCTAGTTTTCTTTTGAATACTTGACTACTTGAATTTTGGGTTCTAGTATTTTATCCACCTCAGACTCGCATGATGTTTCCTTTACCACATTCTTCTTGGCTTGGGCTCGAGTAATAGCCTTTAGTGGTACTATGTACTTGTCACTTCTTGATGATTCAATTACTTCAATAACATTGATTTGAGTGGTGGTTAGAACCATCATTACAGTAATCGTCCCATACCCGAGGGGTAGTGGGTTGTATGGCAAAGTGCATTCCCTTATAAAGTGATCTCCCCCACACCTATATCATGGTCCTCTTGGGGCAGGTGGTTTAGTGGGTGGTCTAATTAGAGTTGGGACTTTAGGTGTGGTATACATGAGATTAGAATACTCAAATCCATAAGAATTTTCATATCCCTCATAACCATAGTATTGCTAATCATAAGTCTGGTCATATTCTATGCATCATACGAGTAATACTCTTCGTGGGTTTGATCAAACCCCTGATTAGCAATTTTTGAGTTGGTCAATGGTGTTGTTGGTAATATGGCTCTTTCTAGGTTTTCCTCTGGTTGGGTGTACTTTGCTGGTACTACATTCTATGGGTGGGGTGGTTGTTGTCCTAGTATTGGTTGTGGTTTGCCATATCCTCCCTGTTCATATGGTCTAGGTGCTCCCTATGTCCTCGGTAAGGGTTATATCTTGGAACTTCTCTACCTTGTTCCCTAGGAGGATATCCATACGGTCTATACTAAGGTGGTACAACTGGTCTTGGCTACCTGTTAAACAAATAGTTCTTGGTGTTGTGATTGGTGTACTTCTCCTGAATGTGATAGTACAAATTAATTCCTTGATTTGGCTATCTATTGTAGGGGTAAGGTTGTGACAACCCTAAACCTCCTCTTGTGCACACATGGGATGGATGATCTCCACCGCAAAGTGTACATCTTCTTAACATTGGCAGTCTCATAGGGGGGTTCTGGTAGTTTCTCTATCCTTGTACTCCCATTTTTTTAGCTACTAGCTTTGCTAGTTTCTCCACATTAATTGAACTAGAAGTCACATTGCTCCTTGGATCCTCTGATTTATTAGAGTTTTGTGTGGTTTTGAGATCATCTCCTAAGTTTTCTTCCAAATCTATGCACTCTTGAAGGCACTCACTCACTGTTTGCAATCACTTTATGTATGCTAAGGTCCTCAACATTCCATTGGTCAGTTCACCTAGAAATAAGGATACCATTTTTTTTTGGGAAGGTCTCTTCGTCATAGGACATCGGTCGACATATTGATTGAATCTTCGAGCTTCATTTTTCACCACCTCATTAGGATCTTGTTTGAAACTATGGATTAAGGATGGCGAGTTGTGCTTAACCCCTTGCTTAGTGAATTCTCCAATGAATTCTAAGAAGAATTGTTTGCCAAAGGGAGTTGGATCCAAGGGTTGGAATGAAGTCAAAGCCGTTCCCCTGAGGGGTTAGCCCAAAGGATTCATATTGCACAAAAAAGTCTTCCACTTTCTCTGCTCACAATACTTGTTTGAATTCTGCAATGTGGTCATAAGTCTCTCATGTTTTGTCGTAATGATTTCGTATACACTTGGCCACTTGGATTGGTCTCAGTCTCCTTCCTGGCTTTGGGGGTCGATTCATAATAAGAATTGCTGGTCTTATTGGGTGCATTCCCAGTCCTACACCTTGAGGTGGCTTTGCCCTGAAGGTTGGCCTATTCATATTTTCTGTCCCTTGACTAGTTTGACTATTGGGATTCACTCCTAGCAATGTAAACTACACATGGGGTCTGATGGGAACACTGTGTTGGATAGTTTGTCCCGAGGTCATGTTTTCTATACCATGATAGGTTCCAAATGGGTTTTGTGAGGTAGTTGCCTGCTCTCGGGGAGGGAATACAAGTAATCCCATATACTTTAGTTGTGACCTATCCACTTCATCTACCAGCCAATATCTCCTCTAATTTTGGTCTAGATATGTAACTCTAGATGCATCTTCCGGATCCCTCAACTCGTATATAATTACTGAATTTATGCCTTCTCCTTGTGTAGGTGAATCAATTTGTGAAAGTAAGTCTGATCCATGTACCAAGTACACATCCATCAAATATTCATCATGAGGTATTCAGTCCTCTCTTAGTACTTGAGACACCATCAACTTTCCCCTTGGGGAAGTCACCATGTCTCCATTGTTGGGTGGCCAGGGAGTTCCTTGTCCCTCTAACTCTCTTCTATCGTTAATAAAGTTAGGATTTTTGGTTACTACATACATCTAGCCATCTTGTCCATGTAAACACCACCTTCATACTTGATAGCTGGTCTGGGAACTATCTCTGGTTTCGTAGTGTTATCATTCTTGTTACTGACCTATTTAGGCCGTCAAGGTAGATGGGTACTCCTTGTAGGTTAGTGGACACATACTATAGGGAGGTTCGATACTCTCCTTCCACACTAGACATAAAGCCTTCCCTAGGTACTGAACTATGCATGTCCTCAGAAGCCATGAGACTTTCTCCTTAGAGTCACTAGAAGTGTATGAGTAGATAGAATGATGGCTTGGTTGGGCTGCACTTCCAACAGAAGATATGACACTTCTTCTATTGTTTAACACTCATCCGGATCTCAAGTTCATTCACCAGCTATTTCCTAGGTCCTTTGTAAGCTCTCTTGGCTCTTCCCAATTTTCTATTTTCTCCCACTTTTCTCTTCCAAGCTACTTTGATTTCCCACTATACGTGATAGCTCTCGGGGCGATACCTCACCCAAGCGATACAAGATACTTCCTTGGACGATATGATACTATTATGCCCATGATACTGTGATACCACTCAGTGGTAATACACGATATTTCTTGAGGTGATACCACCTTTTTGCGATACACGATACCACTATGTTGACGATACTTGATGTCACTTTGGATGATATGATATTGGTTCACTTGGAGATACATGATACATTGAAAACGATACACTGAAAACGATACACGATACTAGCTTTTAGTGATATGAGACTTGTCTACAAACGATACACGATACCATATTCAAGTGATACATGATACATCATGTACACGATACCTGATGCCTCTTTTAGACGATACGATACTTCTTGGCACACAGTACACAATACCACTTTGACACGATACAATATCACTTGAGTCATGATATGTGATACCTCAACTTGATGATACACGATACCTTGTCCGTATCACGATACTCAAAGAGGCAATATGCGATACTTGGCGAGTATCGTGATACTAGGGAGTTCTCATATCGCGATACTGAAACTCAACTGACAATGATACCTCAGCCAAAAGTGGTCTAAATTTCCAAAACTTTTGCACAAAGTGTACCTCACGCACTCCTCTCCTCCCTCAACCCACTGTGGGTGACCACTCTCACTCCAAAATTTTGTGCTACCCCACGATAGCATTACAGTATCGTGTCACGTCCATAAGTATTTAATGAGTTTTCTAAGAGATGAGCAATGGAGTCCTCACCTCAATCAGTCACCCTTCCAAAGCTTGCCAACAACCGAATAGCAAACACCATGTGCTAGGATGATACACAATCGGTGATATCAATAGCTGCTCTGCATGGTACGAGTGTTCTCAACAATGACTTGTCACTGAACTAAGTCATGTGCTTTAGGCCTTTGAAGTGCCCTAAGTCTTGAATTGAAACGAACATTTTTTTTGGGATTTTTTGATGTAACTTACCTATCCTAACCCTAGCTTTTCGCTTTTCCCTAAATCCTAACTCTTTCTCACTCCCTCACTCCTATCCTTATAAACTCATTACACACCCCAAAAGTGCAAACTAACAAGTGCAAACGTATTTTTTCATTAGGGGAAAAAGTGAACCTTGCATGGGCCTTGTAAGGATCCCTAATTTTTAGGGATTAAACTTAAGATTGTAAGTGATAAAGGGGACATACAATACCACGGTGGTTTTCTTTGTTAAAATATAAGAGAAAAAAAGGCTTAAGCTAGTTGCTCAGTCAAACTGGATTAGCACCATTGGATCTTTTCTTTTGGATGGATAGGATTTAAAGAGCATGGGACACCACAATGAATGCGTGGTAGTTTGCAAAGTAGACCAGTAGAGAGAGATTGACATTCGAGTAGCACAATAGAGAGAGAAGCCAAACTCGCAGTCAATGTGAGCCTTCGATTTTTGAAGATCGACGTGGTGGAGAAGATGGCACTGTTCCGTTTGAGGCTATGCATCACATCCGTCCGATGCTTCATCCAATCGCGTGGCTGAGCGTATTTCAAGCTGATCATTCTTTTTGCGTGACTGCTGGCTGTTTGATCAGTATGGAATCCAATGCTCCAAGATAAATGGTGCCTTCAGATAAAAGTTTTCATTTATAGCCCTCCAATATTGGGCCAATCCAAAGGTGTAGAACAAAAGGCGCCATACCATATATATACTCATCCTCAACGCTTCGATGAGCAAACAAATCCTACGGCTCAAAAAAATTGCGCATTTTTCCATGTCATTTCAAAGGGAACCACACGATTTTTATATGATCCAATGGCCTATATTCCACAGAGCCTTGACTTTCGCAAGAGAATACTATCCCTTGGATCCTTTGAAGCATCTAGTGGCCAAGATTGAAAGTTTTGAATTTTGAAACCACTCTTCTCATGAAAGCCACGAATTCATGGTGGTTTTAGAAACTTTGACAAGTGAAAACCAAGGAAAGCCTACCCCTAGTCTACTAGATTGAGAATCTAGACTGTGTCCACCACCCTCTTCTCATTGGTCCATCCCTAATCACTCCTTAATCTAAAAGGCCCATCGAGGGTTCATTTTTTCCCCTAATGTGACTTTCCACTAACTCAAATTACCTCTACTCACACGACTTGTTCACTCCATAGCTATTACCATCACGTAGGCACCTTGATTGGACTAGTTCCTTGGCAATGGCACCAAAACATGCGCACCTAAGTCGTAGAGCCTTAGGAACTTGTGTCAACTGAGACTATACCTCAATCACCCCATAAGTGCGTATAGTGGTGGATTAATACACGTTTAATGATCAATCCATGAAATTAGACATATCAAGTGTATGAAGACATGTGCACACATAATGGTAAGTGAAGTGGCAATGCTACAATGCATGTAACTTAGTTTAGATACCTCTATCACTTCTTAATCTTCTGAAAATGCATCTCGTGATACTTGTAACAGTAGTAAGCACAAATTCAAACTTTTCTCTCAGCTCAGGACTCCGAATATGGTCAATAGTGGATTTCTTTTGAAGCTCTTGATGAGACACATCTAATGGTCGATTCTCAGTCAAATTTGACAAACATGCTTCAAATTATGAGCAAAATAGTGAATGGTGGGAAACACCGCTTTAGCTCCACAACTAACACTACAATCATGAGAACAAGAGAGGATGGGATAGAAAATATTACTAAATGCACATTTCAAGCATAGAATACACACACACAAGCCCTTGGAGAAGAAGATATTCAGTAGAGAAGAGGCAAACTCGAAAATTCAGCTTGATTGCTCACAATGGCCAAAAGTTCTTACAAAGAGTCATCAAGTGGCTTATATACATGTGCCCTAAAAATGGTCCTTTCACACAAGAGATCGGCACTTTTATTGGGAAATACTAAATTCCTACTATGTTACAAGGATTATGTTACAATCTTTTGGATGTATGCACCTAAAGGACTCCTCTAGTGCATTTACATGGCTCATGATGTCTTTCATAGAAACTTGAGGAAGAAAATTGTGCTAAAATTTGAAAATTTTTGGGGCTTGCTTTCCTTTGCTTCTTTCCTCCGCAACATGAGCTTTGATACCATCTAAGCAAAGAACCGCATAGCTGAATAGACCAATAGAGAGATTTGATAGAAAAACATAGATAAAGTTAGGCACAGAGTGAGAGGTAGAAAATTCAAATTCTCAAATTGCCAAGAGGAATGCAGCTGGTCCACCGATGTGCTCCTAATGTGGAGCTTAGATGGAGATCTAGATAGACTCTCGATGAAGGGTTTACTAGTGTGCAATGCTATGTAAAGCTCAACATGGGCCATGCTTATATAGCTTTTACAAGGGGAGTTGGTATAGATAAATATTGTCGAGGGATAGAAAATAGTCGCCAAAATATACAATATGACAATATCTCAATGCCAGAAGTCCTACTGTTTTGGCCCTATGGGCCAAAGGGATAGGACCCTTGGACCCCATAGAAGGAGGCAAACCCTCCTCTATGCTCCCCCAATCAAGCTTCTATGGGGAAACCACGCGGCACCACAAGACCTTTATTTTCACCTTCAATGGACCCCATAGAAGGGGGCAAACCCTCCTCTATGCTCCCCCAATCAAGCTTCTATGGGGAAATCACGCGGCGCCACAAGACCTTTATTTTCACCTTGAATGGCCCTACCTAATGGGTAGGCTCACAAGGATCATCTATTACCATCAATGGTCACATATAGGCCTCATCTAGCTTGGAAGTTAGGACTCCACAAATATCGGGCCTCTCTAAGTGGCTTCTCCTCATAATGGGGGCCGTACTTAGAGCATGGATAATTTGTGGTCACTTGAGGCTGGAGTATTGAGTATATCTAGCACGTCCGTGATCCAAACAGTCATTCGATGAAGAAATTTCTCTATCTTCAGTTTTGATGAGATATGCCTTTGGGAGGCTGACCACCAAAGATCAAACATTAAAAAGAGGAACTTGTCTTGTGCTCCACCCAACCCCTTCCTAGCCAAAGTTACTCACAATAAGGGAGGGGATAACCAAGCGCCTTCCTTGAGGAGTGCACTTGACTAGACGATTGACTGCCCGAACCATTGCACCGGACTTCAAAAGTTGACAAGGAAAGTTTTTGTGAGGCTCATCCGATGTCTGTCAAGGAAAAACGATGAACTTCACCTGTCTTTCAAGCTGTAGTCGTGCCGTTTTCCATGTTCCGAGCAGCATGAGGACGGATGTCGATGAGAGCAGGGACGATGATGGGGAAGCTCGAAGGCTTCCTCCCTTACGTGCAAATCTCACATCCCCGACCTCTCTGTTGGATGCCCTTCCACATAGACTGATTGTGGTTACCGTGTGCCATGACATCATTGTCTCTCGGCATTGACTTCCTCATCAGCTCGCGCACCTCCTACAGGTGTTCACTGGAGGCAGTTTCAATGAGCTTTTTTCCTTAAGATAGTTGCCCACGGTTAATGCCGGAAAGCATATATGGATATATGTAATCTTAATTGCTGAAGGCAATTCTGACATAATGAATCCACTTTATCAGTGAAGAAGATCATGACACATTGATTAAAATTAGACAGTGTTGCAAGATTCCTGCCAGAGAACATTACAGGCTAAATTAGAAAAAAACATGCTATAGCCTATAAGGCCCTCTTATGTGAGCATGCCGGAGAAGGTGGAGCAGCACGAGATTGACTTCTGGGATTAAGCTTGATGGTCATCATCTGTATATAGTGGTCACACAGTGAACAGGTAGCATTGAGCAAGCGGCAAACTTGTAAAGCGTTTTGTAAAATCCTCAATGGTCTCCGAGGCAAGGAATGATACTGCAGCCATGCATCTCGTTCTCACAAGTGCTGCCTATCACTTGCTCCATGTTTCTCTCTTTCTCTGCGCAGCAAGCAAGGTGCACCTAGCTTGTCAGGCACAGACTTCTTTTGGCTATTCCCTGCATTTCCCTATTGTCAAGTGGTAGGTTTTTGTGCTTCTTTATGACATGCAGTTAAGGGGAAATCTTCTCCAACAGTTAAGGGGAAATCTTCTCCAAGATATGGAGAAACAGAAACACCATGAGTGTCCATAGCCGCGTAGTCTAGTGGCTGACGCCTTGAAGCTTGAGGAAGATGTCCTGAGTTCAAGTCCTGGTTGGACATGTCTATGAGGATCCCATGATGGGTGCCTCTACCTTATGAGGTTGGGTGTGTGAGTGTGTATTTCCAATTCCTTGTAACCTCTATAAAAAAAAAAAACCATGAGTTTTGGTGATAATAAACCGAATGCGATGCTTGTTTGGACGCAAATTTCTGAGAACGTATCTTTTCTGGAGAGTGTCTCTATCCGTGTCCCTGGCAAGATCCAACAACTGACAACGACAATGGGTACGCCAAGCTCCAAATTCAAAGCTAACTCTGGAAACAATGGACAAGTGTCGAGACTCGACATTGGACATACTCTCTCCGTTGATTGCTTGCAGACCATGTGGCAGAAAGTGGTGTGTTATTATGTAGGACAATTGCTTCACCTTTGACGTCTGGATTGTACGGTTGAAGGGATTATCTGTTGTTGGTGCTTCGGAAAGTCTGTGTATGCATAGGAAATGTGAAGACGTGATTTCTGGTCACGGAAATCATGGATGGTAAAAGCTTCATTCCTTCTGTCTCGGACCTCGGTGGACGCTTTTCCAATGGGCAACCTCAGCTGGCGCCGTAGTCACGCAGGTCTGCACTCACCGCCTGCAGGCTGCATTGCGATAGACCATTCAAGCTGCTTTCAATAACCACCTGCATTGTGTGCCTTCAATAACCGCCTGCATTGTGGTAGCTGCACCGAAACTACGTTCTTTCCATTCATGCAAGAACGCTGAGATTCTGATGTACGCTTGCTTCCATTGATTGGGGTTACCATGGACATGTTTTAAGGTAGGCGGCATGCATATGGATCTTTGGTAGTCAGATTTGAGGTGGTCGGAGATGGACTTTGGGTCACTCGATCAAGGTGCACATGAAGGTCCGCTACTCGAATTTTGGATGGCCGGAGAAATGGGCTTTGGATCATCAAGTTTAAGTGCACATGAAGGTTCGGTGGGCAGATTTTGGATGGCCAGAGATGGACTTTAGGTCACTAGAATTAGGTGCACATGAAAGTCAAAGCATGAAGCAAAAACCACCAGTGGACACATGAGTATCATAGGAGTCAACCCAATTTTATTACAAAAAAGCATGTAAATCAAAAAGTGAGGATCCTCTTTGGGATAAAACAACATTAGTTATCGGGTACCACTCAAGTAGCAAGAGATCCATTTTTTTGAGGTGCGTACAACACTATATACTAATGTTTTATCCATGATCAACCGAAAATGCATTAAACTCAAAAGACATATACTCCCTCTAAGATTAGAATAGAGGGTGCCTATTTTAAATGTTGATAGATCTTTAGTCATCGAGAATTTGCTAAAGCACATAAGAAATTTGGGCTTTTCTCTCACCTAGAAATTCACCAATAAAATTTACAAAGTATAGTAATTCCTAAATGAAGCTCTCTACATAGGACCACATACATAATTGTGAACACGTTGCAATTTTTGTATAGCTCTACTTGTACCATCTTTGGGGAAGGAAGAGTGTTGCATTTTACCCAAGATATAACCCTCACATACATGCTTAGAAGGTGCCACAAGTTTGGGCAAAGAGGATACCATGTTATATTTTTACAGGCAAGACAAACTAGCGAAATTGAGATGACCAAAGCATGCATGCTAAAGTTTTGCATCTGAAATGGCATGTGTTGGACTCAAGATATGATAGGCAGGAGATGGTTGAACCACACGCCAAGAGGGAGGATTAGGAGTAATCCTCAACCATGGCATCTAGGGCAAGTGGTTAGCCCATCAGACTCCTAGCTGGTAGGTCATGAGTTCAATTCCCACAAGTGGTATTAGAGCCTAGGAAGTAGACTTGGGCAAGGAAGGCATGTCGCTTTCAAAGATGAGCCCATCAAAAGATTAGAGTGTATCTTCCAATCCATAGATCGGATTTAGACATGCAAGATACTATTGGAAACCTCTCAAAATGAGTGCTCCAATGAAAGTAGTAGATTGAGGATCCAAGATACATAGCATGGGTAAGAATGAGGTTTAAGATACTAAGATTGAGAACAAGGGGCTCAAGAGACCAAGATTGCAAACAAGGAAAGTCTGTAGGCAAGTGGCTAAGAAGCGAAAGTGCAAGGTTCAAGAGACCAAGGTTAAGAAAAACAAGGTTCAAGAGACTATGCAAGGATGAGGACATCAATCAAGGAGAGATCAAGGACTAATCATTGAGGACAATGATCTCTAGAAGGGGAAGAGAGTGTTAGACTCAAGATATGATAGGTAGGAGATGGTTGAACCACACCCTAAGAGAGAGGATTAAGAAGTTATCCTCAACCATAGTGTCTAAGGCAAGTGGTTAGCCCATCATACTCCTAACTAGTAGGTCATGAGTTCAATTCCCATAGCATGAGAATCATGAACTCTACATGTTGATCCATTCTTAGATTTTGCATAATCTATGAACTTATAAAACCCTTTCCATAAAATTCTAGAAGCAATGATATTATCACCACTCGAAATATTACTCATGGGAAGATATTTCATAGCTATAACTATTAGTAAACATGCATTATTCATTGTGAACAAGGTTAGCAGAATCAATTTTCGGTGTAGATGCCTTTGTAGCAACCCTTCCAACCTTTTTCTTCTTTGCCTCTTTTGTAGATAGTTTAGGACAAATATTAATGAGATGATCATTCACCTTACCATAATTGTAGAATTATTTATGCTCTTTCATACTCTTGTCATCTTTATCTTCCTTCTTTGACTATGCAATATTAGTAGTTTTTTACTTACTAGTAAACATGCTCCATTTACCTTTGCCTTTTGACTTACTAATAAAACTTGATCTAAAACATTCATAATTTGATTTTTTTTCTAAGTTGATCTTTCTATAGAGTGTTGAAAATTAGGTCTCAATCATGCAAAAGGACTCAACCATGAGTTTTGCAAAGTGGACCAATAAAAAACGAGGACCCAAAGTCATGGAATGAACTTAGAAGCTCTACCAAGATCAATCAAATTCAAATCCCATCAATCACCCAACAAAAAGTACATCTGCACTGATTGGTGGGTGGTTAGCTAGATTGTAGAAAAATTAAAAGTCTATATAAGCACCATCCACCTTTGTTTCTTGATTTGTATGCATTACAAGAGTTTCCAACTTAGTTTACTGAAGTGCTAAACTCTAGCAAGCAGCCTCCTTGCTTGCTTAGCTCATTTTCTCATGATTTCGCTCCTCTCTATCTAGAGTTGTAGTTATGCTTTTACAAACTTGATTGTACCAAATTGCAGAGCATTGTTTGCTTTCTCATGGAATATCCGTTTGGGATTATTTAAAGATTTTTGGGTAGCTCGTATAGTCTATGGTAAGTCTACAAGTTTCATTTTAATTCTTGATATAGGTGCATAGAAAAGTTCAGAAGAGTGAGTATATATCACTGCTTGTGGACCTAGTGGAGAAAAATGTTCATCATCAATAGAGAGAGCTATTCTAGCCATCCATCTTCTCCGTGTGTCTTGCTACATTTGTGCTCCTTGTGTGTGCTTCTTGTGTGTCTCTCGCACTTCTACACACACCCAACACAGATACCTCAAGAATTGAGACACAAGCGAGACCCCAAGGTAGCTAAGTGTATATTTCTTGGATATTTTTCACAAAAATATCCAAGAAATATACAAAGAGCTTAAGGTAGCTAGGGATGTAATATTTGATGAGTTTCTGCCTTGATATGGTAGCAAAGATGTGTTACATGTTGATGATGCATATGGCACCAAAAAAAAGTTCAAAGGGCGACAAGAAAGCATGGAGACGAGTGGTCCAACCACTTCAAGAACACCATCAATGGAGAGTATTACATCAACTTGGCATGCAAGAACAAGGAATGAATCTCATTCAAATGAAAGAAGTAGCAAAGGAAAGGAAAAGGCGAATGACAAAAACCATTGATGGGTAGACATGGACTCTACAAATGATGAAGACATGGAGAAATTAGAAACTCTAGGATTTAAAGCATCTAAACCAAGGAGGAGGAGATTCATACCACCTAATTATGATATAAGTTCATCCAATAGGGTTAAATACCCTCTTCAAAGGCTAACTTATGATTCATTCATTGCAAGAGACTATGCCTACATGAGTCAAGCTATAGCTTGTGAAGAACCTAAATTTTTTGAAGAAGCAAACAAGCACAGGGAATGGATTGAAGCCATGGAATAGGAAGTAAAGGCACTTGAATAAAATGATACTTGTTCGTTGGTGCCAAAAGAAAAGGACATGAAAGTTATTGACAACAAATGGGAGTGCAAGGTAAAGAGGCATGTAGATGGAAGCATCTCTAGGTATAAAGTGAGGTTGTTTGCCAAAGTTTTTGCTCAAATCTATGGCATAGACTTTGAGGAAACATTCAGTCCTATAGCTAAGATGTCCACCATAAGACATTTTATTGCAATTTCAGCCTCAAAAGTTTGGAAGGTGTACGAGTTGGATGTGCAGAATGCTTTCCTAAATAGAGAGCTTGAAGATGTAGTCTTCATGGAGAAGCTTCAAGACTTTGAAGATGAGAGGCTTCCACATCATGTATGCAGGCTTAAGAAGGCTCCTTATGGACTCAAGCACCCTAGGGCTTGGAATAAAAGACTTGTGGACTACTTGGGAAAATGTGGATACAATCAAAGTCATGCAGATCCATCACTCTTTGTGAAGGAATGGAGCAAAATTGTTTTCATTTGTATATATGCTGATGATTTGATCATTACGAGGGATGATGAATCCAACATAAAGGAAATAAAGAGGAACTTTGGACGCGAGTTTACAATATCCGATTTAGGGATTTTACGGTACTTCCTTGGGATTGAAGTACTATATAAAGAGGAAGGTATATACTTGATGCAAAGGAAATTCATTCTAGATCTTTTGAAGAAGTTTGGCTTGTGTGATTGCAAGACCATTTCAAATCCATTAAAAGTAAATGTTAAACTAAGTGCTCATGAAGGTGAAGAAGTCAAGGATGTGACCATGTATAGGTCAATACTTAGTTCACTCTTGTATGCTACTATGACAAGATCAGATATTGCACATGTAGTTGGAGTGTTATCTCAATTTTTGTAGGCACCAAGAGTACCTCATCTTGCTGTAGCCAAAAGGGTACTTAGGTACCTGAAAGGATCAGTGAATGGAGAGCTATATTATCCATTTGATGATGGATTAAATGTACAAGGTAATTGTGATGTTGACTGGGTAGGTTCCAAAGATGACAGGAGGAGTACTAGTGGATATATTATCATGCTAGGGAAGAAGACCATCTCATGGATATCAAAGAAACAACCAACAGTGGCTCTCTCATCGACCAAAGCTGAGTATGGAGGCTTATCACAAGTCTCATGTGAGATTAAGTGGCTCAAAAAGTTGTTTTTTTATCTTCATTTGTAGGTTAAGCACGTACTCATTTTTTGTGACAACATAAGTAGCATATGCTTGGCTCAAATCCTGTGTTCCATGCAAGGCCAAAGCATATAGAAGTGCATTACCACTTTATTAGAGAGAAAATCATGTCAAAGGATGTCAAGGTGGAGCATGTCAATACAAAGGACCAATATGCAGATATGTTTACCAAAGATTTGGATGGAGTAAAGCTGCAACACTTCAAGGCATGCATTGGAATGAAGGAATTAGGCATTGAGACTTGAGGGGGAGTGTTAAGAACTCAAGTCTCAATCATGCAGAAGGACTCAACCACGAGTTTTCCAAGTGGACCAATAAAAAAAGAGGACCCAAACTTGTGGAATAAAGTTAGAATCTCCACCAATCCCAATCAAATTGAAATCCCATCATTCACCCACAAAAACAACACCTACACTGATTGGTGGGTGGTTAGCTAGACTGTAGGAAAAGTAAAATTCTATATAAGCACCATCCACCTTTTTTTCTTGAGTTGTATGCATTCCACAAGTTTTTCGCTTAGTTTAGTGAAGTCCTAAACTCCAGCAAGCATCCCCCTTGCTTGCTTAGCTCATTTTTTCATTATTTGTCTCCTCTCTATCTAGAGGTGTAGTTAGGCTTTTCCAAGTCTGATTGTACCAGATATAAGAGCGTTGTTTGATCTCTCATTATGCTCAATTTCATTGCTTTCAAGCTTCATTTGGTCTCTCACATAGTGCCCTAAAGTTTCTAAAGTTTGAATTTGTTTGACCAGGTGAGTTGTGAGAAATTTCCAACATTGTGAAGATATATCTCTGCACATAGGTAGAGAGTGTTGCAAATAGGTAGGTTGTTTTGCAGAGGATGTTTCTCCGAGTTGAAATATCCATTTTGGATGATTTAAAGCTTGTTGGGTAGCTCTTATAGTCTACATCTCTGGTATTTTGCAAAGTTTCATTTTAAGTCTCTTTACAACTATAGAGAAAAGTTCAGAAGAGCGAGTATATATCACTGCTTGTGGACCTAGTGGAGGGCATCCATCTTCCATTATTGCATTGGGGTGTTAGAATCATCCCCCATCAATCATGAACTAAAAAACTTAGTTTGACCTTGTGGTGAGAATCATGAATCATGAATATGTGGAGTTCAAGGCCTCAATGAAACTTAAATCAATCCTTGAATAAGAGTTGGTGTCACAAGTTTTGAGGGAAAATTTTTGAATTTAAATTTCAAGGTTTAAAATTTGAAAATTGAATTAAATGCAAGAAAAAAAGGTTCTAGATGCATAATGTGATGGAATTTTTTAAATATTTGAAAAGAATTCTAAAACTTGAGCTGTTACACAAGGTGATGTTGCACAAAAGTAGTAATCTACTTCTCCATCTCAACTCTCTCTTAGGGATATACATTGTAATACTTGTTGATATGGAGGTAGAACCTAATTTGTATCTCTATATCTTCAAGCTTTCTCTAGCTCTAGGGGTTATGCAAAGAACAAAAATATGTGTATATGTGCATGCATAAAGGTATTTGAATATATATGTCTACATGAATGCATTAATGTGAAATATATGCTTTTTATGTGTGTGATCATGAATTTATGTGTAAATATGCATGTGTATGTTTTTTATTTTAAATTCCCATATGATTGTTTCATGTGAGATTCTCTTTATATTTTAGATAAAGGGGTCCGATCTATTAAAGAAGAAAAATTAAATGAATATTGAAGACACAATGTTTTAAAATGCATAACACAAAAATGGGAAAATACGATTCATTTCCATTTTCATGGTTTTCTTACAAGAAAAAATCTTTAACTTAGAAGAAAAAAATAATTAAAGAGCATTAAAGGGAGGAAAAAAACGGCTGATATTGCTCATCCCCTTCATGAAGGATCCACTTGCTTTTGAGCTTGTTGTTCTCTAAAAACAATATTGGAGTTCGAGGTCTGTGGAATCACACAAATAGTGCAAGGAAGAAAAAGAAGCTTGGAGCACAACACAATATAGAATGTATCACCAAGTGAATGTACAATGACAAATTTCACGTTAGGGTTATAGACATATTTACAAGCTAGACAAAAAAGCCTCCTAAAGAGGGGAAAAAGTGCCTAAACGATCCTAAGTCTGTTCATACACTTCACTACCAAAATATGTTTGGGAGTGATGTGATGAACAAGGAGTGGGTACCCATGTATAAGGAAGTGTCAAACTATGTAGAAAAAGATCAATCCGCAAAAGGACATAAGCCCAAAGCTTTGCAGAAAGCTTCAAACTTCTCCCTAAAATGTATGCAACATTATCGTGCATGTGCACATAATCCAAATTGATCTCTCCAGTAGAGAACCTCTCCATGACATAATGATATTGCAACTCAATGTGCTGAGGATGGAGCACATGGTTCCTCGCAACTGTCAATGCTCTCTGATTGTTAGTGAAGATGGTAGTGGCAGAAGACTAACTAACACCCAAATCAACCAAAAGGCTTTTGATCCACATACACTCAACAACTACTATGAAAATTGACCTATACTCAGCCTCACAACTAGAAGTGGCCATAGTAGGATATTTCTTGCTCAACCAAGATATGCATGAGCTACCAAGCATGAAGCAAAATCCACACATGGACACACAAGTGTCATAGCAATGAGCCTCTTTTGAGTTGAAAAAAACCATGTAAATCTAACAATAATGATCCCCCCTTGGGATAAAACAACCCATGGAGAGGGGTACCACTCAAGTAGCAAAAGATGTGCCTAAGCACCTGCCAATGCTTGACACTTGGGAATGCATAAACTTGCTCATCTAAATCAAGCATCCAGCAACCTGTTGATAGAGAACAACATCATGAAGAATCAACCTTAAATATGTCACCATGGGAGTGGCAATATGTTTGCAATATTAAAGACCAAAACACTACAATAATGTGTCAATATATTTCATTTGACACAAAGATACTCCTTGATCTACTTGCATAATTTGAATGCCCAAATAATGATGCAAATGTCCCAGATATGACATCTCAAAAGAGGCATACAAATCAATCTTAAATTCAGCAATGTGCTTCTGACTAGGGCCAGTGAGCAACATGTCATCAACATATACAACAATAATCAAAACTACATCATCTGCATGCTTAACACATAAGGTGCTTTCACTTGGAATGTTCTCAAAACCATGCGTGATCAAGTAGGTATGTATCTTCTCATACCAAGCACGCAGAATTTGCTTCAAACCATTTAATGCCTTTTTCAACTTGCAAGCCTTTGTCTTCATGCCCTTTTTGCACAAAACCACAGGGCTGAAATACATACACTTTTTCATGTAAATCACCATTTCCAAGGTTGGTCATTTGGCATGTGGGAGCAAAGCTCTCATCAAAATCAATGCCTCTCTCTTGAGAATAACCTTTGGCAATAACCTTTGCAAACTATTGAATTAGTCTTACATTGCAACTTGTATACCCATTTAGTGCCAATGGCCTTTTAACCTAGAATAAAATCACATAAAGGGCAAGTACCATTCTTCATAATAACATCACATTCTGATTGCATAGCAATCATCCATTTTGTTTTAATTTTGTCCATCAAAATACATAGAGTCATTCTCTTCAAAAAGACTACAACCAACCATTGCATAGCAATATGATTCAAAACAAGCACTATGAGATCTTGAATGGGTATAATTGTAAGGTGCATCTAATTTGATATCTCGCAAAGTCTACACCAATCATTTAAGCATACTTTTAGCCTCTTCTATGTAAGCCCTCTCATCACCAAGTGCATCATGTAAACCTACATTAGAAATGGAATGATCTCCATCATCATGTATGAACCTATAAAGGCTGTGAAATTGCCTCATTTGGACCAAGACATGACTATTCACCTGTAAAAAGAGGCAGCAAAGTGTCATACATCCTTGGAGCTAACAAATATCTCCTTGGTACATGAAAGTAATGTTTGAATTGCATCTTTCACAAAACCAACATCATAACTAACCAAAATGTGTTAAGTCTGTGGATAATACAAACAATAGCCTTTGCTTTTAGAACTCTACCCAAAAAAAAATACATTTCATTGCTTTATCATCCAATTTCCCATGTTGTTGTTCAGGCATTACTGCATATGCCAGGAAATCAAAGAAACACAAATGAGCGGCTTGAGACCATGCCAAACCTCATATGAAGTGATCGATTGCAGTGCTTTGGTGGGACACTTGTTAAGTACATATGTTGCACACATAACAACCTCAAGCCAAAAGCTATGTGGTAAAGCCTAACTTTTGACCATACAGACAGAGAGGATACCATTTCAAATGTTTCCAAGCAAAGCAAACTATTGAAATTCAAATAGTTGGGAAAGATGGATGGACACCTCAAGAAATGAGTTGCTACTGCTAATCCCTGCTTTGGACCATCCCTATTTTACTTCAGAGTTGAGTTGTAGGCCCCTTTAGCTTTCCAGTGACACTAAATAAGTGCCTATTTACTTTGGAGATGATGCTTCAAACACTTGGATCAAAAAAAAAAAATTTGCATCTAGCTTATGACCAAAAACTTGCTATTTTGGTCTTGATACCTACTGGATGTTTTGCTCAGTACTCACAATACAGTAGCCATTTGAAAAATTCCTTCTAAGGGTATCTAATAAGGTTAGAGAGCTAATGATCCCAAGTGGTATCACTTAAAATTATAGACTACACACTAAGAAATATCTTTAGCAAGTAGAAGCTTACTCCTGACTTTTTAGGAACTCTGCAGAGAATGACTAGTGATCACTTCGAGACAATTTTATCCCCATTTGTTGAATGAAACTTCTTAAAATTTTGTAGCTTGTAAAAGACTTTGAGCTTGTTCCAATGAGCTATAGAACATTGAAAATGCTGGAGGGATCACTGAGATATGAGCAAGACAAGTACACAATTCTGAGTGACAATGACAGAGATGAAGATAGATGTAATCAACAATGTAATGTATTATGTAACAATGTTATACATGATCATTGGCATGAATATGATGCCCAATGATAGTGATAGTAGTAGGCTATAGTGTAAGCCTCTCAATTACATCAAGTGATCAACAATAACCTTAGTAAGGGGGCACTAATGGCCATGAGACTTCAAGCTACTTTTATAGTGACTCTCTTTAAGTTTGAATTTTGAAATTCAAATGAACTTCCACCTAAAAGTTCTTCCTCTAAATAAGGAGATATTCCCTCATGGAAACTCGTACCATAAATCTCTCCTAACTCCATGAGATTAGTGGCATTTGCAAGATTCTTCTAAGTCAAATGACTTTTACAAAAGTTAATGGTGAAAACCATAAGCCATGGTTCATGTGGTTCTTCAAAGAGTTGCACATAACCTCATCAATGTCTAGCCAAATTTGAAGGCTTGGCATTTACACCAAAAGCTCCCCCTCAAGCCAAACATCTTGGCTTGGTCTACTTCATGAATCCTCTTGAATGTCTTGCAATCCAATCATAGCTTTAAACCTACAAAGTTTAGTACCATCAAGTGCCTTTGTCAATAAATCTGCACATTGCATTTTAGTGGATACATATTCCAATTGGATCTCCTTGCTCAATAGAACTATATGCTTGGTCCTAGCATGATAGATAGGATTTGTTGCAAGATGTAAAGAACTTGTATTGTCACCAAAGATCATAAGTGAGTGGGTGTGAAGTCCCAAATCCAAGCAGAGTAATCTAATCCATATGGATTCTTGAGTAGCATTGGGTAATCCCTTGTATTCAGCCTCTGTTGAGGATAAAGCAATAGTAGGTTGCTTCTTGGAAGACCATGGCTCGACAGATTTTATTCCCATCAGAGGTTTTAACATTTCCTACCTTGACCACTGAATGCTTGTTGTCACCACCTATTTGCACTTGGTGCTTTCCCTTAGGTTCCTCAAGATTAGAGAGAAGAGCTACATTGCCTGCCACATGGTTTGAACATCTTGAGTCAATGTAGAAGAGATGGTCATCATTCATACCTTGCTTTGAAGTCATGTTCATAATCAGGAGGGAGTCCTCTTGATCCTCTGTGTAATCCTTGTAGTCTTTCCTTGATTTGTAGCCTCCTTGGTAGTTGTTGTTGTAATTATTGTTGTACTTGTTGTAGCCTTGAGTATGATTGAATCTTCCTCTTGATTGCGTGTAGCCACCTCGTTGGAAACCTCTATGTCTCGGATTCTTGAAGTTCCTGTAACACTCATCTATGGTGTGATTTGATAAACCATAAATATTACATGGAGAAGAGTTGAAAGGTCTCCCCCTACCTTGCTTACCTCCTCTGCCTCTACCTCTTGAGTTCTTACCTCTTCTTGCCTAATGGGCGTGAGAAATAGTACCTTTGTCTTCTATCTTTTTGTGTTTCCCTTTCTCTTTAGACTTGCCTTTATCTGTGTATAACGCAGAAGAGTTATTACCTCTTGATGAATCTCCATTTTTGTTGAGCTTGGCTTCATGGGTAAAGAGTTTCCCCATGAGTGTGGTAAGATCTAGAGTCTGCATGTCCATGTATAAGTCCATAGCAGTTGTGAAGCTTTCCCATTTGTCATATGCCTTGATACCATTGACTACTTGTCTCACAATTTTTTCCTCTTCAATCTCCTCTCTTATTCTTGTCAATTGTTCAGCCACATCCTTGACTTTGGTCACATATTCTGAAACACTTTGCTTGGGTTGCTTCCTTTGAGTGGTAAACTCAATCGACAATTGGCTCTTCCTAGCTCTTGTCTTGGAAGAAAAATATGAAGACAATGTATCGCAAGTCTCTTGGAATGTTTAAAAGTTCCAAATGTGTGGAAGAAGGAAGCCAGAGATAGAGTTAAGTAAATATAACCTTGCTAATGCATCTTATCTTTAAAAATGTGCCATCAGTTGTACACCCCTTGTACTGAGCTTGAGATCATATGCGTCTCCTTGGAACCAAGTAGAATTGGGTGCCTAAACTATGGACCATCGGATGCACACATGATCTAATGGCTAAGAATGAGGTCTCAAAAGCAAAAAGTTCCTTTTAGCCTCCACCATCTGATTTTTTCCCTATCAAATGGCTCTCAAAACCTTCGATTTTGTAATCAGCCCCAAGT
Organism: Ceratopteris richardii; assembly: GCA_020310875.1. Lineage (NCBI taxonomy): Eukaryota > Viridiplantae > Streptophyta > Polypodiopsida > Polypodiales > Pteridaceae > Ceratopteris > Ceratopteris richardii. Next base: position 85,967,311 of record CM035437.1, read on the forward strand.
GCAGTATGTGCTCAGATTTCTCTTGATCTAAGGGCCAACAAATGTGCAAATTGAAAATATGCATCGGGTCTACCAAATGATTGATCAATAACTCACTCCAATAAGGGAGTTCATGAAAGATCGACAACTATTTCATGCCAACGACTAGTGTTTCTAAATCCCAGAGCTGTTTCCAATCGCTAGCTTTCATTTGACATTGTGCTTGTCGACTGATTTACCCTTTCACATAGAACATGTCCAATCAGGAAAATATCTATGATGTCCTTCATAGACACTTTTACAAACTGCTTTGGAATAGCTTGCTTTGAGTCATGTTCTACATAGGGGACAAGCATGGTAACCCAAAATCGATAAACCTAAACATTCACCATAACCAGACCAATCATGCATCATCCAAATAAGTATGCATTGCACTCGCTCATCTCATCTTCTTATAGGTTGAGACATGTCGCGCACAATAATCCCATCCCATAAAGTGATCAGCTCTTCCACAAGTGGTGCAAGGTATACATCCATGCTTTTTACCTTATACTTACCTGACACAATAAAAGCTAATAATAAATGATCCTTCTTTATGGCCAGCCATGGTGGGATGTTATAATTGACCAAACATAGATGGCATGTGCTCCATGAAGAGCTACATAAACCAAATGGATTTACTCCATCCATAACTAGGCCTAGACGGGAGTTTCGAGGCTCACTAGCAAACTCTGGCCACTTAGTATCTATGTGTTTCCAAGCATTAGAGTCAGCAGGCACTCACATTACACCATTTGTAGACCTCCTCTTTGCATGCCATGACATTGACTCAGCTATGGATTTGCATCTAAACATGCTCTTAATTCTTGGAATGATAGGAAAGTGACAAAGAACCTTTAGGGGGATTGCTTCACCTACAAGGTCATCTCTAAACCTATTTGCTCCACACTTTGGACATATGTGGAGATGCTTATATGTTGGTACATTTGGCAAGCCTTGATGCTTGACCAAAAGATCAAAGGTTCATTTCATATCTTGATCATGAATATTCATAATCCATATGTGAACACCTCTTGTAAATATCTTGCGTTTAACTCAAGATAAATGTAAAAGGGAAAGCCTGAGAGAATCTCGTAGCTTTAGGAGTTGTAATCCACAACAACCAAGTGATTGGAATCAAATTAATTCAGGGCCTAAAAGATAGGATCACTTTTAGGTGACAGATTCCAACTTCAAATTCAAATTTATCTATAAAAATGCATGACTTTTAGTCGCGAGAGAGGGAGCAGAAGAAGGACACATTGAGCTTCAAGATTGTGAACACACTTTGTCCACATGTATGAGTAAGCCTACAACATCTCCTTTGTATCATACATTCAATACAATATACATTTGTTTCAGATTATGCAACTATCTCTCATGCTCATTACTGCCTGCTGTTATACTCTCATTCTCAGTGAATTCGTCTTGAGGCATTCTCTGCGTATACTTAATCTTTTGTTGTGATTCAACTTAACTTAGACCTTCTAGTTCTATGCTATCAATTTTCACGTCATTTGGTTCAGATATCAGAGAGAAGTGTTCATTACATTCTGTCTATATCTGTTGTCTGTCATCTTCCTAAAATGTCGGGACTACACCCCTAACTTCTTAAGATTAGTTCTTAGCACATACTCATCCTAAATTAGTGAAATAACTTCCTATATCAAGCTTAAGGGTCCAATTAGATATGGCTAAAAGCTCTCGGGTCAATTATAATCAGTGAGTGAGTTCTAAGTCAAACATTGAGCACATTACAATCCATAAATAGCAAGTTTCTACAACTCTTCAATCTTGAAAGTAGTATGTTTTGATGCAACTATTTGAAGGTGATGCTCCAAAGCACATTATGGGTCCAAATGCATATTTTGGAAGCTAAAGGTGTCTATAAGGTAATCTGAAGTAACAATGGTAGGTGTAGAGTAGGATTTGTGTAGCACCAGCTCATTTATGGAGTGTATCCAACCATCTCCTCATAGTGGTATGAGAGCAATCATTAACTCAACATGGGAGATGGATTCCCATCATCAATTGACAAATTGGATTGAGGTAATTACCGTGCTTGGTCTATTAGAATGGAAGCATATCTACAAGGTAGAAATCTTTATGGTTACATATCTGGAGATGAGTCAATGCCAATACTTAGAAGCAAAGGAAAACCCACTCAAGAAGAACAAGAAAGTTTATCAACATGGTGCTCAAAGGATGCATTGGCCAGGTCATACCTTCTCAACCCAGTTTCTAATTTCTTACTCCCACATATTAGAAATTGTAAGACATCACAAGAAACCTGGAATGCACTTGAAGCATTCTTTTCTTCAAGCACTAGAGCAAGAAAGAATCAACTGTAGATGGAGTTCACAACACTCAAGAAGATGCCCAAACAGAATGTGACTGATTATGTCACTGAAATGAAGGACTTAGTTGATCAACTTGGAAGCATTGGAGAAGTCATTGATGAGGAGCAAATTGTGAGACAAGTGAACAATGGAATCAAATCAGACAACAAGTGGGAAGCATTCACTGCTGCAATGGATCTATACATGGATATGCAGGTACCTGACTTCAATACTCTAATGGGACAACTATTTACTCATGAAGCCAAGCTCATGAAGAACAATGACAACTCAAAAGGTAATAAATCCTCTACCCTATACACTAATAAGAACAAGAGTAAGGATGGTAAAGGTAAAGGCAAGAAATCTGATGATGAAGCTAGTACCTCCCAAGCTAACTTTGCAGGAAGAGGTAGAGGTACAAGAGGAAGAGGCAGAGGAGGAAGACAAGGCAGGGGGAGATTCTGAAGCACCTCTCCATGTGCCATATGTGTATTGACTAACCACACAAATGAGAATTGTTTCGGGAACCCAAGAAATCAGAGAGGAAGAGGCTTCAACAGAGGAAGCTATGGAATAGGAAGATCAAACAACTTCAATAACTATGACAACAACTACAACAACTACAATAATCAAGGAGGTTATAGAGGAAGAAGAGACTACAACAATTATACTGAAGAGCAGGCACAAGAAGACTCACTCTTATTAATGAACATGACCATGAGCCAAGGTAAAGCAGATGAACATGTGTTTTATATAGATTGTCGTTGTTCAAACCATGTAGGAGGAAATGTGGCATTACTATCTGACTTGGAGGATCCAAGGAACAAGCATGAGGTTCAGACACGAGATGATACAAGGCACTCAGTTGGAAAGATTGCGAATGTGAAAACTTTAGATGGAAACATGAATCTACTTAGTAAGGTATTGTATGTACATAACATAACCAAGAATTTGATAAGTGTTGGATAAATTGTAGAAAAAGGCTTGCAAGTAAGGTTTACAAGAAATGGAGCATTTGTTGAAGATCCTCAATGAGAAGAAATTGCCCAACTATCTATGGGCAGAGGCTATATCAACAACCACCTATCTTATGAACAAACTCCCATCTAAAGCATTGGATGGGATGATACCATATGAAGCTTGGAATGGAAGAAGGCCTAGCTTAGAACATTGCAAATTTTTTGGGTGCATAGCATATGCACATGTTCCATCACAAATAAGAGGTAAAATGGATCCCAAGGCAGAGAAATGTGTGTTCATAGGTGATGATCTTAATAAAAAAGGGTACAGGTTGTATAATCCAAGTAATAAAGGTTTTATTGTTAGCAGAGATGTTGTTTTTTATGAAAACAACTTGTGGTTTGAATATGATTGCAGAAAGGTCAAACTACCTTATGACCTAGAAGAAGATTTTCCTACAATTCAGAAGGCAACTATTCAACAATGTGAAGATTCAAGTGATTTTGATGATGATCAGAGAACACCAAGGAAGAACTTCAAGGTATGGAGCAACAAAGGTAAAGAGAAGATGCAAGACTTGAGGGATATTGCAGAATCCTCTCAACAAACAATAAGGAGATCAACTAGGGAAAAGAAGAAACTAGAAAGGTATGGATATGACACCTCTTTAGTCACTAAACACTCAATCTATATTGCTCACGATATCAATTCAGAAGAACCATCAACCTTTGAAGAAGAAAATAAGAAATCTGAATGGAAGGAAGCAATGAAGGAAGAGATACAAGCACTTCAAGAAAATCAGACTTGGGACCTAGTTCTCAAGAAGGAATCCATGAAGATTATTGGATCTAGATGGATCTATAAGGTAAAAAAGAATTCTGATGGATCAATAAATAGGTACAAAGCAAGACTTGTGGCCAAAGGGTTTGCTCAGACCCAAGGGGTTGATTATGAGGAGACCTTCTCTCCTGTGGCAAAGATGCCAACAATCAGAGTTCTCTTAAGCATAGTTGCTTCAAGGAATTGAAACATCTATCAATTAGATGTAAAAAATGCTTTTTTGAATGGTTGGATTTCAGAGGAGGTGTACATGGCACAACCTCCTGGGTTTATTGATGATGTACATCCTGAGTATGTGTGCAAACTCAGGAAAGCTCTCTATGGTCTCAAACAAGCTCCTAGAGCTTGGAATCATAGATTGGTTACATTTTTGCAGGACAAAGGATTCAATATGAGCAAAGTTGATTCTTCACTCTTCACCAAGAAGAGTAACTCTGAAGTTATATATCTATGTGTGTATGTAGAGGATATTATTCTTACAGGTAATGATGAAGATGGAATCAAGAAGATCAAAGCCCAAATGAAGGAAGAATTCAAGATAAGTGACCTAGGATTGCTCACTTACTTTCATGGATTAGAAGTTGTCTATACAGATAAAGGGATCTTCCTTACTCAAAGGAAGTATGTTAAAGATGTGATTGCAAAGTTCAGGATGTAGGATGCTAAGATTGCAGGTACTCCCATGGAGGTCAATCACAAGTTAAGTTCTCATGAAGGGGAATCCATTGAAGACATTACAAGCTACCAAAGCCTAGTTGGAAGCTTGAATTATGCAACGCTAACTAGGGTAGATATATGCTATGGTGTAAGTTTCCTTAGCCAATTTATGCACACTCCTAGAAAGCCTCACATGGATGTAGCAAAAAGGATATTGAAATATCTAAAGGGAACTATGAATGAAGGATTGTATTATTCTTATACTTCTGATTTAAGTGTAAAGCTATTCACTGATGCAGATTGGGAAGGATCAAAAGATGATAGAAGAAGCACATCTCGATATTTATCTTTTGCAGGTACAAAGCTTATTTCTTGGTCTTCCAAGAAACAACCCACAGTAGCACTCTCTTCAACTGAAGCTGAATACAGAGGATTGGCAAATGCAACTCAGGAAGCAATGTGGATCAAGTCTATATATACAGATTTAGGGTTAGAGTTTGGCACTCCATACATATTTGTAGACAACATGAGTTCTTTGCATTTAGTTACTAATCTTATCTTTCATGCCAGGACTAAGCATATAGAAGCCCATTATCACTTTGTGAGAGAAAAAATAGCAAGCAAGGAAATACAATTGTCTTATGTGTCTACTCAGATGCAATGTGCAGATATGATGACCAAAGCACTTGATGGAAGCAAACTCAAAAGGTTCAAATCAATGATTGGAATGCAGGAGATACCTATGGATTGAAGATTCAAGCATCTTAGGCTTGAGGGAGAGTTGTGGGTACATTTGGAAAGACTTGATACTTGACCAAAAGATCATAGGTTCACTTCATATCTTGATCATGAATATTCATAATCCATATGTGAACACCTCTTGTAAATATCTTGAGTTTAACTCAACATAAATGTAAAAGGGAAATCCTGAGAGAATCTCGTAGCTTTACGAGTTGTAATCCACAACAACCAAGTGATTGGAATCAAATTAATTAGGAGCCTAAAAGATAGGATCACTTTTAGGTGACAGACTCCAAATTAAAATTCAAATTTATCTATACAAGCTCATGACTTTTAGTCGCGAGAGAGGGAGCAAAAGAAGGGCACATTGAGCTTCAAGATTGTGAACGCACTTTTTCCACACATGTATGAGTAAGCCTGCAACATCTCCTTTGTATCATACATTCATTACATTATACATTTGTTTCAGATTATGCAACTATCTCATGTTGACTACTGCATGCTGCTATACTCTCATTTTCAGTAAATTTGACTTGTGGAGTTCTCTATGTATACTTAATCTTTTGCTATGATTCAGCTTGGTACATGTAACATAGACCTTATAGTTCTATGCTATCAATTTTCACATGATTTGGTTCAGAGATCAGAGAGAAATGTTCATTACATTCTACCTATGTCTGTTGTCTGACATCTTCCTAAAATGTCGGGACTACACCCCTAACTTCTTAAGATTAGTTCTCAGCACAGACTCATCCTAAATTAGTGAAATAACTTCTTATAGCAAGCTTGAGGGTCCAATTAGACATGGCTAAAATCTCTCGAGTCAATTGTAATCAATGAGTGAGTCCTGAGTGAAACACTAAGCAGGTTACAATCCATAAATGGCAAGTTTCTACAACTCTTCAATCTTGAAAGTAGTCTGTTTTGATGCAACTATTTGAAGGTGATGCTCCAAAGCACATTATGGGTCAAAATGCATATTTTGGAAGCTAAAGGTGTCTACTAAGGTAATCTAAAGTAACATTGGCAGGTGTAGAGCAAGATTTGTGCAGCACCAGCTCATTTATGGAGTGTATCCAACCATCTCCTCACATTATACTCGTTCTGAAAGATGATGAAGTAATTTGGACAAGCATGAATCTTAGTGTAGTCCATTTCAATGGATTGTAAAAGTTTGTTTGCATCTCTAGGTGTTTTAGGCATTTCATTTCCCTCTGACAAAAAATGATCTTTAAGGAGCCTGCAATAAGCAATTAGAATGATATATTAGTAAGTAAAGTTGTTTTGATATAGCAATGAAAGTTTATTTCAAATCCACTTACCTAAACAATTCAAAGACACTACTATTTGACTATCCATAAATGGATTTCATATTAAGCATCGCGAGTGACGCACATAGTATAGATATCTTTGCCCTAGTGTATGGTGGTAAACGAGTTAGTCTTCACACGTTCTCGTATTATTCATCGACTTCTGACCGTGGAAATTTTGTTGTGTCCATGAAACTCACGACATCTTCTCCACCATCGTGATCTTCATCCATCTCATAAATAGCTTCGAGCATTTCTTCCATGTGTTCATTTTGTGTAATGCTATCAATACTATTGGGGGATTCTTGGACAAGAAGGGATTTGAGTGTCTGTAGGAGAAAAGGGAAAGACAAGAAGAAAGATACACACTGGAAGCCTCTATCGATTGATTATAATAAGACAAATAAAATGTTGAAGCACAATACAATCCAATGCTTCTGTGCAAAATCCCATAGAGTGCTCAATTACAAAATACCAAATACCCAAGGGACTTGTTGCTACCGACCTCCTTTGCACCAAGCCTCCACCTTCTCCAAGCCTGCACTTGTGCACACCTTGCACCAAGCTTCCACTAAGGGGGAGGGATAGGTACCTTTTGTCGGCACGCGCACACTTCAATAAGGCCTTGGGATCCTTGGGGGACTAGCTTAGCACTTCTCTGCACACTTCCTTTGTCACTCTTCATGCACACCTTGCACTTCACTTCTCTGCGTCGCACACTGTGTGTCTCTTCACTTCTCTCTCTTACCTTGATTAGACTATGCTTCCCTTGCTTACACTAGAATGGTCCAAGAATAGTCCTTGCCTTGAGTTTAGTGTCGATTCACGTATGCTCCTAACTGCAAGAGTATCTTGGTCCTCACTTGGATGTCCCAAGATTGTCTTTACAAGTGGCAGCCAACGAATCCTTGTTTTGTCCTGTAGTGACCTTAGGCTAAAACAAAAATTTTAAATTGGGGGGCCATACTTTCACTTCTGCTATGCTGCCGCTTCACATACCTTCACATTTTCCTTTTAAGCCTTCACTTTTGTACTTAAGAGAGGGTTCACCTGAACCTTCCAAAACACTTTACACAACACTTTGAACCTTAGGGAAATTAGAGAAATACCTCTGCAACCTGCAACCACTTTCTCCAATTCACCCTTTGTGGACAATACTTGTGCACTACCTGTGCACTTTGACACCTGCACTTCGAATGATTTGACTTTTACCCCTGTTGACTTTGACCTTGAGCATGTTCACTTTGACCAATTTGACTTTGACTAGGATTGACTTTGATGGCAGTTGACTTTGACCAATATGACTTTTATGGGCTCAACAGTTGCCCACCACCTAATGTACTCTCCGTCTCGGAGAGTGACAACCAAAACTCTGACAGGGTAGAGAGGACATTTGATCTTGTGAGAAGAGCAGCTCCTCTAGAACACCATCCTTGAAAAACCAGAATGTGGGGAATATGTATGAAGAGCATGTGGAATGAAAAACCACAGGAGGGAAAATGGTAGTGAAAATGAGTGACAGGAAAGGGGATATTTTAGAGGATAGGGAATGAAGTTGAAAAAGGGCAGGGGGAAAAGAATATGGAGGTTTTAGGGTTGTAGTTGTGGGGTTGGGGTGGTGTGAAAATGGTAGTGGACGGTGGTTGGGAGGTGAAGGGTGAAAATGGTAGTGGACGGCGGTGGGAGGGGGAAGGGGGACTGGGACAAGTGTAGGTGAAAAGGGGAGAGGAAGTGTAAATGGAAAAGAGAAAACATAACTATACATTAAGAAATCAAACAATGGCAATGAAATAGAAATACCTACAATTGCATAAATACTCATGGAAAGAACCAAACAAGAGATCTCATGAAGAACCGATAAGCAAAATCCCATATATATATATATATATATATATATATATATATATATATATATATATATATATATATATATATATATATATATATATATATATATATATATATATATATATATATATATATATATATATATATATATATATATAGCAAAATGAGATACAACGATAGCCTTGAAAAGGCCTGAAATACATGAAATGGCCATGGAAATGGCCTGAAGTACAGGAAAGAGCCTCTAAACTAAAGAAGGTAAAGGAAAAATAGGAGGTCGAACTAGATGAATGCGACTAGTGGGCGGGGTCGGGTTGGTGTCCTGGGGACGAGGGAGAACCCCCCACATGGGGAGCATCGCTAGGATGGGGAGGCGGGTCCGGCGATAATGGGGGGATGATAGCTGCCTGCTTTGTACAAGCAGCAACCATGCTCTGATAACGGCGCAGATGGTCGTGCTCGCATCGAACCAGCCGACAAGCAGGACTGTCGTAGATGCCCAAAGAAGCTCGTTGCTGCATCTCCAAAAGAGCCCGATTTGCTGAATCGGCCTCATCCCGGAACCTGTCCCGCTCTTGCTGAAGTGTCCTCATAGTGGCCAGAGAAGACTGCCATTGTGCAACAGCTGAAGCATGTATGCGCTCGATCAGAGAGGCATACTGGCGATGTAGTGCAACTCTCACTATAACCGAATCGAGTGATAGGCGTGCGGCATCTGCTCCATCCAGGGCCACGGTGCTCGCATCTCGGAGTAAGTCTAGGTAGGGGGGGTCCACTAAAGGTGGTGGAATGTCCTCATGCGGAGGATGCGGGGCCGCGTGCAGTGAGGAAATGGGGCTAGTGGTGCGAGGTGGAGACTGATGCAACGGGGAATAGGAGGGCGGGGTGGATGCGGAGTCGACGAAAAGAGGAGGGGAAGGTGGTAAGGATGCGGGAAGAAGTGGTGGTGGGGCGAGCTGGTCGATAGGGGGGCGAGCGTGTGCTGTGTCGGGGGAGTAGGTGGCAGTCCGAGGGCGTTCTCGACGAGTGGACGGGGTGGAGGAAGTAGGGGGGGAAGGCTAGTGGGCGAGGGTGAGGTGATATCGATCACATGTAGAGGAGGGGGAGCGATGGGAAGGGGGGCTGGGGTGACCTGACTAGGCAAATGAAATAGCCAACCCAGGACTGGGGTTGAATAGACCGAAAAAGACCTAGAGCCTCGGGATAGGGCCTCATGGAAGCGTCGGCATCGTAGCTGGAAAGAAGCAAACATGAGGAAGGCATAGCTGTAGGGCCGTCCGTGGACAAAGCAATAGAGGGGATCGGCTATATGAATGTCGGAAATCGGCTGGTTGGAAGCTGGGCTGCGAAAAAGGAAATGGAAGATGAAAGCCCGCAGGAGCTGCACCATCGTGTGGGAGGCTGTGGAAGGGCTAAACATGCGAGTGCAAAAAGCGATAGTCTCTTCTCGAGAGAGAGCTGAATAAAGGAAAGGAGGTGGCCGATATGTGGTCAACAAAGAACCAATACCAACCGCAATGGATTGGGGGGATATAGTACCGGAAGGGAAATGGGGAAATGAAGTGAGGGCCGAATAAATATCCTGACCCTCATGCGTCGACCACATGATCGAAGCTAGACGATGAATACCCTCCATGAGTAAGTAATCCTCAGTGAAGAGTTCGAATAGGGAGGAATTGGGGAGGGCGAGGTGAAGATGGAGGCGAAGGGAGGAAGATGGAATGGCAAAATCGAAAGTGCACACCTGCTGGGAGGATGCCGAGCCCGAGTCACTCATAGCAGGCACCGAAAGGGATGGAATGGAAGGACGAACCGTAGATGGCACGGGGAAGGGGAAACCAAGCGGGGGACGTGAAGGGCTATACAAAGATGAGGCGGAGAGTGAGTGGCTAGAAAAGACTGGGGCAATGAGATGTGTGGGGGCGATGGGGGGTATGATCGGGGCTGGAAGATTGGTGGGTGGAGCAGAGGGGGTATGAAATACCTGGGAATCTGACTGAGGCAGACCTAGGGCAGAGGGCAGGAGCTCCGAATACTCCTCGATAGCCCTGGAAGAAGCCGACTGGGGTACGGAGGAAGCCATGCTGCTAGCGGATGCGAATGGCACTACAAGCTAACGCTCTCGAAGGAAGATGAAAAAGTCAAGGAACGCATAGAGTCAGGCCATAAACACCGAAATGCAGAGATTTACCAAAAATGACCAAAAAATCAGAAAAAAACCCTAAGAACGACTGAAAAAACACAAAAAACAGAGAAGGGGAGAGAGGGGAATGATAAAAAAAAGGAGACAAAATCTGCAATGTTACAATAAAAATACAGAAAGAAAGAAAGAAATAGTTAAATAAAGGAAATTTAAAACTAATTAAAAATAAAATAAAAATAAAAAATAAAAAATAAAACAAAGAAAACAAAAATAAAGAAAAAATAAAATAAAATAAAAATTAAAATGAAATAAAAGAAAAGAAAAAAAAATAAATAAAATAAATAAAAAAATAAAAAATAAAATAAATAATAAATAATAAAATAAATAAAATAATAAATAAAAAAAATAACAAACCACTTCTTCCCGCATCCTTACCACCTTCCCCTCCTCTTTCCATCAACTCCACATCCGCCCCGCCCTCCCATTCCCCGTCGCATTAGTCTCCTTCAGTGGACCCCCCCTTCCTAGACTTACTCCAAGATGCGAGCACCGTGGCCCTGGATGGAGCAGATGTCGCACGCCTGTCACTCGATTCGGTTACAGCGATAGCTGCACTACATCGCCAGTATGCCTCTCTAATCGAGCGCATACATGCTTCAGTTGCTTCACAGTGGCAGTCTTCTCTGGCCACTACGAGGACACTTTAGGAGGAGCGGGAGAGGTTCCAAGATGAGGCCGATTCAGCGAATCGGGCTCTTTTGGAGATGCAGCAGCGAGCTTCTTTGGGCATCTGCGACAGCCCTGCTTGTCGACTGGTTCGACGCGAGCACGACCATCTGCACCGTTATCGGAGCATGGTTGCTGCTTGTACAGAGCAGGCAGCTATCATCCCCCCATTATCACTGGACCCGCCTCCCCATCCTAGCGATGCTCCCCATGTGGGGGGTTCTCCCTCGTCCCCAAGACTCCAGCCTGACCCCGCCCACTAGTGGCCGTTTCTACCCTATGTAGCAGCCTCTCATACCTTTTTGGTCGCTCTACCTCATTTTGCTCTATACCTAGTTCGACCTCATTTTGCTCTATACCTCTTCGTATTCATCTAGTTCAACCTCTTGTTTTTCCTTTACCCTTCTTTAGTATAGAGGCTCTTTCCTGTACTTCAGGCCATTTCCATGGCCATTTCATGTTTCAAGCCTTTTCAAGGATATCGTTGTATCTCATTTTGCTATATATATATATATATATATATATATATATATATATATTGTTGGAAGCAGTCAGAGGCACAGTCAGAGGCACAGACGACATGGAAGCATGTAAAGACGGAGCAGGGAGCCAGTCGGATCATTTTTTCAAAACAATTATGTTTTTATTACCTCTTCAAACATCCAACAGTGATTTTTCATCACTCTTGTAACATATGTAATATAGACAAAACCCCATTTTGTAATTCATAGCTCCATTTTGTGCAAGCCGAGGAGTCCTCGAGCTTGAGGAGCTTAGGTAGAATGCTCGTATCAATTTTCGTTATTTTTAGACATCGTTTACCCTTCCAAATAGCCTCTAGGACCTATTTTTTAACTAGGCCGGTCACTAGATGTGAAACCGGTCAAAACTAGTCTAGAAACTATAAAAAGAGCTAGAGAGCTCATTTTTGAGGTTGGTTCATGTTAGCTTGTTTGAGATTAGAGTTCTTTTGAGCTTGTAATAGTGATCTTGAGTAATAGAACTAATTTCCCACCTTCCATTGTGTCTTGCTTGTCTCTTCATTGTGTGTGTGTATGTGTGTGTGCATCTTTGTGCTTCTCACCTTCACTCTCACTTCATCTCACGTTCACGATCTTCATATCACTCCTACCTCTTCCGCGGATTGACATTAAGGAGGTGAAGCTTCTTAACGTGGTTCTCACCATTGTGCTAGAGCAACACCAAATTTGGCGCCGTTGCCGGGGATCGAGTCTAGGACGAATGTGTGATGGTAAGAGTATAGCAAGAAGTGGCGTTGGAAGGTAAAAATTTCAGTTTTTGTTGTTGTTTTTACTTAGTTTTTAGTGTCTTTCACCTTCCCCATACTCCATCTTCATCATCGCATCATCATCTTCATCTCCAAAAAAATCAGAAAAATTCACCATATCCACCCATTCACCTCATTTCCCCTCATTTGTGCATGCGAGAGAGCGAGAGAGAACTTTTGTGCTTGTGTGTGCTTGTGTTTTCTTGAGTTTTCTTGCAGGTACAGAGCTCCAGTGCATCAGGAAAGCTTGGAAAAGGTAAAATTTTACTCTCTGTCAAAGATCTGCCGAGTGTGGCGGACCATCGCGATGGTCTACAACCTTCGGAATTCTTGGTAGGCGACCACACCACGAGGTAGGCGACCCTTGCGCATCTACGAATCCACAGGCGCATCTCAAAAATCATCAGTTTGGTGGACCATCGCGATTGGCTCGGACCATCGCGATTGTGTCGCACCATCGCGATAGGCTCACGCCATCGCGACGGCTCGGCCGGACCATCGCGACGGTTCACTTGAGCCATCGCGACAGTCCACTTGGACCATCGCGATTGTTCAGCTGACCCCGGACCATCGCGATTGGCTCACGCCATCGCCACGACAGTGCCACGTGTCAAGATAGACCATCGCGACGGTTCGTTTTTCGGACCATCGCGACAGCCCAAAATCGAACCATCGCGATTGGCTCACGCCATCGCACTTGTGACCATCGCGACGGTTCACTTCGGACCACCGCGATTGTCCACCTTTGACCGTTGACCGCGCCATCGCGATTGTCCGCCTGATCACGCCATTGCGACGGTTCATTTTTCGAACCATCGCGACGGTCCATTTCCACGCCATCGCGATCGTTCACTTCGGGCCATCGCGACGATTCACCTTTTCGCGCCATCGCGATTGTTCAAATTCCACGCCATCGCGACGGTTCGCTCGGACCATCGCGACGGTCCCAGACCATCGCGATTGTCCACCCCCATCGCAAATTTAGGGTTCCATTTTTTGACCAATTTTGGGGGTATTTTTGAGAAATTTTTGGACCATTAGACTCATAGGAGACCCCTTAGCTCATATTTGAAGGAAAACTTGATTGTCAGTTTTTACCCCCCAGGGCCTGAACGCTCATAACTTTTTCATCCGAAGTCCGTTTTTTTAGCTTAATAGCTCGTTAGAAAGCTCGTGACGAGTACTACGCGACCTCAACTGTTTTTTTCATAAAGAATACATCTATTTTTGGATAAGCTATTTTGAGGTTCACCTAGTTTGGGACTAGGAAGCCAGGGGGCAAGTATTGAAATTTTGGGCAGAAGGGAAGGGACTTAAAAGGTGTATATACTCAAGTGTTTGATCATCCAATTGTGAATTGGTCTAACAGTGGATTTTTCCAGGTCTAACAAGGGCAATCAAAGGCAAGCAAGCAAGGCAGTGAAGACAGCAGAGCTTGGGAAGCGCGGCTTCTTGAGCATCAGAGCAACCAGAAAAGCCGACTCGAGGTTGGAAGATTACTCAACCCCCTCAGTCAATTCTTAGTTTAGGCTAAACGTTAGCATTGTGGATTTAAGTCGATAGGAACGCCTCAAGTTCAAGATACTTAATTCTTTCAAGTTTAAGACTACAAGTAAAGGTGTGTGTGACTAAAACCTAAAGAAAAGAACCTAAGTCTGACGAAACGAGAACTCAAAATTATAACGGAAAGTCGAATTCCTGACACATATATTAAGACAAGAATCCAAAGAAAATTAAAAAGAATTAAGAAAGTAATAACAAAGAACCATTGACGATCTAAGCGTGTACTGAGTGAGCAAGGAAGGAAATTAATGAACCTTAGATCGGGCAAACATATAGGTAAGTCAGACCGACGAAGCCTTAGATCATCATAGGCTAGTGTAAGAACTACCGCTCGATCGTGGGCTCAGCAATTGAATAGCAATTACCCCTACGAGAGCTCAGAGACTAGCGAATCAGAAATGGCATTTAGCGCAGACAGACCAGAAGGAGGGTCTCATGTAGCATACCTAGAAAAACCAGAAGGACCCTATAGAACGCAACTAGAGTTTCTCCAAACCAACCGATTAGGTGCTCGCATCTATGAGGATGGTTTGCAAAGGCAAGTGGTGCAACTGCACAACCCTGATCAACCCATTGGATTGGAAAGACCAGTGGTGAAATTTGAGAGAGACGCTTACATAGACAAAGAAGGAACCATGTACGTCTTAAGTACGCAGCCAAACGATACTAATGAGTTTGGCACAATTCAATTAGAGACGGAAGCGAAATTTCAAGGAAAAGAACCGTTAGAAGAACCTAGAACACCTAGAGGGAAATCCGTATTAACAAGAGTACTCATCCCAAAGTGGATCCCTCAAGATAACAGGAGCACCGAATTGTTTGTAAATAAAGAGACAGATGAAGCCTTTTGGAGGTACAGAAAGGAACACCCTGGTGAGATAGGCATCATTACAATTTATGAATTCAAGGACCCAGATACGCCTGGAAAGGTTGTATACGTGGATGAGACTTCAGAAAGAGTCTTTGTGGTGCCTGACCGCGCTAAAAACACATACACATGGAGAGGTGAATTGATATTCCCTCCATCTAGAACGAACATGAATACAAGTCAACAAGGGGCAGGAACCTCCTCAGCCCATGGACATCAAAGAGAAGGAAATAAAGAGAGACCGGAAGTAAGCTTTAATCACCCCATAGGGAGAGATAGAACAACCACGGACATTAATAGAGCGGATAGACAAAGAGATCATGGAATACTAGGTGGTAGAGATGATTTTCCTCTACCTAGGCCACGTGAACACGCAAGAGTATTGAGACCCACTCAATTAGTGAAATCCATGAAGAATTATTTTGATGGGACCGGAGATCCCTATGACCATGTCGCAGAATTCAAGCAAGTACTAAGAGCAGAACAAGTCGAGGACATGTTCACGCAATACAATGCATTTGGACTAACGTTAAAGAATACCGCTTTAACTTGGTTCCAACCATTGCAACAAAGGCAATTTAGAGACATCCATCACTTTTTGGAGTCATTCATCACTGAATTCTCTAAAAGTGGGATTAGGCATGACACGTCTTCATTGATTCATAGCTTTAAACAAACCCCCCAGGAAACAGTTAGACTGGCAGGACGTAGGTTCAGACAATATGTTGAACGATGTCCAATGCAAGAGCTACCCTCACAAGCCAAACAAGTATCACTGTTCCTAGATGGCTTGTTGAGCGCTAAACTACGCTCCTATGTGTACCTAAAGGAACCCAGAACGCTAGAGGAGTGTGTAAGAATATGTATAGACATCGAGGATAACCTAGGAGATGAATTAGAACTCTCAAAGGTCTATAAAGACTCAGATTGTTCTTCTCTAGCATCCACAAAATTGTCTAATTCGATAGAGGACCTAGCAGAAAAAGTGGCCCAAAAACTAGGAGTTTCTAGTAAACAGATGCCCAAGCTACCAACTAATGTACGTTGTTACACTTGTGGTGGAAATCATTTGGCAAACGTGTGTCCCAACGCACTACAACCTCAAGCCAACCCTAGTGGCCAATATTGCACAATTGAGAGAAGATACACGAATCATACGGCTCAGGACTGCCCATACAACAAACAAACCGTGAGACAGAACTACCCGCAAACATACCAGCAGCCAGGTAGGTATCAAGGCCAATACAATGCTCAGCCTTATTACTATAGGCCTCCTCAGAACTACCCATACCAGGCTCAACAGAGACCTCAACCCGTCTTAGCTCAGCAGCCACCCCCACCAGCGAATGTCATCTCAGTCAAATACGCTGCTGCAGAAGAGAACCTAAGTAGGGCCTTAGTGCCTTCTTCACCCTTGATCACAGAAAGTGACCCGAACTCAAATAGTTTTGACTCTACTCATGTAACTAGTCCACCCGCTTATTACACGGAGTCACCAGAACATGTGGAGACATATCATTATGATAGTCCACCAATGGAACCTAGTTGGGAGCCAGACTATGCTAATGTGATGTACGCAAACCCAAACCCACGGCCCCAATTGAGACAACAGAGACCACAGGGCCCTAGAGGACCATGCTTTAGGTGTCAAGGAGATCACTTCATAAAGGATTGCCCACATCCCCCAATAGCAAGGCAATCACAGTACTATAGCATCCAAGGCTTTTGTGCCAATTGTGGCAAAGAACACATAATCAAAGATTGTCCTAAGAACCCAGTCAACGCTTCGAATGTGACACCGATCAACGTGATAGGTATTGTAAACAACGCAGATGGATCCAACCCTACATACGTGCCTATCCAAGCTATAACCAGAGCCCAGGCGCTCTTACAAAACCAACAGCTTAATCAAGAGAAAGTAGCCGGAACTAGTGAAGTTGCAGAATCTAGCAGTAAAAAGACAAAGTCTTGGAAAGATTCTAGAGAAAGAATCAAGAGAAAGTGGAGTAAAAAGATAAGTGAGTTGGAAGGAAGTTTAAGGGAATCTAGAGCCAAAATACAAGAATTGACTTCACAAGAATTAAACCAAGAAATCCCAGCTCAGAAATCAGGATCGGTTTTAGCGGAACCCATACCAGAAAATCTAGACATGATGTTTTGTGCATATCAGGCTAGAATAAATGAGGGACCTCAAGTAACGGAAATGAGTAAAAAATACCCTCGAGCTGATCTAGAAATTGAGAGAACTAAACTTTGCATGAAAATGGTAGAATTAGCACAAGCTTTGTTTGAAGCCTCTAGATATCTTAATTGGAATAACATGGCAAAACCGGAATTGCACTTTCAAGGACTAATGGAGAGGCTAGAACACTTGATTGAAAGCAAAGAGAAAAAGGATCAGTCTAGGAACCCTATTGTCCCAGAGACACAGGAAAGGAATGCACCATCCCTGTCTCAAGTTCCCAATACAGAAAGTCAAGACAATTTGTCTTCCATACATAGGTACTCTCATGAATTTTTGAGGGAAATCCAAGAAGAGAAATGGAGAAAAGAACAAGGAACCCATCCTCCTATTCAAGAAATAGACGATTTGCAGGAACAATTTCCCCAAGACATTCCCTCTATTTACGATGATGTAGAGGAAGAACAACTGAGTGAACCCATAGGGTTTGAATCTAATTCTCTACAAGAATTACCTCAGTTCACAGGACCTTGGGAAGCAAAGTCTATTAGTATGAGAGCACCCACGATAATAGTGAGGAATGAAGAATCAGTGATCCCTAGGAACACGGAAGTGATCAAGAATACCAAAGTACAGTGTAATCTCACTCTGGAGGAATTGTTAAAGGTAAAACCAGAATTGTGGAAGCACGTAGCAAATCAATTCCCTGAGCTAGCTACCACACCCTCTCAGATAGGATCACATAAGAAGGTACCAGAGATACCCGTGGAAAAGATTGGAGATGTAAGCGAAGGAGAGGAAGGTAACACATATCTTCCAATAACCCATCAGGGCTACACCATGAAAGCCATCCTAGATTCAGGAGCCGGAGTAGCCATCGCTACCACCGCTTTGTGGAAACGCTGGGGTAAGCCAGCACTCAGACCCACCAGGATGAAACTGCAAATGGCTGATGGACACATAGAAAAACCATTAGGCTTACTAGAAGGCATATCTCTCACCACTTGTGGTGTAGAATTTGAGCATACCTTTGCCATTTGTGACTTTGCGAAAAACCGTGCTTATGAGATGATATTGGGACGACCATTCATGCATCAGTTGCAAATTGTACAAGATTGGGGAACTAATTCTTTGTACTTGCAACATTTAGGAGTGACCACTAAGGTCAATCTTAAAGACTATTCACATAGAGATGTACCCCCAATACAATGGAATACCATCCATAAGACACCAGTAGAGACGGAATCCGTGCACTCATTAGAATCAGATCCTTCTTGGTTGCATGAGGATACCCATTTATGGATGTGTAAAGTAGCCAAACAAGAGGAAGAACGATTAGAAGCAAGGACCTTAGGTGCAGAACAAAATCCACGAACTCTTCAGGACCCAGCTTATGCACCTGTAGTATTCCCAGACGAAGAGTTTGAACCCCATGGTTGGGCAGAAATACTAGCAACCATGGATGTAGCCATCAATGAAGAACAATGGACACCCCACTGTGACGAGGATGGCTATGACATTTCAGTTTTCACGATAGAGCCAATCATGTGCGATGCAGTTTTAGAAGAATGTGAAGCTAGCACTGATGCATTTGAGGATGCAAGCGATGTTGATTTGGAATCAATTATCATGGACCCACCCTTTGCATCAGAGGAGGAATATTTCTACGAAGTAGAGACTCACACTCAGAGACATGAGGAAAATACGAACGAGGTAAGGTTAGCCACAGAAGTGACTACTAAGAGTGAAGGAAAGAAAAGAAAGAAGAAAGAAGCCATGACAGAAAAAGAAGAATCTTTGTTTGAAGTACCCGAGAACTTCAAGAAATATGAAATCGAAAATAGAAGAATCATGGTACGAATGCCTAATAGAAAAGCGAATGATGGACAAGTATATGATAACCGAGAGAAAACCAAGAAAATAATAGTAGCCATAGAAGGAGAAGAAGAAAAGTGTACATACATAGGGCATGATTTGACGACTGAAGAAGAAGAAGAGTTAGTTGCCCTATTGCGCGAATATAGAGATGTTTTTGCGTGGAGTTACAAAGATTTGAAAGGAGTAGATCCAGATATATGTTCTCATAGAATCCCTATGACTCCAGATGCAAAACCGACAAAACAGAAACCGTACACGTATAATGATAACTACGCTGCAAAGATTAAAGAGGAGATAGATCGCTTGATAGAAGCAGGATTCATTTACAAAATTGAGCACACCGAATGGGTATCCCCCATTGTGGTTGTGCCCAAGAAGAATAGAAAATTGTGTGTGTGTATTAACCTTAAAAAAGTTAATGCTGCCACGATTAGAGACAGTTATCCTCTTCCTATCACGGAACATCTATTGGAAAGAGTTGCGGGCAAGGAAGTTTACAGCTTTCTTGATGGATTTTCAGGCTATAACCAAGTAGCCATTGCTCCAGAAGACCAACACAAGACGGCTTTTGCCACAGAATGGGGCATATTTGCATTTCGTGTAATGCCATTTGGCTTAACAAATGCACCCGCCACTTTCCAGCAACTCATGTGTCATGTTTTTAAGGAATTCTTACGCAAGAGCTTGGAGGTTTACGTCGATGACTTATGTGCTCATTCAAATGTAAGACAGACACATATCCCAGAGTTAAGACAAATATTTGACAAATGTCGAGAGTATCAGGTTTGTTTGAACCCAGAAAAATGCGTTTTCATGGTCAGACAAGGCAAAATTCTAGGACACATTGTGTCAAAAAATGGAATCTCTACGGACGAAGAAAAGGTGAAGGTAATTGCGGATCTACCCAGACCAACTAATGTGAAAGAGGTACATGCATTTATGGGCCATTGCGGTTATTATAGGAGATTCATACACATGTATGCAATCATAGCCAAGCCTTTGTACTCTCTTTTAACCAATTTTGAATGGACAGATGAATGTGAAAATTCATTCAATGAACTTAAACGACGCTTGTGCTTAGCACCTATATTGACAACCCCAGATTGGAGTAAGCCATTTCATGTACATGTGGATGCATCCAATTACGCCATAGGATGTGTGTTAGCACAGCCCACGAATGAAGGTAACATAGATCTCCCCATAGCTTACGCTAGCAGACAATTGAACGCAGCAGAAAGAAATTACACCACGACGGAACGAGAAGGATTAGGGATGATCTATGCGGTTAAGAAGTTTAGGCACTACTTGTTGGCCAACAAATTCAAGTTCTTTACAGATCATCAAGCCCTATTGTACTTAGTCAACAAGCCATGTAACACAGGACGACTAATACGCTGGTTTCTATTACTCATGGAGTATGATTTTGAAGTGGTAGTCAGGAAAGGAAAGACGCATCTTAGAGCTGACCACCTTTCAAGATTAACCTCAGGAGAAGCTCCTCAAGGAGTAGCGGATGAATTACCAGATGCATACTTGTTTAACCTTGAGATAGCACCAGAATGGGCTAAGCCTATAGTCCCTATTCTGACATACGGACCCAAGACTTCTAAGATAAAGATCAAAGAGGGAGAGATTACCAAGTCTCAGAGATACCAAATAATGACAGGAAGCATATATAAACAGGATAATCAAAAGATTCTTGCTTGTTGTGTAGATGAATCAGAACATGCGAATTGGTTGCAATTAGCACACATAGGTGCATTAAAGCAACATCATTCAAAACATCGAACATTACAGACTCTGCAAAGACTAGGAGTATATTGGCCTACGATGGAAGCAGATGTCTACAGGTTGTGTAAGGAATGCAACGTTTGTTGTGAAAGACCACCAGTAGAGCATGCTACACTATATCATGTGTCTCTCACACCAGACTGGAGTGAACCTTTAGTGACATACTTGAGGACAAACACATTCCCTCAAGGAGTGACCTTAGCTCGACAACGCAGTCTAGAGCAGGAAGCTCAAGACTATTCACTTATTGGTGATAATCTATACAAAAGAGGACGAGATGGATATCTAAGACAATGTGTTCATGAGAGCGATTATCTGAGCATACTAGAGACTGCACACCAAGGTGTTGCAGGGGGTCATTTTGGACCCGATAGGATAGTCAAAGCCATCCTCTTTTCAGGATTATGGTGGCCCACTCTTCACATGGATGCACATACCTATGTAAAGAGATGTGATGTGTGCCAAAGAACTCAATTTCCTACTCGCAGAGATGAAATGCCATTGAAACCCATGATGGGCGGACGTGCATTTTCTAAGTGGGGTATAGACTTTGTAGGACCCATTAACCCCCCTGCAAAAGGTACACATGCGGAATACATTATTGTTGCTACAGATTATCTAACCAAATGGGTAGAGGCAAAAGCCACAAAAAAGAATGATGCTCACACGACTGCAAAATTCTTATTTGAAAATGTCTTTACAAGATATGGATTGCCTATAGAGTTAGTGAGCGATCGAGGCACTCACTTTCTAAACCAAGTCATTGAATATTTGTTACAGGATTTTATGGTGATTCACAAGAAATCTGCACCATATCATCCTCAGGCCAATGGTCAGGCTGAAAGCACTAACAAGATACTTTGTAACGTACTGACGAAACTCGTGAACAACAAACGTTCAGATTGGGACAAACAGTTACACCACCCTGTTTGGGCATATCGAGTGGCCTACAAGACCGTACTCAATGCAACTCCCTTTCAGATGGTTTTTGGTCAGAATGCAGTGCTTCCTCTGGACTTCTTGATACCGACCCTTAAGGTTGCACAAGAACATCAATGGACCGGCCATGAATTATCAGCGAGAATAACGGACTTGGAACGATTAGGAGAAACCAGACTGAAAGCAGCAGCAGGAATATACGCAGCGAAGAAGCGACAGAAAGCATATTTTGATGCACATGTGAAAGATAAAGGCCTAAAAGAAGGAGATTTAGTTCTAGTATATACGCTGAAACAGCACGCACGGAAGTTAGAAAAGGTTATGGACCTATGATCATTAACAGACTTTCGACAAGTGGAGCAGTACAGTTAGCCACCTTAGAAGGAGATATAATGCCTAATTACATTAGTGGCTGTAGAGTCAAGCTATATCAGGAACCTCTTACGGAGGATATGCTTAGACGACTCACATTGGCAAAGAAGCGTAAGGAGGAAGAAAATAGAATACGAGCTGAAGCTCAGGCAGAAGCCATCGAACGCATTAAGCGCATGAAGCTAAGAAGACAAGGACTAGGGAGAGAACATTATAACCATCTGGAAACATCACCTAGATATCCCATGGCCATGTGTCAAGTAAAGTCAACCACTCATCCTAGCATAGTGGACAGGAGACCATTCATTACAGTTAGGCTAGGGCACGACAACCCTTGCCAAGAACTCAAGGCTTTAATTGACTCAGGTGCTGCGACTAGTGCGATTAGATGGTCCCACTATAAGGATTCAGGAATAGAAATGCGGCCAATTGAGGCATACCTCATAGGCCTAGGAGGCATGGAAACCCCTTGCATGGGTGAGGTGGACCTTCCTATCCTCATTAAGGATATGACCATGACAGCGAAGCTACTAGTGTGCCATGATGACGACCTGATAGAACCCCTAATCCTTGGCCAAGACTGGCTATACGATCACTCAGTGGACCTAAATCTTAGACAAGGCTCCTTACAGATTGGAACCTTAGAGCAGAAGCGAGTGATACCGCTTAACTTCCCTAACGGCATTCCGCCTGACGGTTGTAACCCTAGACCCTATGAAACACATGCGACGGGAGACCGGAGGATCTTTGATCAGCTCAATCACGCTACGTCTACACCAACCCACTCTGGCTTGGCTATAGACAGTTGTCAATCAGAAGGACGACAGGAGATCTTCCCTAGGACTTCCTGCAAACTAGAAGAGGCAGTTACCCAACCGCAAGGGCAGATGGACACAATCAGCGGTCAGGTGGGTTGCATCAGCGGCCAAATGAGCACGACACCCTGCGGTGCTCATCCTTCCAAACTTGTTGCGGACTGGCCTAGGTTAAAGTTAAAGAACGAATCACTTCCTAATGGGCAGGTCACGCAAGTGTTGGAACTCCCTTCTTTTCCAAAGCAGAGCGTCCATCCGACCTCTCTACCTCCACCACGACAGAGTCAACCCCGACAAAGGAACCCAGACCGACGGCAGTATCAGAAGACACAACAAGGAAAGCAGTCTAGACCACCCAAAGGAAGCGGCACCAGACAAATATGGGTGCCAAAAGGACAAAAAGCACCGAAGAACTCCAACCAAGCAGAGATCAACAAGAAAAAGGCAGTGCAGAAACAGAATCGATATCCACCATCCCCTCGACCTCCTTCTACAGGTCCGAGCATTCGACAGATTTGGATCGCCAAGAAATACCTTACCCATAGACCCACACCCACGCAGATTTGGGTACCCAAACCATGTATCATAGCTCAACCCTTAAGCCATGTAATATATACCCCTCACAAATCTTTCCATCCCTTAAGACCACCACACCCGATACTACCTTTTGCCCCTCAACAGAAACCCACCACCCACTCAAAGACTCTTAGGAAATGGATACCGAAGCGTGTCCAATCGTCTTCCCCTAACCCCATGTCTGACAAAACTACCCCCCCGACTAACATACAACCTTGTAATAAATCACTAACCTTTAAACCTTGTATAAATTCACCCACCATCATCACACGTCACTCATAATCTCATCTCATCAAGAAATGTATGCATGATCTGAAACGTGTAGGTGTCTAGAGACCTGCACTAGTGCTGCAAGAGGCATTGCATCCATCACATCACAGCACTTGGCTACATGGGTTACGCATCAGTTATGGAAAGGGATTGCGGTCTCACTTTAATGGGATCATAATTAATTTCCATGCTAATGTGTTAATCTTTTGTAGCAGATCTTTCTCACTAGCGCACCAGTCATCATGCAAACTGACGCAGGACCATCAGGAGCAGGCCCCAGTGTGGCTGCAGTGCCCCTCAACGTGTTACGAGCAGAATCCCACCGACTGCTCCACCGCCAGAATTCCAAGGATTTCCAGGGCCCATGCCGATCGATAACCCACCTAGGGGCTACACAGAAAAGATACACCGTAACTCTCACTGGTTTCAGGGACTTGCAGGACCCTTAGCGGATGCGGATTTTATATTTGAATCCAATTTGACGTTTGATGACCGCACTTGGGGAAAATATCAATTCTTCTCCAGAGAATTCGAAGCCCTACAGAACACCCAGGACTTAACTCACGTTTGGGCCAGAGCCGGCTTCACGGAGTATTTCAGTGATCTTCTGCCCAAACCCGACTTTTACAGGTGTTATTATTTAATCACTACGTTGCGGGACTCAGAGAATAAGGATATCCCATGAACTTTTATTTTGCCTTCTTTAGTGGATGATCCACCTTAGAAAAGGTTTTACCTCTCAAAGGATTTAATCAGAGCTGCCATCAAAATTCATGGCACCCACACGCCCACAGATCGAGAAAGATTAATTCCAGACCCTATGAAACGTGGGGATGTCACTAAGTGGGAGGAGATCTCAGCAATTACACCTGAGCTGTCAAAGCCGCTACGGATATGCATGCAACATTTTGCATTCCCCGCTCAGGACAGATTTACCATGCCCCATAAAAGAATATGGTTTGGATTGTACTTAGCGTGCACCAGACCTCAGACTGTTGATCTGGCGAGCTGGATCATTGATAAAATGTATTTGGCACAACACAGATGGGAACGCAAGAAAGTGCTTAATGGATGTTGTGCGCTCACAAGAATTGTTTATATGTGCTTGGCCTATGATTTGCCAATTGAACGTGCATTAACAGGAGAAGAGTTGAAAGCATTCAAAGGAACGACAAAGAAATCCAGGAAGCCCAGCAGAACACGGGCAGGTAAGCGCATGAGAGGCACCATTCCTTGCCTTCAAGTGCCAGAGTCACCATCACCACAACCCTCTCCAGCACAATCACCGACAGAAGCCGCTCCCACAGTGCAACCTATTCGCATAAGGTTGTCTAGACCAGTGGTCACGGAGGGCACTACTAGTATCGTTGCACCTCAGGCAGCTGCAACCACAGAACCCACCACCACAAGAGCAGATGCTCCCACCACTATTGGTGCGGAAGCCTTTTCTTTCTCATTACCACACATGGAGGCAGAACCAATAAACACAACATTCGATTTTGAAATGCCGGATGCATTCTCAAATGAGTTCCAGTTTTCAGAGGCACAAATGTTCTCTCAAGAATATGAACGCCCCAGCTACCCTACCACACCGCGGGATCTGCCACAGGGACAAGTTGTGTCTAGCTCTGATGATGAACGAACAGCCACAGATGACGATGAAGGTGACGATGAAGCCAGCCAGGGCAGGCATGATTCCCAAGAACAAGGACAGACAGACGGCCAAGGTCAACAAACCGATGCACACGGTGACACCAGCACGCATGAAGAGGAGACTTTCGAAGCAGCAGCTTACACGCTGGCAATCAAGAAATTATATCGTACAATGGAGAAAGTCTGGGCACGGAAGAAATTGACTGAAGAAGAGAGCCAGACCCTAATCGAACAAGAACTAGTCTCCGGAGGATTTGAAGAAGTCTACATCAGAGGGTTTAGAGAACTGGTCCAATCCATCGGCCCGGTCGAAGCATTGAGATATTTACAAAGGAAGCCACTTCCTCAATATGACCCTCGCAGAATTCGCCTGTTATCGAAGCCCGGTGAATATATTCGAGTTCCGGTAGGAGCTCAATCATCCCACCAGGCGCAAGATGCACGCTTACGTCCGGAAAGACCCATCACCGAAGAAGCTATCCTAGTTGACTCCCCACCACATACTACCGTTGTACATACTACCACTATCCTTGAAATAACATCCACACCTTCTACTCCTCTCTCACCTCATGTTTCACCAACCCATCCTGTATCCCCTGCAAACCCACCTGCTTCTCCAACAGCCACACCAGTCCACGGCAACATAGCCACCGCCTTTGCCCTGCCCATTCATACCACCATGCCCGCACCCACCCCACCTCGTCTACATGTTAACCCCTTCATCCCTTCATCCTTCCCATCCTTCCCCCCACCTTTAAGACACCCTTTCACCTTTCTAACCCCACTAACCTTCTCACCAGTTTCACCTCCTCAACCCACCATAACCCCTATTTCCCCTTTTCATCAAGCTGCTCCAACCATTCCCCCTGTAAATTACTCTACATTTGTAAATCCCGTCTTCACACCTACACAACCACCCACTTACACACCGCTTTTCACAGTCACCGCACTTGACACGTCCAATGACATGGACATATCACCACCCACCGCACCAGCACCCACTCCACTCACAGCACCATCATATTTAGGTACGTCACAATTTTCCACGATCACCACTGCATCCACCTTCCCAACCCCATTTCCCATCCCCGCTGCATCTACTTCCACCGCATCCTCACTTAGCATTCCATTACTACTATCGCCAACCATAGACACTGCACTTCAACAAATGTTCACATGCATGTCACAAGTACGAGATGAGTTTGCATCTCTTGGCAACAACTATCAACAGCTGCAGAGGACGACCAACGAATTACAGTCGAAGCTTAATTCATTATCAATTGAGAATGCCTCTTTAAATACGCGATACCAAGAACTAAGAGAGGCATATCATAAGCTAGAGCTAGAAAGTGAAGAGAAAACAAAAGAAGCCACTGCTGATCTGGACAACCTGCTTCGAGCCCAAACAATTAGAAACGCGACGCTGACAAGGAATATGGGTTTACTCAGGAGGCACCTAGCCACAGCCTAGGAGGAGAACCAGAGACTCCAAGAGTAGAATAGAGAAAATTTGGAAGCGGCATTGGACCATCCAGAACAACCATTAAGTCCTAGCAGATTCAAGGCAATCCCATCCGAATCGATGCGGATGTTGCTAGATGACCATGTTCGACTGCTAGAGGACTATGATCGAATGAACGAAGAGCATCAGAAGCTAAAAGAAGATCACAAGTTACTACAGCTCCGAGAACCGGCACCACAACAAGTACCAGTGGCAGCAGAAGTACCAGAACCTGTGGACCCCTCTCCTGACCTCATAGAGGAACTCAACGCATTACGGGCCCAGGTCGCCACTCTCCAATCACGCATAGAGGTATAAGAAGCACCACCACGGCCTGATTCCCCACCGGAGATCCCAGCTGACGACGAGAACATAACCATTCCGGTGGAGGAAACGTTTGAAGAAGCATACGAGCCCATACCCATCCCAGGCGGACAAGTCACGGCCGAAGGCCAGATGACCTATGAACTTCCTACCCCCGCGTGGATGAAAACGATCGAAGAACTTGGAACGACACATTCGGCCAAAGTAGAGGCACAGTTACATGCCATGGCCATGATTGAAGAGAGAATCTTACAATCCCCCTTCTTTGCTCATTTGGCCCCCCGACACTATATATCTGGGCATGAGCTGAAGTATAAACCGTACTTCATGTTAATGGCTGAATATCAGCTAGCTATAGAGAAAGAAACCGGCATGAAACCCACGCATGCTACACAATTCGAGCCGGCGGACTTGCCACCAAATGCGCAAAGAGGAGAGATCCATCAACCTGATTGGCGCAAAGACCTCCTCCAGAAGTACCCAGAAATGATGAGCACATGGGTGAAAGCGCCCTTACATTTAAAGTATAATCCTTGCTGGGGACCAGTACCACGACGCCGCTCCTGGACTGCATTCGCTATCAAAGTACAAAACAATAGGCAGTGTCAGGATTGGCTGAATTACCCCTACTTCAAGCCACCTACCGAGTTGCCCACTGTTGGCTATATGATGGCTACAATCCGTCACTGGCTCCCTTGCCTGAAGCATATGGATGATATCGCAGCGCATATGACTGTCAAAATTTTTGACATGATGCAAATGATATTTAAAGTCTTCCGACGCGTCAAGGCACCGCATGTAAACACCCCGGGATTTGAGCATGGTAACTTTGATCTAGTATATGACATGAGCACAACGCCATCGCTTCGGGTGTGTTATGCCTGGCACTGTAGAATAAAATACCTCCCGGCATGCTACAAACAAACCTTTGAAGAGATGTTCACCACCGGGTTTTGGCAATACCATTCCGAGGTATTCATCAGCAGGCCCACACATTTATTGCAACTTTTTGCCTGTGAGCGAATGGTTTATTCCACGCATTATCAACTCCCGCCACCCGACGAACCGCAACCGATAGACTGGGAGAAGCTCGAGGCTGATCTGGCCCGAGGCATTCGAGTATCTGAGCACACCCTCGCTCACGACCTCCTACAAAACTACATCCGGCAGACCGCACAACAAGGTTCTGTCGAGGACGACAGAAGCGAGAGGGAGGGGGGTGTTGGAAGCAATCAGAGGCACAGTCAGAGGCACAGACGACATGGAAGCATGTAAAGACGGAGCAGGGAGCCAGTCGGATCATTTTTTCAAAACAATTATGTTTTTATTACCTCTTCAAACATCCAACAGTGATTTTTCATCACTCTTGTAACATATGTAATATAGACAAAACCCCATTTTGTAATTCATAGCTCCATTTTGTGCAAGCCGAGGAGTCCTCGAGCTTGAGGAGCTTAGGTAGAATGCTCGTATCAATTTTCATTATTTTTAGACATCGTTTACCCTTCCAAATAGCCTCTAGGACCTATTTTTTAACTAGGCCGGTCACTAGATGTGAAACCGGTCAAAACTAGTCTAGAAACTATAAAAAGAGCTAGAGAGCTCATTTTTGAGGTTGGTTCATGTTAGCTTGTTTGAGATTAGAGTTCTTTTGAGCTTGTAATAGTGATCTTGAGTAATAGAACTAATTTCCCACCTTCCATTGTGTCTTGCTTGTCTCTTCATTGTGTGTGTGTATGTGTGTGTGTGCATCTTTGTGCTTCTCACCTTCACTCTCACTTCATCTCACGTTCACAATCTTCATATCACTCCTACCTCTTCCGCGGATTGACATTAAGGAGGTGAAGCTTCTTAACTTGGTTCTCACCATTGTGCTAGAGCAACATATATATATATATATATATATATATATATATATATATATATATATATATATATATATATATATATATATATATATATATATATATATATATATATATATATATATATATATATATATATATATATATATATATATATATATATATATATATATATATATATATATGGGATTTTTCTTATCGGTTCTTCATGAGATCTCTTGTTTGGTTCTTTCCATGAGTATTTATGCAATTGTAGGTATTTCTATTTCATTGCCATTGTTTGATTTCTTAATGTATAGTTATGTTTTTTCTTTTCCATTTACACTTCCTCTTCCCTTTTCACCTACACTTGTCCCAGTCCCCCTTCCCCCTCCCACCGCTGTCCACTACCATTTTCACCCTTCACCTCCCAACCGCCGTCCACTATCATTTTCACGCCATCCCAACCCCACAACTACAACCCTAAAACCTCCATATTCTTTTCCCCCTGCCCTTTTTCAACTTCATTCCCTATCCTCTAAAATATCCCCTTTCCTGTCACTCATTTTCACTACCATTTTCCCTCCTGTGGTTTTTCATTCCACATGCTCTTCATACATATTCTCCACATTCTGGTTTTTCAAGAATGCTGTTCTTGAGGAGCTTCTCTTCTCACAGGAATCAAATGTCCTCTCTGCCCTGCCGGAGTTCTAGTTGTCACTCTCCGGGATGGAGAGTACATTAGGTGGTGGGCAACTGTTGAGCCCATAAAAGTCATATTGGTCAAAGTCAACTATCATCAAAGTCAACTGCAATCAAAGTCAAATTGGTCAAAGTCAACATGGTCAAGGTCAAATTCAAAAGAGCTAAAATTCAAAGTGTTCGAAGTGCAGGTGTCAAAGTGCACAAGTAATGCACAAGTATTGTCCACAAAGGGTGAATTGGAGAAAGTGGTTGCAGGTTGGAGAGGTATTTCTCTAATTTCCCTAAGGTTCAAAGTGTTGTTTAAAGTGTTTTGGAAGGCTCAGGTGAACCCTCTCTTAAGGACAAAAGTGAAGGCTTAAAAGGAAAATGTGAAGGTATGTGAAGCGACAGCGTAGCAAAAGTGAAAGTATGGCCCCCCAATTTAAAACTTTTGTTTTAGCCTAAGGTCACTACAGGACAAAACAGGGATTCGTTGGCTGCCACTTGTAAAGACAATCTTGGGACATCCAAGTGAGGGGTCAAAGTCAACCACCATAAAAGTCAACTATGGTCAAAGTCAAATTGGTCAAAGTCAACATGGTCAAGATCAAAGTCAACAAGGGTAAAAGTCAAAGTGTTCGAAGTGCAGGTGTCAAAGTGCACAGGTAATGCACAAGTATTGTCCACAAAGGGTGAATTGGAGAAAGTGGTTGCAGGTTGCAAAGGTATTTCTCTAATTTCCCTAAGGTTCAAAATGTTGTTTAAAGTGTTTTGGAAGGTTCAGGTGAACCCTCTCTTAAGTACAAAAGTGAAGGCTTAAAAGGAAAATGTGAAGATATCTGAAGCGGCAGCGTAGTAGAAGTGAAAGTATGGCCCCCCAATTTAAAAAAGTCAAATTGGTCAAAGTCAACATGGTCAAGGTCAAAGTCAACAGGGGTAAAAGTCAAAGTGTTCGAAGTGAAGGTGTCAAAGTGCACAGGTAATGCACAAGTATTGTCCACAAAGGGTGAATTGGAGAAAGTGGTTGCAGGTTGCAGAGGTATTTCTCTAATTTCTCTAAGGTTCAAAGTGTTGTACAAAGTGTTTTGGAAGGTTCAGGTGAACCCTCTCTTAAGTACAAAAGTGAAGGCTTAAAAGGAAAATGTGAAGGTATGTGAAGCGGTAGCGTAGCAGAAGTGAAAGTATGTCCCACAGTGCATGCCAAATTTTGTTGGGGGATTCTTGGACAAGAAGGGATTTGAGTGTTTGTAGGAGAAAAGGGAAAGAGAAGAAGAAAGATACACAGTGGAAGCCTCTGTCGATTGATTATAATAAGACAAATACAATGTTGAAGCACAATACAATCGAATGCTTCTGTGCAAAATCCCATAGAGTCCTCAATTACAAAATACCAAATACCAAAGGGACTTGTTGCTACCGGCCTCCTCTGCACCAAGCCTCCACCTTCTCCAAGCCTGCACTTGTGCACACCTTGACCAAGCTTCCACTAAGGGGGAGGGATGGGTACCTTCTATCTGCACGTGCACATTTCAATAAGACCTTGGGATCCTTGGGGGACTAGCTTAGCACTTCTCTGCACACTTCCTTGGTCACTCTTCATGCACACCTTGCACTTCACTTCTTTGCGTCGCACACTGTGTGTCTCTTCACTTCTCTCTCTTGCCTTGCTTAGACTATGCTTCCCTTGCTTACACTAAAATGGTCCAAGAATAGTCCTTGCCTTGAGTTTAGTGTCGATTCACGTACGCTCGTAACTGCAAGAGTATCTTGGTCCTCACTTGGATGTCCCAAGATTGTCTTCACAAGTGGCAGCCAAAGAATCCGTGTTTTTTCCTGTAGTGACCTTAGGCTAAAACAAAAATTTTAAATTGGGGGGCCATACTTTTACTTCTGCTACGCTGCCGCTTCACATACCTTCACATTTTCCTTTTCAGCCTTCACTTTTGTACTTATGAGAGGGTTCATTTGAACCTTCCAAAACACTTTAAACAACACTTTGAACCTTAGGGAAATTAGAGAAATACCTCTGCAACCTGCAACCACTTTCTCCGATTCACCCTTTATGGACAATACTTGTGCATTACCTGTGCACTTTGACACTTGCACTTCGAACACTTTGACTTTTACCCTTGTTTACTTTGACCTTGACCATATTGACTTTGACCAAATTGACTTTGACTATGGTTGACTTTGATGGTGGTTGACTTCGACCAATATGACTTTTATGGGCTCAACAAATACCTTGTACTTCTACTTCCCTTTTTTTTCTCTTTTGTCCACAAGAGGTTATCGATGGAATGTCATTTGGGTCCACCTGCTCACCAGGGGGACCATGCAAATGTTAGCATAGGTTTTTTAGTCGACTTTTATCAAAGGATCCATATTCTCTAACA
This sequence comes from Ceratopteris richardii, assembly GCA_020310875.1. Classification (NCBI taxonomy): domain Eukaryota; kingdom Viridiplantae; phylum Streptophyta; class Polypodiopsida; order Polypodiales; family Pteridaceae; genus Ceratopteris; species Ceratopteris richardii. Next base: position 85,999,834 of record CM035437.1, read on the forward strand.
TGTGTAGTACAAATCCATCATTTCCAATAAATTTGATACTTGCACTGAGTGCAAGGACATGCCGTTCTCTCCTTCGGATCCAAATCAGCCATCTGATACAATATGGATATTTTAGAACATTTGGTTTTTCTTATTAAAACAAAAAACCATAATCCTAAAGACCTAAACCTAAAATATGTATATGTGTCTATGCATGTGTATATATTATATATTTAAATTAAAGACCTATATATTATAATTTTCTTATTTTCTTTTTCTTATATATATTTAATTTAATTGAAAATGATAAATCCCTATTTTTTATATCTTTGATTATATATATTTACTTATTTATTTATACTAAAGACCTATTTTTTATATATTTAATTATATTTTTATTATATATATGTAAAAAACCTAAAACCCTAATCCTAAGGAACTAGTCCTAAAACATGTAATTGTGTGTATGCATGTGTATATGTATGTATATATGTATATGTGTTATATGTGCATATGTGTATATATGTTATGCATGTGTAAAAACCCTAAACCCTAATCGTAGTGACTTAGACCATAAAAAATATATGTGTGTATACATGTGTATATATATGTGTATGTGTACATATATTATGTGTGTATATGTGTATATGTGTATATGTGTATATGTGTAAATGTGTGTATGCATGTGTAAACAACCTAAAAATCCTGATCCTATTTTTATATATTTAATTTGATAAAAAAACCCTAAAATCCTAACTTTATATAGTTAGTTATATATATTTAATTGAAACATTAGCTATTTTCATATTTATTTATCTATACTAAAATCCTATTCTTTATATATATTTAATTATATATTCTATTTTTTTCTATTATTTTTTCTATATATATCTAATTTAATTAAAAAATAGTGAATCCCTATTTTTTATATAGTTGATTATATATATTTAATTATATATATCTAGTTTTAAATATATATTTATTTATCTATAATAAAGACCTATTTTTATATGTATTATTTATATATATACTAAAGCTCTATTTTTTATATATTTCATTATATATATTTATTTTTACTATATGTATGTAAAAAACATAAAACCCTAATCCTAAGAACCTAGACCTAAAACATGTAATTGATTGTATTCATGTGTATATGTATGTATATATGTATATGTATTATATTTGTATATGTGTATATATGTTATGCATGTGTAAAAACCCTAAACCCTTATCATAATCACTTAGACCAAAAAAATGTTACGCATGTGTATATATATGTGTGTGTACATATATTATGTGTGTACATGTGTATATGTGTGTATGTATGTGTAAACAACCTAAAAATCCTAATCCTATTTTTATATATTCAATTTGATAAAAAACACTAATAATTTTATATATTTAATTATATATATTTCATTGAAACACTGGCTATTTTCATATTTATTTATCTATAGTAAACTCCTATTTTTTATATAGATTTGATTATATAGTCTATTTTTTTGTGTTCTTTTTCTTATATATATTTAATTTAATTAAAAGATGGTAAATTCCTACTTTTATATACATGATTATATATATATATATATATTTATTTATTTATTTATTTATCGATACTAAAGACCTATTTTTATATATTTAATTATACATATTTATTTTTATTATATGTATGTAAAAAAACTTAAAAGCCTAATCCTAAAGACCTAGACCTAAAACATGTATATGTGTGTATGCATGTGTATATATATATGTGTATATATTATGTGTGTATATATTATGTGTGTATATGTGTGTACGCATGTGTAAACAACCTAAAAACCCTAATCCTATTTTTATATACTTAATTTGATTAAAAAGTCCAAAATACTAATTTTATATATTTAATTATATATATTTAATTAAAACACTAGCTATTTTCATATTCATTTATCTATACTAAAATATTATTTTTATATATATTTAATTATATATTCTAATTTTTCTCCTTTTTATATATATTTAATTTAATTAAAAAATTGTGTGTATGCATATGTGTGTATGTATGTATGCATATGCATATGCATGTGTGTATGTATGAATGCATATGCATATGCATATGTGTGTATGTATATGCATATGTGTGTATGCATATGCATGTGTATGTATGTATATGCATGTGTGTGTATGCATATGTGTATGTATGTATATGCATATGTGTGTGTATGTATATGCATATGTGTGTGTATGCATATGCATATGTATGCATATGTGTATGTATGTATATGCATATGTGTGTGTAAGCATACACATGCGTATGCATATGTGTGTGTATGTATATGCATGTGTTTATGTAATATGTAAGTGAGTGTGTGTATAGGTGTGAGTGTGTATGTATATATGTGAGTGTGTATGTATGTGATTGTATATGTATATGTGTGTGTATGTAATATGTAAGTGAGTGTATGTATATGGTGTATGCATGCATGCATGCATATGCATGAATATGTGTATGAGTATGTAATATGCATGTGTGTGTACGTATGTGTGTGAATGTATGCATGCATATGTTTGTGTATGTATATATGTATGTATGCATATGTTTGTGTATTTATATATGGGAGTGTGTGTATATGTATGTGAGTATGTATGTATATGTGAGTGTGTGTATGTATGTATGTATGTGAGTATGTATGTATATGTGAGTGTGTGGATGTATGCATGTATGTGATTGTGTGTGAATGTATGTATGCATATGTATGTGTATGCATGTTTGTATATGTGTGTGTATGTATGCATTTGTGTATATGTGTATGTGTATGTATGCATGTGTGTATATGTGTGTGTGTATGTATGCATGTGTGTATATGTGTGTGTATCTATCTATATCTCTCTATTTCGTTCTCTCTCTTTATCTCTCTCTCTTTCTCTCTCGAGATCTCTCTCTTTCTCTTTTTCTCTCTCTTTCATCTCTCTCGCTCTCTTTCTCAATCTCTATCAATAGAGAATAAACATTCACTTACAGGTATGTCCATCTTTTGGATCGCTATTGCCAAAGTGTAATGAAAGTTGTCTCTCGTCAAATTCCAAAGAATCGATGCCAAAAACCTCCTGCGAAACCAAAGAGAGAGAAATTATAAAACAAAAAGCATAGATAAAGAGAGAGGGTAATAGTACTTGCACCACTTACCAAGAGGCGAGATCGAAAGAGAGAGGGTGTGTGTGTGTAGAGAGAGATCTGTGTGTGTGTGCACAACACAATGCAGGTCACGATTCAGTTCGCATGTGCAAGTTTGATAGATGTAGTGCTCAATGATGCGCAAAATGTCCAATTTTCGCTCTTGGCATAGTACCCATGGAACCCTTGTATCCAATAAAGTAAGAGTCAGACTTCCTCAATGTGACGCATGGAAAGGACTACCAGAAAGCAACTAGTTTAACTGATTTCAACATGCCTGAAGGCAATATAGTGGCCTAAGGTCGACAATTGTTTTGCCATAAGGAAGGGTTGAACCCTTACATGCACCTCAAAACAAAAAAGGCCAACCAACCAGTTCATGCAAGATGTCTTTCTTTGGGATAAATTGAAGTTCGACAACAACCTACTCTTCGAGACTTTAATTAACAGAAAAAAAACAACTGTTCAAGAGAATGGGCATTGTGTCCATGGAAAAATATTAACCAGTTCGTGCAAGATGTTGTTATTTGTGTTCGATGTTTCATCTATGCATTTGAATGCAGTTCCTTATATTAATATGATCCGCATTTCATTAGCTTCTAGTTGTTGGTGAAATGATGATCCACTTGGAAAAAAACACATACTTGGTGAACGGACATTCGAGGTAGGTAGTCACTACTCTACTCTACACTTTCTTCTCAACTTCCTTTTTGTTTCTTCCATTCTGAGCTTTTTGGAAATAATGCCCAATATTCTGAGGATTTTTTTTTTAAATAAAGAAAGTTCGGCCTTAGCCTACTCTCCCGGACTTGAATTAATTAAAAGAAAAGTACAAGAGAAGGGGGCTAGTGCCCATGGGATCCCCCGAAGCACTATCGGTCTCTTGAATAAGGTGAAAGCTTTACATGCAGCTTTTACTCTTATCTCAGAAGTGGCTATCTAGAGCACAATAAGATTTTCACAGTCCCTAGTTCTCTTTCTTAAGGATCAAGATTGCAAAGAGCTTGAGAGTGGCATATTTTTTTGTCTTTTTTGGGGATCTAGCCGGGGTTTGGGGCATTGATGGGTGAGAGCTGAGACTAGATCCTCAATAAACTCAAAGCAAAGCATCAATACTGGAGGGATATGCAATTAAACATAGTTGATAAGGTGATTCTAATCATACCTTCATTGTTTCCTTTATTACCTACTTCTTGGCTTGTTAGAGATCAAAAAACATTCAAGCCTACACTTTCAAGTTATCCAAGCCTACACTTTCAAGTTATCCAAGCCTACACTTTCAAGTTATCCAAGCCTGAGAGTTCTCCCTCTTACAAAGATATGTTCTAAATTGATGAAAAGTAGCTGACTGTTGTGTCCTTTGAAGCTTGCTTTGTACTTGCAATGTTGAAAATGGTGGATGAGATTGCACTCTAGTTCTTATGCTAGAAAGCCATCGTTTCACTTTCCTAAACAGATGCATCATTTTGGATCCTCCTCATAATTTGTGTGCCTCCATGCCGATTATGGCCATAGATAGGTCCACTCTTTGTTCCACCTTTCATGGGAGCCTTTTTTTTTGCATCATAGTGCTGAATTGCAATGCAATACGTTCCTTTCACCTCCATCCAAGCTAAGAACTACCAACAAGAACATGCATACATGCATATGAGGGGAGAGAATAATGTCTATGCTGTTACTTTTCTTCTAAGACTTGCAATAGTCTAAACAAAAAAGATTGGTTTCTTTTAATTAAACAAGCCCAAAATTCATAAGAATCCATTTGAATGCCAAAGTTTTTTTCCATTTTCAAAGGGCAAAGAGTACTAAGACCTCTTTTTGATTTGGGAAGGCAACATGTACTCCATTGTTACCTTTTGTATTTGGGATTGAATGGTGCCTCCCCCCCCCCCCCCCCCCCCCCCCCCCGAATTTGCTGATCATAATGCAAGCTTGATTTACCTCTTTTCTAGAAGGACTCCAACAAGTCACAAATAGCTAATACAGGGTAAAACATAAAGATTAAGAACAAAATTCCTATTGGATAGAAAATATGGGAAACATACCAATGGAAAACCATTTTTCTGAACTATCCATCACCCAATCCCATTGGTATTATGCCATTCTTTGTACATTGTGTGGGTTTATGAACGCAGAGAGTTTTTTTTTGGGAAAGATGGATGGATGCTCCAAGAGACTGAGTAGGTACTGCTAAACCTGCTTTGTACCAGCCCTCATTTGCTTCAGAGTTGATAACTAGACCTCTTTAGCTTTCCAATGACACAATAAAATGCTTTGGAAATGATGTGTGCAATGATTGAATCAAAACAGATAACTTTGAATGTCACAAACTCAAGAGTCCCTGAATTAGTGTAGACTAATTCAAGTCCCAAAAAATACTTCAATAGACCAAGATCATTGATCTTGAACTCCTTCATCATTTGACTTTTGATATATCTGATTCCATTGACATCATTACCTGTAATGATGATGTCATCAACATAAACACAAAGGTATATTACCTCTGAATTACTTCTCTTAATGAACAGAGAAGTATCTGCCTTGCTCATGACAAATCCTTGGTCTTGGAGGTATGTGGTTAACCTGTTATTCCATGCCCTAGGTGCCTGCTTCAATCCATATAAAGCCTTTTTTAATTTGCAAACATATGTTACCTTCTTACGGTCCTCATAGCCAGGAGGTTGTGACATATATACCTCCTCTGAAATCCAACCATTCAAGAAAGCATTCTTGACATCCGGTTGGTACATATTCCAATTTTTTGATGTAGCCACACTTACCAACACTCTGATAGTTGGCATCTTGGCCACACGTGAGAATGTCTCCTCATAGTCAATGCCTTGGGTTTGTGCAAAACCCTTGGCTACCAATCTGGCTTTGTACCTATTAATTGTGCCATCAGAATTCCTTTTGAGCTTATAGATCCATCTGGATCCTATTACCTTCATGGAGTCCTTCTTAGGTACTAACTTCCATGTGTCACTCTCTTTGAGTGCATCAATCTCCTCATCCATGGCTTCTTTCCATTCTGATTTGGTTATTGCTTCTTCATATGATCCTGGTTCTTCATTTGACAAATCTTTGGCAAGATAAACAGAATGTTTAGTAACAAGAGATGTATCATACCCATATCTGATAGGCTTTTTGCTTTCTCTTTGTGATCTTCTAAATGGTTGAGTTGAAGATTCAGGTATGTCTTCAAGCTTCCTCATCTTCATTTTTCCTTTGGACTTCCATGCTTTAAACTCTTCAAGATTGATAGTAGTCTCATCATCTGAACTTGAGTCTTCATTCTGAGTAGGTTCCTCCTTTGTAAGACTTGGAAATTCCTCTTCCAAATCATAGGGTAACTTAACCTTCCTGCATTCATTCTCATACCAAGAATCATTTTCATCAAAGACAACATCTCTGCTTACCATAAATCCCTTATTGGTAGGATTATAAAACCTATAACCTTTTTGATTTAAATCATACCCAATAAAGATGCATTCTTCAGCCTTTGGGTCTAGCTTACCTCTTATCTGAGAAGGAATGTGTACATATGCTACACATCCAAATATTTTGCAATTGTCAAGTGAAGGTCTCTTACCATGCCATGCTTCATAGGGTGTCATGCCATCAAGAGACTTAGATGGTAACCTGTTTATGAGGTAAGTGGCAGTAGAAACACTCTCTGCCCATAGATAGTTAGGTAACCTTTTCTCATTAAGCATAGATCTAGCTGTCTCAACAATTAATCTATTTCTTCTCTGAGCTACCCCATTTTGTTCAGGAGAATACCTTGTGGTTATTTCTCTTTTGATGCCTCTGTCCTGCAAGAAGTTTTCAAACTCATTGGAGAAGTACTCACCTCCTCCATCTCACCTTAGCCTTTTCAAATTCCTTCCTGTCTGATTTTCAACTAGTGCAAGGTATTTCTTAAAGCAATTAAATACCTCATCCTTGTGCTTCATGAAGTACAATACAGTCCATCTGCTATAATCATCAATGAAAGACACATAGTACCTTGATCCTGAGACAGAGGGGTCTTTGCTTGGTCCCCATACATCTGTATGTGCAAGCTCTAGGTAGTCTTCATGCATGTATCCTTTCCTTGAGAAGGGTAACCTGTGAGACTTCCCAAATTGACAAGCACCACACTTATAAATCATATGTTGCTTGGATACATTGGGTATCCCAAGCACACATTGGTCCTTGCACATTTGTTTAAAGGTTCTTTCTCCTATGTGCCCTAACCTTTTGTGCCAAATCTCAAGCTCTGAAAGTGTTTGATCTTTATAACTGTATAGTGCAATATTCTTTGTATCTTAAGTGAAAAGTCTACCTGATTTTTCTCCTTTAGCAATCCTCTTGAACCCATGCCTTGGATCCTCCACATATGCTCCATATTGGTTGAATCTAACCTGCAAACCTTTCTCCACAATCTGACCAACACTCATCAAATTTTTGGTAATGGTTGGTACATAGAGTACCCTCCTCAACAAATTCTGATTTCCATCACAAGTCTTGACATTTCCAACTTTAACTACTGAATGCTTTGTGTCATCACCTGTTTGGACTTGATGCTTACCTTTTGGTTCCTCAAGATCAGAGAGTAATGCTACATTGCCAGCCACATGATTTGAGCATCTTGAGTCAATGTAGAATAGGTGTTCATCATTTGTACCTGACTCCCTGCATAGTTGGTTTGGGATGTAGAACCTTCATCTTCCACCTTCTTGCTCTTGCCTTTATCTTTAGACTTCTTATCAGTGTATAGGGCAGAAGAGTTATTACCTTTGGATGTGTCTCCATTCTTGCTGAGCTTTGCTTCATGAGTAAACAATTGTCCCATGAGAGTTGTAAGATCTGGAGTGTGCATGTCCATGTAAAGATCCATGGCAGTGGTGAAGCTTTCCCATTTGTCATCAACCTTGATCCCATTGATCACTTGCCTTACAATCTGCTCTTCTTCAATCTCTTCTCCTATGCTTGCTAACTGATCTGCTACATCTTTAATCTTGGTTAAAAATTTTGAAACAGCTTGCTTAGGTTGCTTCCTTAATGTTGTGAATTCAATCCACAACTGATTTTTCCTAGCCCTTGTGTTGGAGGAAAAATAAGATGACAAGGTTTCCCAAGTTTCTTGGGATGTTTTACAATTTCTAATATGTGGAAAAAGAAAATCAAATATAGAGTTGAGTAAATAAGACCTTGCCAATGCATCCTTAGCACACCATGTGTTGAGCTTTTCATGTTCTTCCTTAGTTGGTATTCCTCTTGTTTTGAATGAGGGCAATTCCTCATCTCCTGAGATGTATCCATAGAGACTCCTTCCTTGTAAGTAGGTCTTCATCCTTAGAGACCATGCTTGATAATTGTTCCTGTCCAATTTTTCAATAAATGAAGGAAAACCATCTCCCATTTTATCTTGACTTGCTCTGATACCACTTTTGGGAAAGATGGATGGATGCTCCAAGAGACTGAGTAGGTACTGCTAAACCTGCTTTGTACCAGCCCTCTTTTGCTTCAAAGTTGATAACTAGACCTCCTTAGCTTTCCAATGACACCATAAAATGTCCTATGTACTTTGGAAATGATGTGTGCAATGATTGAATCAAAACAGATAACTTTGAATGTCACAAACTCAAGAAAACCTTCTAATTATGGCTTGACACTTGCTAGGTATTTTGCTCAGTATGACCAGCACAGTAGGAATTGGAAAAATTCCTTTTAGGGGTATCTAACTAGCTTACTAAGCTACCAATTCCAAGTGGAATGATGTAAAAAGATAAACTATGCTAAGAGAAATCAATTTAGCAAGTTAAGCTATACCCCTGACTTTTTAGGACTGTAGCAGAAAATGACCAGAGATCAACTCGACACAGATTTCTCCAAAATGGCTGAATAGAATGTTTTCAAACTTTGGCAACATGTAGATGACTTCAATTTTAATCCAACAAGCTTTGAATCACTGAATTTGGTGAAGAAGTGACCGAGATATGCCCTTGACAAGTTGACTAACTTTTGAGTAGACTAACAGAGAACTCAGAGATGGACAATGTGAATGTATGTATTAATAGACACTTGTATACAACTCCATTGGCATGAACGTCATTGCCAAATGGTGTAGAGAGGTGTGGGCTAGAGTGTAGACCTCACACACACTCAAAAATCAGTAATGATAGGCTCAAGAGTGCTCTCTCTTACCCGTGACTTTTCATGTCCATTTTTATAAGGAATGAGTAAAAATTTGAATTCAAATTCAAACTTTTGGCTCCCTATGATCAAGCTCCTAAGTGCTAGGAGATATTCTTTCAATCAAACAACTAATTTTTCCAGGAATCCTTTTGGTAGGTGATTACAAGAGATTCTAAGTCAATTCGACTTTTACAATGAGATAAAGTGGTAATTAACCACTAGCAATGGTTCCTATGATTCTTCACATATGTAAGATCTTCAAGATACCTTTCAAGCCAAATGTGTAGGCTTGTGATTTACACCAACATTTTTTTCATGATAAAATTGAGTTTTGAGAGAGGTACCCACCATTTAAGCATCACAAAGTGTTTGTCATTGAAAAACCCAAGTGGGCCCCACATGAGGGGCACAAGAGGGTTATTAACCTCCTTTGTAACATGCTCTAGATTCACAAGTTCTACCCCTACTTTGTGGAATTCTGAGGGTCCCAAGGGCACTAGTCCCATTCACTTGTAACATTTTCTTCCCTATTTTATAATTAAAGTCTGGGAGAGTAGTCCAAGGCTGAACTTCCTTTTTGAAAAAAAATGAGGTTTGAGTGTTTTCCCTCTAACAAAGATATGTTGTAAATTGATGAAAAGTACCTGATATGGACAAGAGAAAGGCAAGCAATTGTTGTGTCCTTTGAAGCTCTCTTTGTACTTGCAATTTGAAGATGGTGAATAAAATTGCACCATTTTGGATCATCTTCATCATTTGTGTACCTCCATGCAGATTATGGCCATACTTTGAGTTATTTGTGTAACTCCACACTTTGTTCGACCTTTCATGGGAGCTTAACCATGATAGAAGGAGCAAAAGAAACGGCCTAATTGACATGCACAAAGGCACCCGGATTTCCCAAAAGGACCACCAATAGCTAGTGGTCCACACCTATTTCTTTTTTCTGCTATCCCTTTTGCTTTGTATCCTTTGTCCTCCCTTTCTGCCTAGAGTGAAATTGATGTCTAGAAGACAATTTGGGCTGATAGAAAAAGCAATGGGAGTTTTTTATTTTTCCGAGCAAACAAGAAAGAGAATTGCGTTGATGAAGAGCTACTTCAAGTCAAGTCAGAGTGGATAGGATACACGGAAGACGATAATGAATCTGGTGGAAGAACAAAGACCGAGGAGAGACTCTCTCCACTTGGAAGGGGGATCCCATTTACTACATCAGCTAAAGAGAAATCTTTTTTTTTTTAATAAAAGGAGGTTTGGCGTTAGCTATTCTCCCGAACTTTAATTAAAATAAAAAACAAAAATTACAAGTGAATGGGACTAGTGCCCATGGGACCCCCCAAATCCCACAATGCAGGGAGGACTATGGCAAGCTAGAGGGTATTACAAATGAGGCGGACAAATCTATCATCTCCTCATGTAGGACCCATTTGGGTTTCAACTTGTTGTTTTCAAGGAGATAAATATATTGAGGTCTAAATAGTGGAGATCTCTTATCTCGGGAGATTCTTTGACCTAGAAGAAATAGGAATTTCTCAATCGAACATTCCTTTGGAGTTTGGCCAAAATTTACAGCACATCGCTCCCTCCTAATCTTCCAAAGAGTCTCACCCCTGATGGCATTCCATAGCCTCGATGAGCAGCCGACTTCCTCACCTAGCAACACTTGTTGCCATTCGATTTGGTTTGTGAGTCTCAATACCCACATCATGTGATGCCAGATAACACGGGACTTGGGGCAATCGAAGAATAGGTGAACTAAATCTTTGATGCATCGATGGCAACGCTTGCACCATGGTGGCACACCACAGATTTTGTTAGCCCTTGCATTGGACCAGATTCACTTATGCAAGATCTGGCACATGAGAACGAACTTTTTTATCTCAATTAGGTGGTGCCAAATAGACATGAACTTTAGTTGCCATCGAAGTTTGGTCCAAGAAAGGCAGCACCTCTTGTTAAGGGTGTGATGAACATCTAAGTTCTCTTTGAAGTTGGGGATTCTGTATATTCTTTTAACATTGCTCCATTTGAGGCCCTCCAAGAAAGGAAGATCCTGTCCGGAGAGAAGGCGGGTAGTTGAGTGGTCCCATTCTAGACACCTGCCTTGAAGAAGAGTCCATTCCTCGAGGGTAACTCTAAGTCTCGGGTCTAAGTCTTCGAACCTAATCCACTAGCTGGTCTCTTGTTTCCAAAGCTGTTTCCACTCTTTGAACCCCTTGTTCCATAACCGCTTTGCAGTTTGGAGGTTTCAAGACTCCACCCCCTAATGCCACTGATCGAGAACCAGATAGAGTCATTTTGTCTTATCACAGCTGCCCACTTCCACTGATCACTGATTTTGATGAATTGTTTGGCCTTGTTCCAACTCTTCCATAAAGAACACACGAGGCTACAGCCTTTAGGGGACACAGGGTGGGGGGAGAACAAAAGTGTGAGAATCCCTATGTCCTTCCAACCAGGATGGCCAACTAGGGTAAGGTCTTCCATGTTTCTGAACATCAATTTAGCCCAAGAGGACTCACTATTGCTCCAAGCCTTGATAAGCCACTTTGTTGCCAGCTTGTCAGCCAACCCAGAGATATCCAAAGCTAAAGAGAAATCTTTTTCAAGGGCAGCAATTAAAGCTTTAAGACTGTGAATGCTTGTTTTCCTATGGGCATATAAACAAGGAAACAAAAACTTGCATGCAATGGTTGTTGAATACAAATTTGACAATGAGTTTTCCACATGGGCCAAAGTGATTCATCTCTCCAAAGGTGCCAAATAGGTACATCAAAGTGGTAAGAAGGACCGAATAGGATTTCGTGATATCCCAAGGGATGGGGACAAAATGTAATTAAGGAAGAATTTAACAAGCTTCCATAACCTCTTAATAGAGACATATGACATAAACAGATGCGAAAAATCTGCATATTGCCTAGACAAATTACATAAACCTTCATCAATACCAATTCTCTTAGCGTTGTTCCAAACTGAGAGACCATTATGGCATTGAAGAAATGCTTGATATTGTAGGGGAAAGCCTAGGTGGTTTTGAATATGCACTTCCATTGCTCCTTGCTCCGCTTCATTCTCCATCTCGAGTTGAGCTTCGGGAGGATGGTCTTTGTCGATCCTCTAAATTTGTTGTTCTTCACCACATTTGAAACAACAACAACCACAATCTTCACCTCCTTGTTTTGTTTGCAAAATTGGAAGTCTGGCTGGGGCCTATTCTCCCTTGCAAGAATTAATTAAAAGAACAACTATACAAGATTACGGGCATAGTGCCCATGGGACCCCCCTTATCCTACAAAGAAAGGGCAAACAAAGATCTTTAGAAAGCCTAAAGGTCATAGGTACACATCAACTACTAGGTCAAAGAAATGGGAAAAACCTTAGTTTACTAAGAGTAACACAGAAGATGAATCATTTTTTATGCCCCCTTGTGGTGAGCCCATTTGGCATGAATATTGTTGCTTTCCAAAGAAGACGCCCTATGATGTCTAAAGGGGAGGGTAGTTTTTACAATTGCTAATTTTTCTACCTAAATGACAAACGCATATCTCCTAATGGTGTTCCATAGTGCTGCAAAGCAACCAATTGATTTTCCAAGGAAGTCTTCCTTCGAGTTGATTTGAGTCTATAGGAACAAAATTCTCTTCACAACCTATTGAACCAAAATGACCCTTGGGCATGAATAGAAGAGTTGTCCTAGGTCTTTTCTATCATTGAGATAGTGCTTTCACCATGGAGAGGCCCCATAAATTTTATTTGCTTTAGGATTTGTCCAGATTCCTCGATGAAGAATTTTCCACATAAAAACAACTTTTTTATTCTCAATGGGGGATGCCAAAGTCCAAGGAACATAAAATCCCATCTCATATTTGACCAATCAAGATAACATATTTTGTTAAGAAAACTATTAAGATAAAGAGTTTTCTTTAAACTAGGAATTTTCCTCCAAGATATTGCCATTGTGCTATTCTACACCTTCAATCCAAAGGGGTCATGCCCGATGAGGAGGGGAGATTTTCAAGGTACCCCAAGCAATCATTATCTTTCTTAATAATCACCAATCTTCATAGTCCACTCTCCAAGCTAGGTTAATGTCATGGAATCTGATCCATTGTGTTCTATCTTGATTCCAGTGATGCTTCCACAAACGAAACCCTTTATTCCAAAGCTTCTTTTCTCTTTGGAGGTAATCATAATCGAGAGTCGTGATTCCCTTTATTGGAAACTAGATCAAATCATTTTACCTAATGTCAGTAGACCACTTCCATTCTTCATTGTTCCTAACATGAGGTTCCATCTTGTTCCAACTTTTTGATAATAAACATACCAAATATGAGCCTTTGGGAGTGACTTTGGGAGTGACTGGGAAAGCGGATAACAACAAGGTGAGTAACTTGTGTCCCTTCCACTCACGTAGACTAGCTAAAGCAATTCCACTATTTTTCGTCAAAACTAGTTTGGCTTAGGAGGAATCCATATTACTCCAAAATTTTATTAGCCACTTCTCTTCCAACTTATCTACCAAAGCTTCGATGTCTAGAGTGTTGAGCGTGGCTTGCAGACAATCCCCAATTGATTTTAGGCACATGATAGAAAATAGATGATTGAGGCTATCACAAATGTGTTGACCACCATGACATGACCCGCTAGGTTTAAGTGTATGCCTTTCAAAGTAGCCCATTTTTTTGTGATGCTTTGTAAGAACCCAAACCCATCTCTAGCTGATAGTAACATCAAAGCCCAAATTAATACCCAAAAGGCAAAATATTTGACTGCTCGAGACCGCTTGGAATCCCTCGTCCACCGAAAATTTTGGTTGATGCCCAAAAATAGCCTCCAAGACAATAGCTCTATATCATAGACTCTGGATACTTGAGGAGGAAGTGAACAAAGGAAAAGTGCAATCCCAGAAGGGACTATGAAAAATCAAAGCACTACTAAGATATGAGGAAGAAATACAAAGGAAAAATCTACAAATATTCTTTAAGGAGTGATGGGCTAGCAAAGTTGACAAACCCACCAAAGAGATGTGCAGCATCCTCAAAAGGAAGCAAAATAGAGAATCGATCCCCCTATTGCTAGACTCAAATGGCGATGTATGCAATACGGAAGAAGAAAATTTCAAAATCATTGAAGAGCACTTTATGAAACTCTTAGGGATCTTGACCCCCCTCGCCCTCGATAGACGGGACTGCATGGCAGCCATCTCTAGGGTATCTTCTCATAGGATCCCACACAACCTTCGCTCCCTGCTTGACGCCCCTATCTTGGAAGAAGAAATCATTGAATCATTGATGCCCTTCCTAGTGGGAAGAGCCGGAGGCTAGACAGGTTCACTAACGAGTTCTTAAGTCGTTCAAGTTGGTGATTGCCACCCCTCTTTGCTTGGTCTGGCAAGAGGCACTCGAGTTTGGTGTGCTTCCAACTTGTCTCAACAATGGAATCATCAAGTTAATCCACACAAAAGGGGAAAAGAATAGAATCTAGAATTGGCACCCAATTACAATGCTTCAAACAGGATATAAAATCATTGCTAAATTCATAACCAATAGAATTTCCAACCATCTGAGAGCATGCTTAAGCGAGGACCAAAAAGGGTTTGTCAAAGGTAGGTCAATATTGGAATCCATTATATATATTTGGCAAGGTCTCGACTTCGCGGACGAGGCAAGACAAGAGGTGGTTTTCCTCAAGATCGGCTTGGATAAAGCTTACGACAGGCTGGAATGGGACTATATTTTGTTATCTCTTAAAGATCTCGGATGCAGTCGAAAATTCACCAAGATGATCTCCACTCTTTTGGGTGATGCGTCGACCCAAATCAATGTTAATGGCCAACTCTTGAAGGTGGTCAAACTAGAAAGATCGATGAGACAAGGGTGCCCATTGGCTCCCCTTCTTTTTGCCATTGCCAAGGAAGGGCCTAGCCAACTTATGGAAGAACAAGTGGAAGTGGGTAATATCAAAGGCCTCTAGTTGCCCCATGACCATGGCCAAATCACCATGAGACTCTTTGTTGATGATATGAATGCGTTTGTCCACAATGATGGTACCAGCCTTGAGACATTTTGGAGGTGCTTGGATACATGTGAAGCCTCTAGATCCAAAATCAACCACTCAAAGACCACTTTCAGAGCTATTTTTGGGATCCAACCTAGCCTTCTCTTTGAGCATGGCTATCAAAACATTCCTCGAGGCCAAATTTTCTGGCTTCTTGGGATTCCCTCAGGCTTTGGTATCTCGTTGGAGCAGTGGTGGAATTGGGTCTTGGCCACACTCAAAAGCAAGTCAAACTATTGGAGAGGTATGCAAATCAATCTCACTGATCATGCAATGGTTATCAACACGTTCCTTATTTCATTGACCATTTACTTCCTCTCTTGTTGGAGACAAAAATAACAAGAGTTGTCCAAACTGGAAAGTATTTGCAGAAACTTCCTTTGGACGGAGGACCATAACAGGAGAGGTGGGCCTAAAATCAAGTGGGCCATGTGCACTAGCCAAAGGGATAGTGGGGGCCCTGGCATTCTAGACATTGGGTGCATGGAATTAGATATAGTCCCTCAAACCAATGGGTGGCTATTGATTGTAAAAGTCCTTTGAGTTATACCTTTGTTTGCATGTATGCTTCTAGTAACCCTCATGATACGTATGAGTGTTGGAATGCGTTGAGTGGGATGACTAGTGAACACATCATTGTAGGTGATTGTAACATGGTTACTGACCCTAAAGATAAGACTAGGACAAAGACAACATCATTTAAGTTAGGGAAAGAATAGTTCGTACCACTTGATGAATAATAAAGACCTTATTTATAATTTGGCTATGTTTGGTCACATGTGGAATAATGGTGTTACACTTATGCATTCCTAGAGTAGAATTGATATGAACCTTTTCCCCTATACATAGGAACTTTTTACTCTAGTGCTAGCTAGATGTTTTTTCCCCATGTTACACATACATAATACTCTCATATGTACTGGTACTTTTGTAGTTAGGGATATAATTCAGCTCTTACTTTAGCTTAGTTCATCATCAATAGAGAGAGCTATTCTAGCCATCCATCTTTTCCATGTGTCTTGCTATGTTTGCGCTACTTGTCTGTGCTTCTTGTGTTTCTCTTGCACTTCTACACACACCCAATAGTGGTATCAGAGCAAGGTCAGCTCCTTCTCAAGTTTCCATTTTTTTGTGTCACTATGCATACACTTTTGATAGTGCAAATTGACCTTCATGCATAAAAAATGATTTTAATAGGCAAGAAGCTTTTCCATTCATTGTACTATAATTCTACCACCATTTTGAAGGCATTCATGTAGTCAAAATCACCATCAGAGTGATGGACTCTGAGCTGAAATTTCAGCATTCATTTCAGCTTTCATTCATGTAAATATCTTGTCATGTTCTTGTTATTTAATGAAATGGCAAGCAACAATGAATTTTTGACATGCTTCAAGTTGAAGATAAGCTTGATGGGACCAGCTATCCAATGTCATCTTACATGATGAAACATGTTCTTGTTGCAAAAAAACTTTGAAACATAGTGGCAGATATGGATTGAAGACCCACAACTTCTTCTACTTCACAAGCTACTATCATAGATGAAGCTCCTTCGTCAGGTATAATGGCTAATCCTTCTCCACTTACACAAGAGCGAATTAGATGGGATGGAAAAAATGCTCAAGCTCATGCATTGAATGGGCTTTCTATGAAGCATCATATAGTTCCACACATTTGGTCATGTTCTACATCAAGAAAATCATGGGATACTCTTGCTTCTTTGTATGCCATATGTAATGAAGCAAATGTTTCATACTTGAAAAAGCAACTTGAGGATGTATGTATGGCTGAAAATGAGTCTATGGATTTGTAGGTGAAATGCTTCAAAGACATCAAAGAGTAATTGGAAAACATAGATGAGAGTATTCTAGATGCATCACTCATATCTACATTATTAAAACAATTAGTGGAAACTTTTCAAAGATTTTCCACTACACTCCATTTGGTTTCAAACGGAAACCAAATATTTATGCATTTGATGAGGTTGTGTCTCTTCTTTTGCAAAAAGAGAAACATAGAGTGAAAAAGAGTTCTTTGATTGAAGGAACTCAATCATTTTCTATCTCACAAAAAGGGAAAAGCAAGTATAATTCATCTTTGAATTCATCAAAACCAAATCCTCAACCTTCCTCTTCACTCATTCCTCTAATGATGATGATTTGCAGAAGAACAAGAGACAAAAATATTGCTATAAGGTTCTTAATACTATTGATGAATGTAGATGAATTCTTAAGCACAATGAAAAGAAGAAGGAATCGGGCATGTCTATTGCTAAAAATTCTTCAAATGCAAAGAATGATGAGGCCATCTTCGCCCAAGACTTTTGGGCATGTGTTGTTACATGTTATTATGATGCATCATTGCATTCTAAATGTATGGTTGTGAGAGGTTGATTCGGATTGGTTGTTTGATAGTGGTGATTCAACGCACATAACTTCATGCAAAAGGTCTTTTGCATCTTTGAAGTTTGCACCCAAAGGAGCACATGTGGTGTGTGCAAACAATGCCTCTTATCCTATCATTGGAGTAGTAGAAACTAAGCTTACGGTTGCAGATGGAGGTGTGAATCTCTTAAAAAATGCATTGTTTGTACCCGATATCAAGAAGAACTTAATTTCAATTCGTTTGATTGCCAAAGTTGGACTTCATGTACAATTTGTTGATAATAAGTGTATGGTTCATGATTTCAGCAATGGTGATATTATCGTGATGTTTGGTACATTATGCAATGGTTCATATCACTTGCATACATACAAGAGGGCTTCCTCAAATGCCTTGGTTTTTCATACTTCCTCCATGCCGAAAATGGAGCTTTCAATAGTTTGCTTTACTTGTAAAAGAAGGACATGGTTATTGTTTTGCAGACACTTAAGTCCATGAAAAGCACACATGTAAAGGTTGCATCCTTGGAAAAATGAATCATGCTTCTTTTTCAAAAGATAGTCATACACACTACAAGAAAATTTTAGCTTGTTCATAGTGATGCGTGTGGTCCTATCAAGAATCCATTTTTTGGGAAACATATATTTTGTTACCTTCATTGATGATGCTACTCACCATACATGGGTGTATCCTATAAAAGCAAAGAATAAGGTAATTTTCTTTCTTCAAAGCATTTTTAGTTATGACTGAATATTTTTTTGGAAACAAGCTTTTGACTCTATGTATAGATCATGGTAGAGAATATATGTCATGTGAGTTTAATGATTTCTTTATGATAGAGGAATTTGACACCAATGTACAATGCCATATACACCTTAGCAAAATGGTGATATGGAGTGTAAAAATAGAACATTCCTTGAAATGGCACAATGTATGATTAAAGGAAAGCACCTTCTAGACAAGTTTAGGATGGATGCAGTCATGTGTGCAAACTATGCATTGAATAGCTTCCCTACAAAAGCATTGAGATTCATCACTCCTTATGAGGCTTGGATTGGACATAAACCTATGGTTAGTCATATGCCCATGTTTTGGTTTTTGTCATATACTCTTGTGCCATTACAACAATGTCATAAACTTGATGACAAGGCAAAGAAATGTATATTTATTCGTTATAGTACTAAAAGTATAGGATATTGTTTGCAACATCCACTGAGGAACACAATAATTGTGAGTCAAGTTATGGCATTTACTAAAAATTTACTTTTTTCTCTACTTGAATGCAAAAAACAACCAACCCTTAGCTCACAAGATGTGTTTGATACACTCATGCCTCTGTTACAAAGTGGTGTGCTTGACTATGGACATATATACTAGCCAAGTGAGGCTCAAATGGGTGAAACATTCCAACAAAATAGAGTAAAAGATGTAGAGAATTTCTATCCAAACATGGCTTAAAGTGTCATTCTAAACATCATTGGAATCTCTAAAATTTTTGAGTCACATATGGATGAACATTTGCATCAAAATATGGATAAAAATGAGCATGAACATCAGCCCACACATGATATACATGTTGATGATGTATTACATGATGAAGACATGTCTCAAGAGTCCACAAACTATGCCAAAGTGATTGAAGCAAACTTTGTAGGATAGAAAATTGAGTGCACATTTACTTGGTAGAACAAGATGAAGCTCTTGCCATGCAAGTAATTTTGTGGATTATTCTCTTATTGCAACAATATGTAATGAATATCCACTTACTTTTGAAGATGCATGTGTGATCCACAATTAATGAGTGCTATATGCAATCAAAAATGGATTCCATACATAGGAATGATACTTGGGGGTTATGTGAATTGCCAAAAAAAAAATGCACAACAATATGGCATTATGAGGAGAATTTTGCACCTTCTTCACTCATGACTACCATTTGTACTATGGTTTCATTGGTTGTCCAACAAGGTTGGAAAGTACATTAGTTGGACATAAAAATTTCTTTCTTGAATGGTGATTTGCAAGAAGAGGTTGATGTGAAAGAAACTCCTAGATTTGCCCTCAAAGGAAAAGAGCATATGGTTTGATGCTTGCATAAAGATTTGTATGGTCTGAAAAAAGATCCACATTCATGGTATGACAAAACCCATAAGTACTTGATTGCTCTTGGCTTCACATGTTGTCCAATTGAAAACACACTCCATGTATGCAAAGATGGGGCTGATCTTACATTTCTTGTTCTTTATGTTGATGATACACTCTTGGCTATGACATGTGCTGCAAAACTTAACATCCTTAAGGTTGATTTGCAACATACTTTTGATGTCACTTATCTAGGTCTTTTGAGCTACTATCTCGGCATCTAGTTTGTATCTATTGAGGGGGGAATTCTTATGCATCAAGCAAAGTATATTGAAGAACTACTTCACCATTTTGATTTTGAGGTTTCCAAGCCAATGTCCACATGAGTGGAGATAGGATTCAGGTTTAAGGTTGAGGATTCTAGTGATCCATTTAATACTTCTCTTTATCAACAAGTTGTGGGATGTCTTATGTATGCATGGAACACAAGGCCATATATACAATATGTGATTCCCCAGTTGAGTCAATTCATGCATAGCCCTTGCACTAAGGATTGGCAAGCCATGAAATATGTCTTTAGATATATCAAGGGGACTTTGAGTTTAGGTTTCATTTTATGGCAAAGATATTTAGCCATGCTTGCATTCTTTTATAGATAGTGATTAGGCTAATTGTTATGATACTCGCAAGTCCACTAGTGGTAATTACTTTTTCCTTAGAGACTCATGCATATCTTGGTTGAGTAAGAAGTAACTTATAGTGGAGACATTGAGTTGTGGAGCTGAGTATAGGGCAGTTTTCATAGCTATAGTGGAGTGTATATAGTTGAGACACCTATTGATGGATCTTTGCATGGAGATTGATGTTGTTATGCATATTCTCACTTATAATGAAAGTGCATTGGCTAATGCACAAAATCTAGTATATACCAAACATATTGAGGTGCATTATCACTACATGAGAGAGTGCTTTCATGCAAGAGATATTGATTTGATATATGTGCCTACACAAGATAATGTGGCAAACATATTCAACATAGCTTTTCCACGAAAAAATTTTGAAGCTTTTCACAATTTTTTAGGCTTATTACCTACTCGGGGCTGATCTCTTAGTCCCTGTATGTAAGCACATCATTCACACTCTCCATATCTCCGACCACTCTCCCTTGATCATTAAGTTTTTCAAAATTTGTCCTGATTAAATAGTAGGATGGAATCACCTTGACACCTCCTTGCTAAACATTCCTTTGATGTTGATAAGACGAAATACATTTTTAGAAAAAAAATTAGCTATCACTCCTCCCCAATCCTTTCTTGGGAAAGATATGTTAAAGAGATTGAATCCCTCTTTACTCATTATAAGCTCCTAGCCAACCAAATTAGGTATATGAGAAGGATGATGACCTTAAAAGAGATTGAGTATCTGGGGGGTATTTACCCCAATGATACAACTCTTTGTTAGAGGATCCTTGATCTTTAGAAAATATTGAGATTGGAAGATTATCTTTTGGCTTGTGGTGCTTTTGTCTCCTCAAGATATTTTTGCTCCCCAAGTGGGGGGAGGAATACCAAAGGGTGAGAGCTGTCATTGCTCTTAAAAGGAATAAAATGGTTGTTAATAGCCTCACACCTATCTTGGACTTTCCCCTTTCTTTCCATGAGGTTAGAGAAACCACTAGTAAATTGAAACCCTATAAATCCCCTCATTTTTATGGTATTCCAAATCAATACTTTTTGGTGCTTAAAGATTTTTTTGACTCTCATAATTCTCCTGATTTGGTAGGAAGCTATGAGAAAAGCACTCTTTCTATCTTTATCAAAACTAGAGTAATTAAATTGGTGCAAAAAAGGCTCTAAGGATGACTTAGATAATTGAGACCCATCTCTTGTTTGATTTCTCTCTATAAATTTTTTTCTTCTTCTTTGGCTAGGAAACTTAGTCCTCTTATGGATGAGATTTTCCTTCCTAAAAAAAAGGATTTATTAAAGTAAGGTTCATTCTTGATGCCATTATATGTATCTGGGAAGATAAAGAGGAAAATCTAGATTCTTACTTCTTTAAGGTTGATTTTGAATGGATGTTTTGACATAATCTAATCACAACTCTTTTTGATAGTTGTGCTTGTCAGATGTCTAAGGAGTTTCTATCAATAACCAAAGCATCTTCCTCAACATCACTTGCATTTGTATCCACTAATAATTTATGACGATTATTGTTATACTATATAGAATAAATGTAAGGTTATATGGATTTTAATGTCTTGAGGTTTTTAATATGATTGTGCTTTGATTTAGCAGGTGAAAAATCATGAGGCTATGAACACGCATGGATTTATTTAGATATTTTCAAAGATATTTAAAAGATAGTATTTTAAATATTTTTGTAAAAATATTAGATCACTTAGAAAGCGATGGTTTTGTAAGAAAAGTAGAGTTTCGTAAATCACACGCTTTTCAAAGTGCTGCCCTCATTATCTTCTATTTAGGATGTAGTGAAAAAAATGCATAGAAATACACATGCTTTGATAGAGTCATCCATCAGAGTATGTGGGGGGATATTGTACCCAATCTTGTGTTCAGTCTCTTGTCTCTTTCTATTTTGTGTATACTTTTGTCAGATTTCATTTCTCTACTATCTCTGTGTACACGCATCTACAAGATCTGGTCAACAATGGTATCAAAGCTGGCGAGCATCTACAGAGGTGTACTTTTGGTGTTTGGCCGTGACTTGCAACGTTTGTTTGTGATCTGACATCCATTTCAATCGTCCGATCCAAGTATGCATTTTTCAATTTATGTTTTTTTTGGTTTGCGAATGTGTTTATTGAATTTTTTCAAATTTGTTACTATGCCCCTACGCATTGTGCTCTTGTCAAACTATGCTCACTGTGACACTATGACACTATGCTCACTGTGCTCACTGTATTCACTGTGATCATTGTGCTTACTATATTCACTATGCTCACTGTGTTCACTATGCTCACTGCACTCACTATGCTCACTGTACTCACTATGCTCACTGCCAAGCTTTCACACTATGCACTGTGCATGTTCTGGTTCGGTTATCAAGTTTGGTTATCAATTCAGTTATCCATGCATTACTCTTACTACACTATACTCACGGTGCTCACTATACTCACTGTGCTCACTCTACTCACTATGCTCACTGTCACACTATGCACTCTACATGTTCTAGTTTGGTTATCAAGTTCAATTATCAAGTTCAGTTATCAATTCAGTTATCCATGTGGTTAGACTTGTCACACTGTGGAGTGTGCATGGTTTGGTTATCAATTCGGTTACTCCAAAGCTTGACTAAGGCATAGAACTATGGCATAACTTTGGCCTCTTTGGCTTCTCTGGCACTCATGGTTCTCTTGGTTCCCTTTGGTTCCATTGGCAGCCGTTGACTACACGGGAACCATCTCTAACTAATGAGTGGCAATAAGGGCTTAGTTATTTCTCTAGTTAGCTTACTTATTTCTCTAGTTAGCTTACTTATTTCCCTAGTTAGCATCTAGGGGATTTGAACCCACCAACTCTCACTTACAAGAGATATGCTTTATCCATTGGCATATTTTCACAATACCCCATTCCTTGTATGATATTTAACATAACTTCTAAGTTGTATGATATTTATTTATTTATAACACTCTTTTATTTATTTATTTATTTATTTTTATATATTTCCAAGATAAAATCTTTCCTTTTCTATTTTAATTCCAATATTGCTAAAATTATTTTCACATGTTTAATAAGAGGTTTTGGTCCTATATAAGGTCATGGACCCTACCCATACTATAGAGGATTTTGGTAAGTTATTCATTAAATGTTATGTATTAAATGTATTTTTCCTCATCATGGTAATTTATTAATTAAACATATTTTTTTCCCACATCATGGTTTGCCAAAAGTTATTCTATCAGATTGAGATGTTCCTTTTTGTAATCACTATTGGGTTGCATTATTTCAAAATTAGGTTCCAAAATAGATTTTAGGCTTGCAAATCATTCACACTCACATTAACTTCTAGTTTTCCATTTCCATGAATATGTTATTACATGGAATATGCTTATGATTTTTCACTAATGGGACATGTGGCTCGCCCTCCATGTCTATTTTATTCTTATCAATTGACGTCAGTTTCTTGTCAACTAGGAGGCATGTTATACTTTATGGAATAAATGGAATGTTATATGGATTTTAACGACTCGAGGTTTTTAATGTGACTGTGTTTTGATTTAGCAGGTGAAGAATCATGAGGGTGTGAGCATGCATGGATTTATTCATATATTTTTGAAGATAGCTGAAAGATAGTATTTTAGATATTTTTGTAAAAATAGTAGATCACTTAGAAAATGACAATTTGGCAAATAATGCAGATTTTCATAAATGCACGCTTTCCAAAGCACTGCCCTCATGTATCTTCTACTTAGAACATAATGAAAAAATACATATAAATACACATGCTCTGATAGACTCGTCCATCAGAGTATGTTGTAAGAGATTGTACCCAATCTTATGTTCAGTCTCTTGTCCCTTTCTATTATGTGTATACTTTCTTGAGATTTTGTTTTTGTGCTATCTCTTTGTACATGCACCTGCAAGATCCGGGCAACAATTATAGTCATAATGCCACGGAAGATTTTTAGAAACGTTTCTTGCTACCTGTCACATATCAAAGATAGAAGGGTTACCATTATTCACTGTTTGAATAGTGCCTACATATGAATGTGCTAAGGCGAGCCAACATTTTCTGAACTTGATGTGGGTCCAACATGGAGATCCACTCGGATAGTACAACTTATACTTGCATTCACAGGGTAAGAGGCATTACCAGAAATAGAATAGGTATAACCATTTATTAGGGCATCTTGTAGTGCCATATCCTCTCCTCTCAGGGAGGTAGAAGGATGAAAAACACATCATTCGAGCATGGAGCATCACTACTTCATGACATAATAGATATGCATTCATAGTTGAGCATGGAGAAGCCACACGAGGTGAGCCCTCAAGATGGATTGGCAACCCTACCCTAGCTCATTAGTCCTCCAATGGTTTGCTTTTCCTCCTCACTCTCACTCTCAAGCTCTTTGCAACCTTGATCCTTAAGAAAGTGAAGTGGGGGCTGCAAAACCCTATTGTGCTCGATATTTCAAAATCTTTTAGTCACATGATTCTCTAAATGTGAATTGAGAGACTAGCTAACGGTTTTGATGAAACCCTAAACTAGTCATGTCTCTGCACGACATCTTGATGGGAGAGAAGCCCTGGGATGGGATCTGTGTGGCCCTTGCAACACTAGTTATTGGAATATTGTTTTCATCTTGTGGGTATCCCGACTAGAGGAGACTATGCCTCTGCTTGATGCCTTGTGGGATGGTTATGCCCTATTGTCTTAACAAATTCACATGGTGAATGTTCCTACATATGAGTCAAATAGTGCTTTCATCTTGTGAGTGCCCCGATTAGAGTAGACTATTGTTCTTTTGTTAATTCAAGCATGCGAGAGTAAGCGTCGACCGAAAAAAAAAAACACATGGATTCGAAGGCACATAGACAGATGATGCAGCAACACTACAGATGAAGCGACGAAGTCGCAAGTACAGAGAGCAAGAAGACAATGGTCAGCGATCCGTTGGAGCTTTTGAGTGGTTCAAGAGACGGAGGCATTAGCTTGCCTTTGCTTTAGATAGCGAGGTGTTTTCTCTATGCTTAGGGTGCCCGGCCATCTCTCTCTCTCTCTCTGGAATCGCATCCTGTGTCATCATTGACACGCGATTCCAGACGGATCACAATCGTAACTGTCTTGTGATTGATAATCACGACTCTCTTTGGCTGCTGGCAATCGGGATTTTTGGCATGGCCCACCGCCTTTTGCGATTTTGAAAGGCTTGCGCAGCGCGCTAATCGCTATTTTGACTGGAATTGGCAATCGCGATTCGCGAAGGTTTGTCCAAGTCGCGTTTTTGAAGGGCTGAGTCGCAATCGCGTTTCTGAGGGCTAGGTGACAATTGCGTTTCTGATGGATGCTTGACAATTGCATTTCTCACGATTTCCTGCAGAATCTTGACTTCCATGGCTTCACGTTTGCGCAACTCCTTTGGCTTATGCTTTGCTATCGTCTTAGCTTGAAGATTATCTCTCACTGCCTTTTCTGTAGAGTGTTTATTTTCCCTTTCGAGGAGATAAGTGCTCAGTTTGTTCAGCTATTCTTCGCTTTGCTGTTGCTATTGAGTTCTTTTTTTGGTTGGTGCCTTAAGCATTCTATTGTAATTTTTGGCTCCTTTTAGTTGGTTGTAGGAGTTCTTTTGGCATTGCCTTTCTTTCGATTTAGCGGCATTCGATTCTGATCGTTTGTGTCTTTTGCTGGTGAACTCCCTTTCTAGTCCGGCCTAGGTCTAGAATCGTCTCATTAATCGAGTCATGGTTGGGTTGGTACCTTCCTTGGTGTTAGATAATTTGGGTCCAAGATTCAACATCTTGAGCATGAGTGGCTCTCTCGAGCTCTTTGGGATTAAACCATCGGTCATTTTCCTTCCAAGGGGAGATGTTCTGGTGAAACAAGAAGAGTTGAAGAGGGTTTGGCTCATCGAACAACTGTTTGTTGAAACTCCAAGTGCCAATTTCTATCGGCGAACCACAGTCTTATAATTTTTGAAAATGAGGAAATGGCCTTCCAAGTGTTTCAAGTACGAGTTTGGAAAATATGGCAGACAGCTATGTTCCTCTTCAAATGGTTGTCGGACTTTGTACCAAAAAAGTTAAAACCCCTTAAATTCCCACTCTATTTCGAGCTCCATAATCTTCCCTACTTTTCTAATTGGATTCATCAATGAGATTGTGCAACCCATTAGTCCATCATTGGGGTCCAGGATAGATGTTAGAGGCTTTAACTACGAAGGTACAATGCACTCATTCAATGCAAGATGAAACATGAAAATCTGCATCGAAGTGGACCTAACCAAGGATCTCGCCTCCAAAATCAGAATGGATATAGGAGAAAATGAACCCCTAAAACACTATGTTATTTATAAAAATTTACCAAATGCTTATTTTCATTGGGATATGCAAGGAGAGAGGATAAAAGAGTGTCCTCTAAGACATAATCCCACTAGGAAGAAGCTAGAGACTACAAACATGTAGACAACGGGCAAAGATTGCATGGTCCAAAGCAAGGGACCCTCTAAGCTTGAGGATCCTTCATAAAACAAAATTATCAGAAAAATCAGCAATCCTTAACCCAAAACGGTTCACTAAAGTTAGATGTTGAAGCAAAAGAAGTCCCAAAGGTGAGAATAAGGAAAGTCCCTCTCGCTTGGCCCAAAAAGAACAATGGGACCACTAGGGGAAAAAATGAACCCGAAATAGGCCTTTTAGATTAAGGAGTGATTAGTGATGGACCAATCAGAAGAGGGTGGTGGCCACAGTCTATGCCCTATAAAATACTAGGCTGAAGGGTGGAGAGGGGCCTTATTTCTCCCTTATTTAATGAGCTACCTCTAAAGAGAGAATGAATCTCGTAACTCAGTTGGGCCCAAACATTCAAAATTTCTAAAAAGTTAAAAAACTCATCATAACACCTGAAAATGGACCCCCCATTACTTTTTAGGGTCAAAAGTACTCTTTTTGACCCCAAATTGAAAATCCATGCATGTTTTGAGCTGAAAAAAATGAGTTTTTTCAAAAACACTCAAAAAAGAGTTATTTCCCTCCTAAACCTCACGTTTTCATACCCAAGTCCCAAAAAGTCATCTTTTCCCACTACTTTCACTCTATAGCACACCATTGAAGCTCTTGTTTCTACACTCCAACCTACCTCCATCTCCTATCTCGAATTACTGTTGTAGCTTGAAGACCTTTAGCTTCAATGGCAACATCTAAAGCTTCTAGGCGACCAAAAGATGAAATCCTCACATTAAGATGTCACAATATCAAAGCCACAGATGGACAGTTGTTGAAGAAACACTCACGAATTTGACAAGCAAACAGGCATAAAAGGAAAAAGAAAAGAGAAGTAGAATCAGAGAAAATCAAAAGCCTTAGTGGAGGGACAAATCCACGACCGTTATGTACAGTACAGAATCTCCCAGGATCAGAGTCCGTTACACCGAATCAAACTGTACAAAGAGAGAACGTGCAAAGGAATAATAGAAGGGAAGTGCGAACAAGAACGTGCATAAGAAGAGCGTGTTGATATATTTAGGTAGTGATGTGTGTGAACACTCTAGGACCGTCGGGGCACTTTTTTCCCTCTTTAGGAGGTTTTTTTCCCCCGGCTTGTATATACGCCTATTGCCCTAATGGGCTACTTATCTTTGTACATTCTCTAGTAATACATTCAGTCTTGTGTGTTGTGCTCCAAGCTTCTTCTTCTTCCTTGTGCTGTTCGCGTGCTTCCGCAGACGTCTAACTCCAACAATTGGTATCAGAGCAGGTCGTTGCTTCTTCTAGGGCGCCGTCGACACTCCTCCGTTTGCAGTCTCAGATTCGCACAAAATTTGGTGAGCATACTCAGGGTGTTTCCGAGATCAAAACAACTTCGCTCTGTGGTGCCGAAATCGCGATCTGAGCTCGTTTCGGCCTCCGAACGCACTATCGTAGTGCTTGTGCAGGCTATTTCGTCCTTTTGTGCCAAAGGTATATACCAGTTTCTGTTCGCCAGTTTAAGCGTCTCGAAGTCTGCTACAGGTCTAGCAGAACTCGTGTGGGCAGTTCTGTTCAACTTTTTGAGATACAGTCAATTTTCTGCATCAAGGTATTTTAGTCACCGGCCATGGCTGAAAGCAGTGATGTATTCCGTATGTTGGCTGTTGAGGATAAGTTGGATGGTACCAACTACCCATTATGGGCTTATATGATGCGACATGTACTGGTTGCAAAAGGATTGTGGAACATTGTGCAGGGTGTTGAAAGACGTCCTGTTACACCTGTAACGACAGGTACTGCAAATACAGGTGTTGGAGCTGATGAAGATGGTGTCGAAGATGATATTCCGCAGATTCCTATTCGTGCTGCTGTTTCTGTTGCACCTACTGCAGAGCAGATTCGTTGGGATGGCAGAGATGCCCATGCACATGCATTGATAGCTTTGTCTGTCAAACGTGCCATTATTCCTCACATTCGCTCTTGCAGAACAGCAAAGGATGCTTGGGATACACTTACCACTTTGTACCAGGCTAGGAATGAGGCTCGTGTTGCTTACCTCCGAAAACAGTTGGAGAGTGAGCACATGAATGAAGGTGATTCGATGGACAGTTTTCTTACAAAGATCAAAGACCTGAAGGAACAATTGATTTCTGCTGATGAGGTTATACCAGATAGCTCACTTGTGCAGACCGTTCTGAATGGCCTTCCTGATTCATATCAGAGTTTTGCCTCTACTCTTCGATTGATGATGAAAGGCAATCCGAATGCCTTGTCATTTGAGGAATTAGTCTCTGTTCTGTTGCAGGAAGATCAGTCCAGGCAGAACAGGTCCATTATGCGTGTTGCAGATCAAGCTTTCCTGGCTAGTCAGAAGGGCAAAGGAAAATGGAGCTCTTCTACTAGTAAGCAGAAATCTACAAATGTTGCACAATCGAAGAACCAGGATAAAGATGAGAAGAAATCAGAAAAGCAGAAATTGTTCTGCAAGTACTGTAAAGGAAATGATCATATTATAAAGAACTGTCCAAAACTGGCTGCTAAAGAGGCAAAGAAGAAAGAGGCTGGAATGGTTGTTGCAGAGGCCTCTACACCAAAAACAGAGTCTGCAAATCTTGTGCAGGAAGAAGAATGGGCGTTTACTACTGTCTGCAGTTTTGACCCATCTTCTCATGATCAGTGCATGTCTACAGTAGACTCAGATGTTTGGTACTTTGACAGTGGGGCGACCAAACATATTACCTCGCAGCGCAGTTTCTTCTCTTCACTCGAGCCTGCCCCTAGAGGGAATACTGTCACATGCGCCAATAACTCCTCTTATCCTGTTATGGGAGTTGGTAAGATCATTCTGACTACTGCTGATGGTAGTTCTTTCACTTTGTCAGATGCTTTATTTGTGCCAGGGATCAAAAAGAACCTGTTATCAGTTTCTGCATTAGCCAAGATTGGCTTGGTTGTGAAATTCGTTGATGACAGGTGTACAGTCCATGATCTCTCAAATGGCGATGTGATTATTGCTTCTGGCATTTTATGTCGTGGGCTGTATAAGCTCATAGACTATGAAAGATCTGTGAATGATTCGGCATGTGCAGTTCATGATTCTCAGGCTATGTCAGATGCAAAGCTTTGGCATGCACGCTTTGGTCATCTGAATTTTGCTAGCTTGTTACGCCTGCAGAAATCTGAAATGGTGTCCTCTTTGCCCAAACTTGAGGCACCTGGAAAACATGTTTGTGAAGGCTGTATTTTGGGCAAAATGCAGCGTTCTTCCTTTCCAAAAGATGGTTCAGTTCGGGCTATGCAGAAATTGCAGCTTGTACATAGTGATGTCTGTGGTCCTATGCAGACACCCTCTTTTGGAAATTACCTTTACTTCGTGACTTTCATTGATGATTTTTCCAGGCATGCATGGGTATATCCACTCAAAGCAAAGTCCGAAGTGTTCATGTGCTTCAAACAGTTTTTGGTTTTGGCTGAAAATCTGTCAGCATGTAAAATGGGCACCCTCCGTTCTGATCGAGGGGGGGAATATATGTCTTCAGATTTTAATGCATTTCTGGCTGAACGTGGGATAAAACACCAGTGTACAGTGCCGTATACACCTCAACAGAATGGAGTTGCTGAACGAAAGAACAGGTCACTCATGGAGATGGCGAGGTGCATGGTCAAAAGTCAGGCTTTACCACATAGTTTCTGGCTTGAGGCTGTCATGTGTGCAGCATATGTACTGAACAGGTGTCCCACCAAAGCGTTGCAGTCTATCACTCCATATGAGGCTTGGCATGACCGCAAGCCATCTGTTGCTCATCTGCGTGTTTTTGGTTGTTTGGCATATGCATTAGTGCCTGAACAACATCACAGAAAATTGGATGATAAGGCAGTAAAATGTATTTTTGTTGGGTACAGTTCTGAAAGTAAAGGCTATCGTCTGTATCATCCATAGACTAAACGCATTCTGGTTAGCCGTGATGTTGTCTTTGTGGAAGATGCTATTCAGCCATTGCTTTCATGTACTAAGGAGACATCTGTTAGCTCCAAAGACATGTATGATACTTTGATGCCTCTTTTTACAGGTGGACAGGCTAGCGCTGGTCCCAATGAGGCAACTTCTCAGCCTTTGCAGGTTTCATATGATGATGCAGATCATTCCATTTCTGATGCAGATTTACATGATGCACTTGTTGATGAGAGAGCTGATATTGAACAGGCAAAAACTATGCCAAAATGGCTGGTGCAGACTTTGCGTGACAGCAAATTAGATGCACCTTTGTCATATCGTACTCGTTCAGGCTCTCATAGTACCTCCTTTGCATCAGATTGCTATGCTATGGCTGCATCTAGTCTCTGTGATGAGAATGAGCCTGTTTCTTTTGATGAAGCACAAAATTCAGAAAATTGGAAGGCTGCTATGCAATCTGAATATGATGCTATAATGAAGAATGGTACATGGTCTTTATGTGACTTGCCTCCTGGCAAGAA
The DNA here is from genome assembly GCA_020310875.1 of Ceratopteris richardii. Classification (NCBI taxonomy): domain Eukaryota; kingdom Viridiplantae; phylum Streptophyta; class Polypodiopsida; order Polypodiales; family Pteridaceae; genus Ceratopteris; species Ceratopteris richardii. Next base: position 86,031,295 of record CM035437.1, read on the forward strand.
GGCCATTGGCACTAAGTGGGTATACAAGCTGAAGCGTAAACCTGATGGTACAGCTGACAGGTATAAGGCTAGGACTTGTTGCAAAGGGTTATGCACAGGAAAGAGGCATTGATTTTGATGAGACCTTTGCACCTACATGCCGTATGACTACTGTTCGGAGCATTTGTGCACTTGCAGCCCATCATGGTTGGAATGTACATCAGTTGGACATTAAAACAGCATTTCTGAATGGTGACTTGCATGAAGAAGTGTATGTTTTTCAGCCCCGTGGCTTTGTGCAGAAAGGGCATGAAAACCAGGTGTGCAGGTTAAAGAAGGCGTTATATGGTTTAAAGCAAGCACCACGTGCTTGGTATGAGAAAATACATGCCTATCTGATTGCACATGGTTTTGAGAACAGTCCAACTGAAAGCACCTTATATGTTAAGCGTGCTAATGATGTGCTTCTGATCATTGTTGTCTATGTAGACGACATGCTGCTCACTGGTCCTCTTGAGAAGCATATTGCTGATTTCAAGGCTGATTTGCATGCCTCATTTGAGATGTCTGATTTGGGGCATTTGCATCACTATTTGGGCATTCAGTTTATGCAAGTTGATGGTGGAATGGCTTTGTGTCAAACGAAATATATTGATACATTATTGCAGCGTTTTGGCCTTGAAGACTGTAAGCCTATTGCCACTCCTATGGAGACAGGTTTACGATTGAGTCTTCATGATGCTGGAGATGCATTTGATGCTGTTCTCTATCAGCAGGCTGTTGGATGCTTGATTTACTTATGCATTACTCGGCCAGATATTCAGTTTGCTGTCTCACAGATGAGCAGGTTTATGCATTGCCCAGGAGTCACGCATTGGAAAGCGGTTAAGCGCATCTTTCGCTACTTGAGTGGTACTCGGCTACTTGGGTTGTTTTATCCCAAGGGGGGATCACTACCGCCAGATTTGCATGCTTTTTCTGACTCAGATTGGGCTGGTTGCTATGACACTCGTGTGTCCACCAGTGGTTTTTGCTTCATGCTTGGTAGCTCATGTATATCTTGGTTGAGCAAGAAGCAGCCTACTGTGGCCACTTCCAGTTGTGAGGCTGAGTATAGGGCAGCTTTCACAGCGACTGTTGAGTGTGTGTGGCTCAGACGCCTTATGGCTGATTTGGGTGTTGGCCAGTCTTCTGCCACCACCATCTTCACTGACAGTCAGAGCGCATTGGCAGTTGCGAGGAACCCTGTGTTCCATGCTCGCACTAAGCACATTGAGGTGCATTATCACTATGTCAGGGAGAGGTTCTCTGCTGGGGAGATCAGCTTGGCATATGTGCCCACGCAGGAGAACATTGCAGACCTTTTCACGAAGGCTCTGCCTAGGGAGAAGTTTGAAGCTTTTCGCAAAGCTTTGGGCTTACTTCCTTTTGTGGAGTGATTTCCACATAGCTCGGCACTTCCTTATACATGAGTGCCAGCTCCTTGTTCACCGCATCACTCCCAGGGGGGATTTGTTGATATATTTAGGTAGTGATGTGTGTGAACACTCTAGGACCGTCGGGGCACTTTTTTCCCTCTTTAGGAGGTTTTTTTCCCCCGGCTTGTATATACGCCTATTGCCCTAATGGGCTACTTATCTTTGTACATTCTCTAGTAATACATTCAGTCTTGTGTGTTGTGCTCCAAGCTTCTTCTTCTTCCTTGTGCTGTTCGCGTGCTTCCGCAGACGTCTAACTCCAACAGAGCGCGCAGTATAAATAAGAGCACATATAGAAGAAGACATAGAAGAGAGATAGAGAGAGAGACGAAATATAGCAGATGCGTAGAGACGCAAAGATATAGATAGAAGACGCCATAGATCGCGTATGTAGAAGAAGATGCCAGAGATCGCGTGTGTATAGATGAATAACAGAAGCCTGAGATATCGGGTATTCATCTGAGAGAAAGATGGTAATAAGAAACTACTTAATATAGGAGAGTTTCTATAGCTTGAGCAAGAAGAGGCCAAGCTCACTTGTACACATCTTCTCTAATAGAAAACACATGTTCATGTGGATGTTTGTGTGTACTGTTTGTATGCGAAAGAAACAGAGTATGTTTACGTTACAATTAAAGTTAGTTAACAGTTAACATTTTCTCAGTAAACGCATTTTCGGTCAGTTGCAGTTCTTACTGTAAACGTGTTTTTCGGTAAAAGAACGAAGTAGATCTCGCAGAGTAATGCGAAGTTTTGTATAAGAGATAGCTCATTATGTAGCTAGACATCTCTACTTTTAGTTGATCAAGCTTTCCGGTGGAAAAGATATCTACACACAGTACAAAGTCTGACCGGAAAAAAGGTTGTCTGAACTAGTGGAGTTTTTCCTTAAACTTCAGAAAGTGTTCAGTAAGTTAAGAAATCTTTTGCGTCACTTCCTTACTTCATGTATGTTCACTTGAAGTAATTATAAACAGAATTGAAGTTCATTCCGGTACACTTCCGGTACTATTACGGTGTCAATCCAGTGACAGTCTGGTGAAATTTCGGTGAAATTTTTCCAGTGAATTTAGAGCGCAGTCTTATATGTTGAAGCGCTAGACTTTGCTAAGCTATTGATGGATTACAGAGGTGTTTTGAATCACTCTAGCTTAGCTCTTCTTGGGCGTGGCGGTTTCCGCAAGGTTCAGCCTTCGTCGCGTCGTCAAGGAGTGGTATCAGAGTAAAGGAAGTATACCACACATCCGCAACAGTGGTATCAGAGCTAGGCATATCTAATCAGAGCCCAGAGTATTCATCATTATTGGAAACAAGAGCCGGTTAACCACAACGAGTGGAACCAGAACGAGAAAGACTCTGAAGAGCAGAAAGATTCTCAAGAACTCACCGGAAGTAACAGAAACAAGAAGATCATGGCAGACCACGTTACTATTGATAAGTTGGACAGAGATAATTATCCTGCATGGGTAATGCGCATGGAAGCCTTACTTATGAGTAAGGACTTAATGATGTACGTGACCGGAGAAGAGAAGAAGCCGACTTTCGAAGATGATAGTCAACCGGAAAAAGAAGAATTAGAAGCCTTGAAGCTGTGGCAGAAGAAAGATGCAACGGCAAGAGCCTACATCTATAATACCGTAACAGATCATCTACTACCGCATATTAGAGGTCTGGAGAAAGCAGAGGACATATGGAGTGCATTGGAAGATCATTTCCAAAATACTACGAAAGCTAGGAAAGCTAGCTTGTGGTCCGAGTTTACGACATTCAAAAAGAAGTCGAGTCAAAGCATAAGTGACTATGCCACTAAAATGAAGGATCTAGCAGATAGTCTTGGATCCATAAATGAAGAAGTCGAAGATCATAGATTGATAGCGCAAGTGCTCACAGGTTTGAGAGGAGATGAAAGGTGGAAACCTTTCGTACTATCAACTGAACTTTCTTTAAATCATTTTGTGCCAGATTTAAATCAGTTGCTTGGTTTGATGCTCACATATGAGCAAGACCTGAAAGGAGATGCAGATAAAGGACAAAGCTCTGCAATGTACATAAAGAACAAAAAGAAAGACAAAGGTAAGTCAAAAGACGAAGAAGAGCCGAGCTCTCAGGCCTATTACGCAAGAGGTAAAGGCACTGGCAGAGGAAGAGCAAGAGGTTTTGGAAGAGGAAGAAGTAGCCAGAATACCAACAAGAAGGCTTGCTGGATCTGTGGACTTAGTAATCATCTGGCCCATGATTTCTGGCACAATCAACAAGGATCAAATCAAAATCAAAACAGTAATAGCAGAGGCAGAAGCGGAAGATATCAAAGAGGAAGACAAAATCAAAGAGGAGGCTATGGTAGAGGTGGAACGAGAAGTTGGGGACAGAATCAATCCTACAACACCACCTACAACAACTACGCAAACGACACGCAGAATGAAAGTCATACATCGCTGATGATGAACTCTATCAGCACATCAGAAAATGAAGATCTAAAGGTATTCTACATTGACTCTGGATGTTCTAATCACTTGTCAGGAAATATAGAACTAATGTCAGAACTAGAAAAAGGTAGTTCTAGTCACACTGTTCAAACAGCTGACAATACGAGACATAGCGTACACTCAATTGGAAAAGTAAAATGCACGAGTGGAGCAGATTTGCTAACCAATGTTTTGTATGTTCCAACGATACCGAAAAATTTGATTAGCGTGGGACAGATAGTTGAGAAAGGTTTTCAGGTCAGATTTACAAACAAAGGAGTATTTGTAGAAGATCCCGAGAACGGATACAATCAGATCGTCTCTGGAAAGAAAGAAGGCAGACTCTTTACCTTAAGAGTACAAGGGAACATTGGCCAAGCGTTGCTCACACATGGAGAGAAGGTTATTACAGAACTTGATTTATGGCATAAGAGATTGGGTCATTCAATGAAAAAGGAATCAAAGCCATGATCGCAAACCAGTCTGTATTGGGATTACCGAATATACAAAATCAACATATGATTCATAAGTGCGAAGCATGTCAGTTGGGAAAAGCCCACAGGTTACCTTTCCAGAAGAAAGGATTCAAACATGATGAAGTACTCGAGCTTATTCATACAGATGTGTGGGGGCGAACGAAAGAAGGATCAATCAGCGGATCAAGGTACTATGTTTTATTCATTGATGATGCAACAAGGTGGATAACTCTTTATGTTTTGAAAGAGAAGTCAGAAGTATTTGGAGCTTTCAGGCATTTTCATGCATATGCTGAAAGACTTACCGGACGAAAACTTAAAAGACTGAGGTCTGATGGAGGGGGAGAATACTTCTCCCGAGAATTCAATGACTATCTTTGGAATGCAGGTATTAAGAGAGAAATAACCTGCAGATATACACCACAACAAAATGGAGTAGCAGAAAGAAGGAACCCAGTTCTAGTTGAATTTGCACGAGCCATGCTAAACGAAAAAGATTGTCCAAATTATCTTTGGGCTGAAGCTGTAAACACAGCTACATACTTGGTAAACAGATTACCATGTACAACATTGGAAGGAATGACCCCTTATGAAGCATGGTGGGGAAAGAAGCCAACACTTGATCACTGCAAAGTGTTTGGATCAGTAGCGTATGCTTATGTACCATCTCAACTCAGACATAAGCTTGAACCAAAAGCAGAGAAATATGTGTTCGTTGGATATGATGAAAAGCAGATGGGTTACAGGTTATGGAATCCTCTAACCAAACAATTTACTGTGTCCAGAGATGTTACATTTGATGAACAGAAAAGCTGGTATGCAGATCAAAGTCATACGACTGAAGAATTCGAAGAAGAAATAAAAAGAGAGAGAGAGGGAAATCAATTGTTCAGGAAAACAGAGATGAAAATCATATGCAGGCAAGTACGTCCAAGAACGGTTCAGGTATGAGAAATGAAGATGATTCGAGATTTGATGAAGAAGTGCATTCAGATACACATGAAGAATTTGAACCAAGAAGGTCGAACAGGAATAGAAGACAACCAGAAAGGTACTCATATGATACTTCATACATAACTCAGAAAGACTATGCATATATGGTCAAAGATGATGAAGAACCACAGAGCTATGATGAAGCAAAAGGGAAGAAGCAATGGGAAGAAGCAATGAAAGAAGAAATAAGCGCACTGGAGGAGAACAAGACATGGGAACTTGTTCCGAAACCAAATGGTAAGAAAGTAATCGGAAATAAATGGGTTTTCAAAATAAAGAAATTTGCAGATGGAAGGATAGCCAGACACAAAGCAAGGCTGGTGGTCAAAGGCTATGCCCAGAAGCATGGCATAGATTATGATGAGACGTTTAGTCCGGTGGCAAAGATGTCAACCATAAGAACAGTAATTGCTGTAGCTGCATCAAAAGAATGGAAGCTAAGTCAGCTAGATATAAAGAACACATTTCTGAATGGATACATTTCTGATGAAGTGTACATGGAACAACCTGAAGGGTTTGTAAATTCCAGAAACCCAAACTTTGTTTGCAGGTTAAGAAAAGCACTTTATGGACTGAAGCAAGCTCCAAGAGCTTGGAATTACAGACTTGTGAAATATCTAAACGAACTTGGATACCAAAGTTCGAAGGCAGACGCAAGTCTACTCATAAAAAGAACAGAAGAAGGAATGATCTACATTTGTATTTATGTAGACGACTTAATAATCACAGGAACATCAGATGAAGGGATTACAGAAGTAAAGAAACTACTCGAAAGAGAGTTCAAGATCAGTGACCTAGGAAAGTTGTCATACTTTCTAGGAATGGAAATCACATACACGGATCATGGTGTATATGTGTCACAAGAAAGGTATCTCCTAAACTTACTGAAGAAGTTTAATATGGAGAATTGCAAAGAGGCTTCAACACCGCTTGAAGTAAACCATAAACTCAGCAAATACAGTGGAGCAGAGTTTAAAGATATGAAGAAATATCAGTCACTTGTAGGAAGTTTAATTTATGCTACGCTAACAAGACCGGATCTTAGTTATGCAGTGGGAGTTCTCTCACAATTCATGCATTGTCCAACAGATCAACATTGGGTTGCAGGGCAGAGAGTTCTTAGATACGTCAAAAGAACTATAAAAGAAGGATTATATTATCCCTTCACGTCGAATATAAAGCACAGAGCATACAGTGACTCAGACTGGGCTGGAAGTCAAGATGACAGACGATCAACACATGGGTATATGATATACCTAGGAGATAAGCTAGTAAGCTGGTGTTCAAAGAAGCAACACACAGTGGCGTTATCGTCAACAGAAGCAGAGTATAAAGGACTTGTAGAAGCAGCTAAAGAAGTGATATGGATGCAGACCTTGTTCAAAAGCATGGGTATTGATCAAGGTATACCTATCATACATGGAGACAATATGAGCTCTCTATATCTTGCAGCAAACCCAGTATTTCATGCAAGAACAAAGCACATAGAGATTCAGTATCATTTCCTGAGGGAAAAGGTAATGGAGAACGAGTTAGAAATTGTATACACTCCGACAAAAGAACAGATTGCGGATATTTTGACAAAGAGTTTGGATGGAACAAAGACAAACAGATTCAAAGAGATGGCAGGTATAAAAGAAAGAAAGATATATGGAAGATCAGAAGATGTCAAATTAGTCATTGAGGGGGAGTTGTTGAAGAAACACTCACGAATTTGACAAGCAAACAGGCATAAAAGGAAAAAGAAAAGAGAAGTAGAATCAGAGAAAATCAAAAGCCTTAGTGGAGGGACAAATCCACGACCGTTATGTACAGTACAGAATCTCCCAGGATCAGAGTCCGTTACAACGAATCAAACTGTACAAAGAGAGAACATGCAAAGGAATAATAGAAGGGAAGTGCGAACAAGAACATGCATAAGAAGAGCGCGCAGTATAAATAAGAGCACATATAGAAGAAGACATAGAAGAGAGATAGAGAGAGAGACGAAATATAGCAGATGCGTAGAGACGCAGAGATATAGATAGAAGACGCCATAGATCGCGTATGTAGAAGAAGACGCCAGAGATCGCGTGTGTATAGATGAATAACAGAAGCCTGAGATATCGGGTATTCATATGAGAGAAAGATGGTAATAAGAAACTACTCAGTATAGGAGAGTTTCTATAGCTTGAGCAAGAAGAGGCCAAGCTCACTTGTACACATCTTCTCTAATAGAAAACACATGTTCATGTGGATGTCTGTGTGTAATGTTTGTATGCGAAAGAAACAGAGTATGTTTACGTTACAATTAAAGTTAGTTAACAGTTAACATTTTCTCAGTAAACGCATTTTCGGTCAGTTGCAGTTCTTACTGTAAACGTGTTTTTCGGTAAAAGAACGAAGTAGATCTCGCAGAGTAATGCGAAGTTTTGTATAAGAGATAGCTCATTCTGTAGCTAGACATCTCTACTTTTATTTGATCAAGCTTTCCAGTGGAAAAGATATCTACACACAGTACAAAGTGTGACCGAAAAAAAGGTCGTCTGAACTAGTGGAGTTTTTCCTTAAACTTCAGAAAGTGTTCAGTAAGTTAAGAAAGCTTTTGCGTCACTTCCTTACTTCATGTATGTTCACTTGAAGTAATTATAAACAGAATTGAAGTTCATTCTGGTACACTTCCGGTACTACTATTATGGTGTCAATCCAGTGATAGTCTGGTGAAATTTCGGTGAAATTTTTCCAGTGAATTTAGAGCACAGTCTTATATGTTGAAGCGCTAGACTTTGCTAAGCTATTGATTGATTACAGAGGTGTTCTGAATCACTCTAGCTTAGCTCTTCTTGGGCGTGGCGGTTTCCGCAAGGTTCAGCCTTCGTCGCGTTGTCAAGGAGTGGTATCAGAGTAAAGGAAGTATACCACACATCCGCAACAACAGTGGCTATCACATGAGTACTCCAAAGGTGCATGGGTGTACATGCAACCCTCTAGAGTTGGGCCTCATCGAGTTAGAGATCGTGGAAACTTAGATCTTCATTGGAAGGGAAAGTTAGTTGGCTTCAAGAAGCACAGAGACAATGAGATGGTTGCTATTGTACAACATGTTTTTACAATGGCAACTATGAAACTTGAAAACTCTAGTAGTATGAGATATTCTGTGAATTGTAAGTATTACTCTACAATATTTTATGTTTTCTTGTGTCGGATATATTTCTGAACTATTTACATATGTTTTTGTTTGTTTCAGATATATTTCCTTCTACTTTGGTGGAAGAGCAACCACTTCATAGTCTTACAGGTACTTTCCAGGCATTGCATGCAGATGTTAGTGCACTAGTCTTTCCAAATATATCTCCTACCCAACTTTACCATGATAGAGTTTTCTTTTACACACATAGATATGTTGTACCCTCTACAATGAATGGTTTTGGAAGGTTAGCGAGAATTGAAGTACATTCTCTTCTTAGCTTGGAGTGGCCAAAACCCGATATATGGTTCGTATCATCTTTGAAGCAAAAGATGGTAATGGATATACATAACTCTTTCAAATTCACAAAAGTGTCTAGGTCTGTAGGTTTGCACTGATCTTTTCCCATTCATTGTTTTGTATATTTATTCCAAGGATTCTCATTCCAAGAGACTTCCACCATGTTCATGTGTAAAGATATCACATATGAGCAAGTCGAAAGTCTTCTTGGTGAAAATTGGGGTTTGATGGAAGGAATTGCAAAAGGTGATAAATATCTCTGTAAAATAGGTGGAACAGGTATAGCATTTTGATATTTGAAACAACGTACTTCATTATACATCAGATTCTACTATGATCGTTGGATGTGCAAACTTAGCAAATGGATACCATTTCAAAGTTCAGAGGGATCTTTGCATTCATTTGAAATAAAGCTTAGATTGCCCAACAATGAAACAGAAACTATTTTAGTGAATAATCATTGGACCTTGGCTAATCTGAGAGAACACTTGATGATTATGGGGTTTGAAGGACTAACTCAATCCATCTTCAAAATTCAAGGACATAAGGTGAGAAATGTTTCATGTTTTTGTTAAAGTAATCTTTTCGTTATTTTTATTTTACTTTAATGACTTCAATTTCTTGCAAATTGATTACAGGTGGGCAGAAGAATGGAATACAAAATGAAAGTCCCTATAGATTGGAGCAAAGATGGAACAAAGCTCTCATTGTCATAGTTCTTTTGCAACCTGATAATGTCACTTCTTGGGCCCTAGTCATTGTATCTCATGGTTTTTGCACTTTCAAGAACCTTGTAAAAAGTAGGACAATTGATTCATGTTAGATATTGTATATAACTTCTTCTCTGCAATGGTAATTTCAAAACTTTTGGAATGTCAAAAAGTCTATTCACTACTTTGAAATGTGGTTGCTCATGTTTTTTTCTGTGCATTATTTTGTCATCAGAAACTCATTTTTTGAAATTGCACTTCTTTATTCTATACTTTTAAAAGTGGGCCCAGTCAATTTAAAAACTTGAAACTGCTATAAAAATGGTTCTATGTGCTCATTTCTCACATTTGCACTCTCAAAGAGCTAGAAAGCATAGACTACAAGCCTCTAGAAATCTCGCGTGCAAGCAATGGCTACTAGCACTTCCACTCCCATGAAATCTCCTCAAGATCTATTCATGGAGTTTTTGGATACTACAGACTACAATGGTCGTACGGATTTGTATGAACTAGTCTGTAGAGTCCCTAATCTTGAAGGGACAATAGCCATGAATTCCGATGTGATCGATGAGATCACAGATTTTATGGAATTCTATATATTAAGATATGCCATAGATATTCCAGCATATGAGTGTAAATGGGTCCCCTGTGACCTGCTTTTTTACATTCATAAAGGAGATGAGGCATTTGCGAAGCGCTTAAAGCGTTTCATGGCTATTGCTGAGGCTTCAAGGCACCTGTTAGATGACACAGTGCCCTTAATTAAACAATTAAATAAGAAAAGGAAAATGGGAAGAAAATATCTTTCCTACATAGCAACAACCATCTTTTTTGTCAATGAGGAGCCCGAACCTTCACCCATGGACCTACCCCATCTTGTTACTGGGGGTTTTGTAGATGACAAGAAGGAACCCCAGACAGAAGCTCTCAACTTATTAGAAGAGAGTCAAAAAATTTCCAGAGAATTTCCTCAAGGAGTAGTGGACAAATTAAAGGAAGCCAGTACACAGAAGAGTCCACCCTCCAACTTAGACCCCGTGGAACCCACTCTACCAGAGGTAGAGATGGAAATGTTTTTAGTTGTACTTGTCGATGGAGAGGAATTTTTGTTCCTGCACGATATTGAGAAGGCATCCGGTCTACGCCTCGACGAATGCCTTAGTATTTTCTGCTCAACCTCGGATGTTCCCATGGACAACACTTCTGACATTATCGAAAAGGCAACAATTCCACTTGGTGATTCAGTTGAAGACACCATTGCATTTGTTTGTGAGGAGATTTTGAGCCATGCCAACCAAGATGCCACTGAAGAAGATCTGGCCACAGCAAGGGAAAGAATTTTGGAGAAGAAGATTCCAACATCCCCTGTTGTGGAGCAAAGTGGCATGGCCCATTCATCAATTCCACTAGATGCAATGGGAAGAGGAGAGGATGAAGACAGGCTTCAAGATGTAAGTCTCTACTGACATTTATGGTTGTCTCATATTCATACAAGATGTATCTATTTAATTTTATGATTGTCTATGTGCAGGAAACAATTGAAGTGGATAAATTTGCAGCAAGGAGTGGTGGTGACCGTGTTTCCCGAGGCCATGGCTCTTCCTTGGCACAATACATTGAAAATTTTCCAAAGGACCGTGTTTCTACAATAATGCAAGGGACCAATTTTATATTTCTAGTTAGGAAGTCCCTTGCCCTTACTACCCTAGGAGTTAACTTTAGAGGAAAAATATTAGGTCAAATAGGAATAGCTTTGGGTCCTGGATTGACAGACCCTCAATTAATATCCCAATCGTTTTGACTTACCAATTGCCTCTATCTTTTGAGAGAAGAAAGAATGTAGTGGAGAGGCTCAAGGCCAAGAGCCAATTGTAAAAACTTTATAATACCAATGTTTTGTTTTTCCAATTTCCATGTGCATTCAATCTATTATATCTTTATGGTTTTGACAATCTCATAACTTTTGCACAGTTTAATCAGTATTTTTCCATTATTTCTTGTAATTTGTGTTGCCCAAAATGCATGCAATGGCTTAGGAATGCAAAAAAAAGGCCTGCCACAGAAACGCGGGGATGGGCCCTGCAAAAATTTGCAGGGCCCATCCCCGCGTTTCTGTGGCAGGCCTTTTTTTTGCATTCCTAGGCCATCCTATGCACTAGGTTACCTGTATTGCAAGTCTATCTCCCTCAATTAGCACCTTCACTTGGGGAAATGTGGAACACTCTTCTTATGTGCAATAGTTAGAGAAATTTAAGACTCCTCTGGGTGCACATAAGCATGCGGCAGTAAATAAGTACATGTATGTTCATAATCATTGCTTAGCTATTGGTCAGGGGGTTAGCATGTAGTGCACTCTAGCGAAGGCCAATCATATGCCCCAATGTGCATGGCATGTGTTTTCATGGCTTGGAAATGCCGAAAAAAGGCCTACCACAGAAACGCAGGGATAGGCCCTACAAAACTTTTGCAGGGCCCATCCCCGCGTTTCTGTGGCAGGCCTTTTTTGGGCATTTCTTAGCCATGAAATGCATTAAATACATTACCACTTACAACAAGTACAGAAAAAAGAATGATACAACTATGAAAAACACTTCAAAGAGGTACTGGAAAAACACACCTACAAACATAGGAGAAATAAACTTCAAAACATGTACACTAAGAGATAAACACTTGGGCGAGCAAATATGAGAAGACAAAGATTATATTCATCATTTGGGATTTACAAAATATTCATCATATGGGATATACAAAAGGTTCTCCAAACAAAGGAGTAAAAATTATGGTTAAGGGTTATTCCCTCTAATTCTCCTAGCTAGCTGCAAATCTTTAGGTTGTATTGTCACTCTCTTTGCATGGATGGCACATAGGTTAGAGTCCTCCAACATTGATATAAGATATGCCTCTGCAGATTCTTGGAGAGCTTCAATGGCTATCCCTTGGATACGAAGTCTAGCACAATAGCGTTGGATCTCTTCCTTCACAACTCTTGCAAATGACCTTCGTGGAATAAGAAGCTCCACAGACTTTTGATAGTGTCGAATCTCCGCAAAGGCTCTGGTTTGCTTTCTGCACCTTTGTGGTGCTCTTGCATTTGGGGGGATGTTGGGTTGTGGTCATTGTGGTCTACGACGTGGTTGATAGTTCTTCTTTCTTCTTGGAGGATGCCTAGATGGTCCTGCCTCATCATTTACTTCCTCTACCGGACCTTGTTCTCTTTCTTCATCGGTTGGTCTTTGTCCTTGTCCTGGGGGGAGTGTCTTGCCTCCTTGTGTTACTCGATGGTTCACGGGGATATCATCATTGTTCCATGGTGGCTCATTTATACTTTCTTCGTCTGAGGAACTCGATAAATTTGATGTCTCAATGATCACAACTCGTCTATGTCCTCGTTGTTTGGACCTTGCCTTGATTGGTGTCCTAATTGGGGGCTCATCATCAGATGCGGAAGGGGAATAATTTATTTCTTGGGATACATCTCTCTCTGGTGAAGCTTCATCCCCCCGCGATGCAATGCTACCAGACTGTGTCCCTGCACCCAAGTTTTGTCTTGAAGAGTGTCTTGTGGTTCGACGCTTCTTGTGGGGTGTCATCCATGTTGGGCGCTGAGTACCTTGCACATGGCTAGGGTAGACGACATGATCCTTCCTAGCAGTATGCTTTGTGGGTGCCATTCTCTTAGGTTGTAAAGTGGTAAAATGAGGAAGGATACCTCTATTTATAGGCTTTCACTTAAGAATTGTCCTGTTCACATTTAAATGGATAAAAATTAGTTTTAAGACATTAAAAGTATATTCCCAAAAACAGTAGAATTTTATTTGAAGTGAAAGGGGTTATAAAAACCTTGAAAAGAATAATGCATTTTAAGAGTTTGGAAACTATTTCCAAGCAGAACCCTCGCGGACTCTTTGTGCACGCCATTGGGCATGATGTACGGGTCCTGACGATGACATCCACTTCTCTCTTGCAATATCATGTTGTAGCTTTTGTGTAATCTTTGCTATTCGTGACTCACATGCCTTTTCCATTACATATTTTCTAGCAAATGTCGCACGAAAAAACCAATTGAACATTTCTTCTAAATAGTTTGATTGAAGTAGACCACCCCCATGACGAGTGTTTTTAAAGTAAACACCTCTAGCCCTGTAATGTGACTTCTCCATTCCTTGTGTACTAAAAATGTCTAGTGACCCATATCGATTCATAAATTATGCTCCATGTGCAAAAAGAATATGCTATGATCTGGTCAATAATATATACACGTAGTGTTTAAGACAAAATAAAAAAATGTAAGTGAAACTTACTATGTAATGTGTAATGTTGCTTTCTCCGCAAGAGAAGATGAATGACTATGTAAACTCCTTCAAAGTCACTTGGAATAATTCTCGTTGTGAAGCATTAGTGGAAACCAAACACATCAAATGTAACAATTGATCGAACGATGACCAAACCTTCTTTCGCTTGTTAATGAGATCAACCTGACTATCATTGTCTGTTGTAATTGAACAGAGGTCTTTCCAAAGCTCCCATTTCCCATCATCTTGACTATTCACATCTCTTTTAAAGAAACGTCGTGCCTTCTTCTCAGTCATTGAAACTTGTTGTAAAATCTCTTGAGACTCACCATACTTCTTAACAACTAAAGATACGTTGCCACCATGACAACCTATAGAATTCAAAAGATCTTCTATTTTTTGGATTGCTATTGTAGACCTCTCTAGTGGTTTCATTGCAAATGCATATTCAACATGGAGCTTCAAAAGCCTATCAAAGATCCTCATGAATGCATGCAAAGTACAAAAGTGAACATTGAGTAATGGAAATGGGATAATGGGGTTCCAATCATTGCTTATTTTAACACGAGTCGGTTCTTGTAACATTGGACACCTCAAAAGTGATATCTCCCATTCCCTGTGATTCGATGAGTCTGTTTCATCAATTTCTTCAGAGTCATCAACTCTCGTCAATGCCCTTGCATGTTTAGACTGTCTCTTAGATCCTTTGTAACCTTGTGTACAATATGGGCAAGGATAGAGAGAAGATGCTCCTTGTTTACAACCTAACATGCATTTTATACTCTTAAGGTCTCCACCCAAATGCCATTCTACCTCAAAATCACCTATATCATCTACAAAAAGCTTTTGCCCATGTATTTGAGAAGAGATTACTTCCGTAATCCATGGAGTCCTACTAAAAATCCATGAAATAACATTATTTGTTTCTTTGGGAACTTCTATAGCACCTAACCACCAGATATCTCTCTCTGATTGCACACTATAAGTCAAATGGTCCCTCCCTCCTAAAGTTTCATCACTCATTGCATGGTCCATAATTTTGTTCATTAGCGTCACACTCAACCTTTCTAGTCGCCGACCCTTTATGATTTGACACTCATCAAGCTTCAGTATGAACTTTAACGTAACATTATAGTGTACACAAAAGAGAAAACATTATCTTAATATGACACTTGAATGCAATAAAACTTCAACCCCAAATAAAATGTAGTAGGGGTAACTTTGATTGTTGAACTATAAAAGTGAACCATTGCTTGTTGAAGCTTCTGAAGATCCACAAATATATTGTTGAATTTAGTGTAAGTAAATCCTTGTGTAGATAGGATTTTTGATTGCTTCTTGGGAATATTCGGATGATAAACAGAGGCAGGCATAGTTTCTTCTATGAATAAATATTGTCCAATAGTACTAGTCACATCCTCATTTGAAGTTTTTTTATTGATAGACACTTTATATGGGCATGGAAATATACTTTGAGAAATACCTTGTGATTGTAAGGCTTGCCTGAGAAGGGTGTACATTGCAGTATACCCATTTCTACTGATGCTCGCTTCGTCACATATTGCGTGCACATCTTGCACTGTGATAAGATTTTTTAACTTCTTTGAAAACTCAGCTTCAACAACAACTCTAATACACTTTCCTATGCGTGAGTCTAAAGCAGAAGTGATTTCTTTGGTGTTTATACAGCTATTCATTAGGTTGAATTGGTCTTGTGTGTTGATGAAGCAGTTATGTCTTGAATAAACGACCTACACAATGAAAGATTCCATTACAAATCTTCATTAAAACATATAAAAGTAAAACAAACACTCACCTTGTTGCATATATACGTCGTTTGCGTGCTCCACCACCTTTTGAAAGAGCTTCAAAGGATGACAATGCTCTTTTCCTATGTCTCATACCAAGTGGAGTCTCTTTCAACTGCTGGAGATTGGCAATTAACTTTGAAATTGTGCTTTGTTTTGCTTCAATATCCTGTTCCAAATATGCAAGTTGTTTTTGTAAAGATATGATTGTGCTTTCTAAAGTGACCACCCTCATATGATGGATGTGATATTGTTGGAACCAATACTTAGCAGTAGCAAGTGAATGTGTAGATAATCGCTTGTAGTAACCTAATAGTCCAGCTTCACCCGCACCAATGAACTGAAGTAAAGTTGAGAGGTTATGGAATGTTGGATGGTAAGAAGATATTGGATCAAGAGGATATAGTGAACCATGAGCCCAAAGATCAATACTTTTTTCTCCAGCTGCACGACGTTCATTTTGAGAATTGGCATCATTGTTGCATCGTGTATTTGGAGCAAACTCTCTAGGCACATGAACATGGATACTTGTTGATGCAGGAGCATGAGGACGTTCTACTTTGAAGTTTGTGATACATGTCAACACCATCTTTGCTAATGACCAACAATATCAAAAACAAAGATGAAAAACCGGTTGGAAGGGAGTCTAAAGCATATGTTTTGCTCAAAAAATGTGTTTTCTTGTATGTGTATGGGTTAAAGTGTATTTTTCCACTGAGTATGGCTGAAAATGATGAAATTTGAAAAAAGTCATTTTTTGGGGGAAGCATAGTCATGGATTTGATGATGTGGCACTTACTTTTGGAGGGAGATTGAAAATTATACTTTTTCTAAAAGAAACTTCAGAACATGGGCCCAAAAAAGTGACTTCTGACATATATATTAAAAAATAGGCTCTCTTGAGTTAATATACACTGAAAATGAGACTTTTTAAAAAAATTCATTTTTTTATTCAAATACATGTACGAGTTTGATGATGTGGAAAGTAGATTCTCTTTCTCTCTCTCTAGAATAAGAAAGAGAGAGGCCTATTGAAGCCTAAAAAAAAGCCTACTCCAACCTACTAAAAAGTGCCCTATTAAATGCACTTTGTCCCCTTAAACAAGAACAGAATTAAGCTTAATCCCTAAAAATTAGGGATCCTTACAAGGCCCATGTAGGTTTCATTTTTTCCCCTAATGCTACTCTACAAGAGAAAATAAGGTTTTGACCCCAAATGATGATGCAAATAATCGAGGGTTATTCCACCTATAAAGAAGAAAATCTAGATATGTATACCATAGATAAAGAGGATGGATTTCCTATGAACAAACAAGATAATCATGATAGTCATAATCAGGTTACTGGGTTCATGATTCTGCAAGGGTTTTTAGATTCCTAAGGCCATTAGAAATGTTAGACACATCGCTTAACACATGTGGGCTAATTGACCCTTCTCAATGAGGTATTTTGGTGGTGATGCACCACAATTCACTCTCCTTTTCGAGAGCTCCACAACGATATTCTCTGAGTAGAAAGCCAAGCTCCAAGCACCGCACATGGTACTCTGCACAGAGGCTGCAGAATATGCAAAAAAACACAGTACACAGGGAGCATGAACATAGACTTCTTAGGTGTTGCAAATGTGGCTGAACTTATTGTCTGTGGCTGACCATGCCACTATATGTTTTATTAAAGAACATATACAAAAAAGTGTCCAGTGGCCATTTGGCCTTTCACATGGACACTAAAAGTAACAATCTCCCACTAAAGGCCAATATGGCCAAAGTAACTATGGGAGAAAAATAAATAATGATAAAGGATACCTGAGTGTAAGTAACCCCTGTCAAGTAACAGTAGTGTCGAAAGCTATCCTATGGTAGAGCTTTAGATCATGCATTAAGTAACCCCTGTCAAGTGACAGTAGTGTCGAAAGCTATCCTATGGTAGAGCTTTAGTCAAAGCATTTGCAACATTATCTCAAGTGTGAAGCTTCTCAAAAATAATGTGCTCAGTGGCTAAGCAATCTCTAATCAAGTGATACCTCATCTCAATGTGCTTGCTCTTTGCATGATAGATCGGATTCTTAGCCAAAGCAATGGCACTCTGACTATCATTGATCAAATGAGGTACATGCTGAGGTAAACCCATATCGTAAGCAAGACGAAAAAGTCACAATGCTTCCTTACATGCCTCAGTTGTTGCAACATACTTTGCTTCTATGGTGGAAACAGTTGTACATTCTTGAAGACGAGATCTCCAAGAGATAGCACCTCCAGGAAAATGAAAAATATACACTGATATAGGCTTATGATTGTCTACACAACCAGCATAGCAGAATCTGCATAACCAATAATGGATGCTTTCCCTCTACCTAAGCATAAAGACTTGTCCTTACTACCACTCGGATATCTCAAAATCATCTTGACCACTTCCCAATGTTTCTTGCTAGGATTAGACATATATCTGCTCACAACTCTCACTCCAAATGCAATGTCTAGTCTTGTAGCTACCATAGCATACATGACACTACCAAAAACACATTGATAGGGAATTTTGGTCATGCATTCCTTTTTCTTATCCGATTTGGAGCAATCATCCTTACTCAATTTCACATATGTGGTTAAAGGTGTGCTCAATACCTTTCCACCATGCATATTGAATCTATGAAGTAATTTGGATATGTACTCACTTTGAGACAAGTATATGCATCTTTTACTTCGATCATGAGTGATGCACATGCCAAGAATATGTTTGGCATCCCCCAAATCCTTCATACCAAATGTCTGACTCAACTTCTTTTTGAGAATTGACAAGTCATAAGACGACTTCTCATCAATCAACATATCATGGTCATAAAGTATCAAGCATATCAAGCTGCCATCTGAGCATCTCTTTGTGTAGAGACAATATCCTTATTGCTTCAAGAATAGCCTTGAAACTTCATAAAAACATCATCAATTAGCTCAAAAAACTTACTATCTATGGAAGAGACAACGAACTTAAAATGCCCATAGCGACCAGCATGATTACAATTAGAAGAAATCCTTTTATGTGAGTGATACACATAGGGTTGAGTGTATATAATGCACAAAAGTATAAGGAATAAAAAAAATATGCTATAGGAATGAATCAAACACTCAACGGTGGTAACTCCTGTTTTTCAAGAATAATTAGAGATTGACCCGAGACACAAAAACTGCAATTTCTCCCAACCTACTAAAATAAATGCTATGAAACTTTAAACACATAAAATAGACACTAACACGTTTCCAATGAGTCATTTTTCATTAAATTTAGACCTCTAGAGAGAGAGAAGCATCCTCTACAAGATTACTATTGGCAAAGATGATGATGTAGAAAATTGAAGGAGCAAGACAATAATGGTCACAAGTGTAGGTATATTGCTTCTATGTGTTGTACAAGTGATTTCAAGTCTTTATATAGACTCTAAAAGTGATCCAAAACTTCTAAAGGTGGATTTTGAATTCAAATGAAGGTGGAAATGGTTGTTGGAGTGAATCAATTCACTTTCCTACAATCTAGGAAAAGTGAAGATGTAGTTTGATGTACTTTTAGGTGATTCATTGCTTGATTGAATGCAACTCAACCACCACAAATTTGTGGAATTTAGGCTCTCTCTTTATAATTTTACATGTGTAAATCTCAAGTCTTTTACAATGGTAAAAGATCCATGAAAAATCTTTTAAAAAGGTACAATAAGTGAGCATAAATAAAAGAACTCTCCAATGGATATTCTTTCAATGCGATAGCCTTTGATGTAGATCAAATCCACCGCAAGCATAGTGTAAGCTTGATGTTCCAATAGCTCCCCCTCAGGCTAAAGTATGCTTGAGTCTTCATTCTTTGATAGGTTGAATACCTAACATAGCTTTGAATCTACAAAGCTTTATTCCATCAAGTGCCTTCATCATCATATCTGCTACTTGCTTTTCAGTAGGAACAAAAGAAATATGAATCTCCTTTGCATTATATTCTCCTTGATGAAGTGGTAATGAACCTCTATGTGTTTGGTTCTCACATGGAAAATAGGGTTTGCTACTAGATGCATGGAACTTACATTATCTCCAAATATGTGAGGTTTGGAACTTACAAGTCCCAAATTTGTATACAATGCTTTTAACCATATTGCTTCTTGAGTTGCTATGGTCAAACCTCTATACTCTGCTTCAGTTGAGAATAAAGAAACTATAGGTTGCTTCTTGGAACTCCATGATACTAGCTTCAAACCTGCAAATGCTAAGTAACCAAAAGTACTTCTTCTATCATCCTTAGCTCCTACCCAATCTGTATCTGAATAGATTTTGATATCCAAATCTAAAGAGTAAGGATAGAATATACCTTCGTTGATTGTATCTTTGAGATACTTAAGTACTCTCTTAGCTGCATCCATGTGTGTTGTTTTTGGTGAGTGCATGAATTGACTAAGCACTTTGACACTATATGAGATGTTTTCTCTTGTATGAGTAGCATATATCAGGCTACCTACCAAGATTTGATACTCTTTAACGTCTTAAATTTTCTCACCTTCATAAACACTAAGTTTATGATTCATCTCCAAAGGTGTACCCAGGTTTTGTGTTCTCCATTTTGAACTTGAGAAGAAGATCTTGAATGTATCTTCTCTCAGTCAAATACATTCTTTCATCTGTGTATATCACTTGCACACCTAGGAAATATGTGAGCTCACCTAGGTCACTGATTTTGAACTCCTCTTGCATGTGTCTCTTGATCCTTTGAATGCCATTTAGATAATCACCTCTCACAATAATATCATCTACATATACACATAGATAGATAACCTCATCGTGATCCCTTTTGATGAATAGAGAAGGATCTGAGCTGCTAGGTTTGAACCCTTGATCTTGAAGATATGTAACCAACCTGTAATTCCAAGGTCTAGGAGCTTGTTTCAATCCATACAATGTTTTCTTAAGTCTGCAAACATAAGATGGATGATTAGGGTCTTCAAAACTTGGTGGTTCTGACATGTATACCTCTTCACTTATTGAGCCATTTAAGAATGCATTTTTCACATCAAGTTGGAGGAGTCTCCAATTCCTTGCAGCAGCTACACTTATCAATGTTCTGATTGTAGTCATCTTTGTAACTGGTGAGAATGTTTCCTCATAGTCTATTACATGAGTTTGTGAGCATTCTTTGGCAAATAATCTTGCCTTGTACTTGCAAACTGATGCATCTAAATTTCTTTTAGCTTTATATACCGATTTGCAACCAATTAACTTTTGATTCAATGGCATTGGAACCCAAATCCCAAGTTTCCATCTCCTTCAATGCATCTATTTCTCCTTTCACGGCCTTTTCCCGATTAGGATTTCCCTTTGCCTCTTCATAGGTTGGTGGTTCTTTTGAAATTGAATCTTTTTCCAAGTAGATTGAATGCTTTGTAACAAATGTGGAATCATATCCATATTTTTGGTTGTTTCTTCTCTCTTGTTGATCTTCTAGGTGCTTGTTTGAAGCATTCTCCAATCTCTTGCATCTTTGAACTGCCTCTTGAATTCCATAGCTTGTAATCATTTTCCCTTTCATCTTGGTCATCATCTGTATCACTTCTTGGATCCTGGACTTGTGTATCATGCTTGCTTCCTAATTGATAAGAATCAGAATCAAGATCATATGGTAGAGTTACCTTTTTTTTGTCTTCATCATACCAAGACCTGTGTTCTTTAAACACAACATCTCTACTTGTAGTGAATTGCTTGGTTGAAAGATTATAGAACCTGTAACCCATCTGAGTTGAATCGCATCCAATAAAAACTGCCTTTGTTGCCCTTTCATCTAGCTTACCTCTTATTTGTGATGGTACATAAACATAAGCTAAACAACCAAAAACCTTGCAATGTCCAAGACTAGGTTTTCTTCCATGCTTCTCAAGGAGTCATACCTTGAAGTGATTTGGATGGTAGTCTATTGATAATATACACAACAATTGAAATAGCATCTACCCATAGATAATGTGGCAAGTTCTTCTCTTCAAGCATTGTTCTAGCTTATCCAACCAATGTCTCGTTTCTCATCTCGATGATTCCATTTAGTTGAGGAGAGTACCTGGTAGTCACTTTCCTTTTGATACCTTTATCCTGCAAGAACTCATCAAACTCTTTGGAGAAGTATTCTCCCCCTCCATCAGATCTGAGCTTCTTTAGTGATCTACCTGTATGATCCTCCACATGTGCTAGATACTTCTTGAAGCAATCAAACACTTCATTCTTACTCTTGATAAAGTATAGAACAGTCCATCTACTATGGTTGTCAATAAATGAGACGTAATACCCTTATCCTGAAGGTTCTTCACTTGGTCCCCATACATATGTATATACTAAGTCCAATAAGTTGTTGTGGATGTAGCCTTTGTGGTTGAATGGTTGTCTTTGTGCCTTCCCAATCTGATATGCATCACAACAGTTGATCATGTGTTGCTTTGATATGTTCCAACAGTCCTAGAACACTTTGATCCCTACATACAACCTTCAAGGTTATTTCATTCACATGAGCAAGTCTCTTATGCCACACTTCAAGCTCACTTAGGGTTTGAGACCCAAAAGTGAATAGAGGTATGTTCCTGGTTTCTCTTGCTTCAAAAGTAAAGAGCCTACCATGCTTCTCCCCTTTGGCTATCTTCTAGAAGCCTTGACATGGATCTTCCACAAAAGCTCCATGTTGGGTGAACCTAACTTGCAAGCTTTTTTGACTATTTGGCCTACACTTATTAGGTTTTTAGTGATAGCGGGTACATAGAGAACCTTACTCAAAATGTTTTTCCTGCCATTGGAAGCTTCCACATTACCAATCTTCTCCATTGTGCTTTGTGTCATCCCCTGTTTGCACTTCATGTCTATGCTTTGGACTTTCCAAATCAAATAAAAGAGCAATGTTGCCTGTAACATGATTTAAACATCTTGAATCTATGTAGAACAAATGATTATCTTCTTTACCTTCTTTGTGGCTTAGATTCATGAGAAGAAATGGGTCTTCATGTGGTTGATCTTCTGAATAATTGTTGAAATCCCTTCTAATATAACCTCTATTGTTATTGTTGAAGTTGTGTCCACCTCTGCGTTTATTGGTGCCATATCCACCTCTTCCACTTCCTTTCTAGGTCTTCCCATTGAACCAACAATTCTGAGTGGTGTGGTTGGTGTTATTGCAGATGGCACAAGGTTGAACATTCTGATCTTTGGCTTTCTCTTGCTTTGGTCCTTTCTTCTTCCCTTTCCACTTGCTTTTGCTTGCAAAGTTGGCTTGGGAAGTCTCTTCTTCATCTTCTTCTTTCTTCTTGCCTTTCTGCTTCTTATCCTTCTTATTTGCATATAGAGCACTAGTTACACTACCATGATAGGAGTTACCTTCCTTTATGCTATTGATCGATTCTTGATTGAAGAGTTGTCCAAGAAAGGAATTCTAGAGTTTGCACATCCGTGATGAGATCATAAGCCATTGTGAAGGATTGCCATTGCTTATCACTTTGAATGCCGTTGAGAATTTTCCTCATGATAGCCTCTTCTTCAATCAGCTCTCCAATGGATGCTAACTGACCCACAACCTCCTTGACCTTGGTAACAAACTCTGTGATGGTTTGTTTAGGTGTCTTCTTCATTTGGTTGAACTTGTTCCAAAGATTATTCTTTCTTGCTTTGGTACTAGCAGAAAAGAAAGTATCGAGGGCATCCCAAGTCTCTTGAGATGTCTTGCATCATCTAATATGTGTTGATAGAAAGTCAAAGATAGAGTTTAGTATGTATGACCTTGCTTGAGCATCCCTTGCACACCAACGTGTGAGCTTATCTGTCTCCTCTTGTGTAGGCCCTCCTTTGGATCTTGGAATAGGCATAGATTCATCACCTGCTATAACTCCATAAAGATTTCTACCTTGCAAATAGGCCTCCATTTTGATTTGCCAAGCCACATAGTTGTGTCGATCAAGCTTCACAATCATTGAGGGAAAGTCATCACCCATCATGATCTAGCTCTGATACCACTTAAAGAACTTGGAGAAGCTTGTAGGAGGTAGAAAATTGTGTTTCGAAGCGACGAAGTTTGGTCCAGCCAATCGGCACAACACCAGCCCTTGAGATTATGGAGACTCAAATAGACCTTATAGACATGCGATAAGTGCAAAGAAATGCACTATGTACTTTGGATCATCCAGGAGAAGGAGTCGATACAAAACAGATAGGTTCGTGTGTCGACTAGCTCAAAAAACTTACTATCTATGGAAGCGACAATGAACTTCAAATGCCCATAGCAACGACCATGATTACAATTAGAAAAACTCCTTTTATGGGAGTGATATATATAGGTGTGAGTGTATATAATGCACAAAATTATAAGGAATAAGCAAAATATGCTATAGGAATGAATCAGACACTCAACAGTGGTACCTCCTATTTTTCAGGAATACATACAAATTGATCCCGAGACAGAAAAACTAAGATTTCTCCCAATCTACTGAACCAAATGCTATGAAAATTTAGATCTATAAACTAGAAACTAATATATTTCCAAGGAGCCATATGACATCAAATTTGGAGCTCTGAAGAGAGAGGAGAAGCCTCTACAAGTTTACTATGAACGAAGAAGATGATGCAAAAAATTGAAGGATGGTCACAAGTGTATGTGTATTGCTTCCATGTACTGTACAAGTGATTTCAAGTCTTTATACAGACTCTAGAAGTGATCCACTACTTCTACAAGTGGATTTTGAATTCAAATGAAGGTGAGAATGGTTGTTGGAGGGAATCAATTCACTTTCCTACAATCTAGGAAAAGTGAAGAGCTAGTTTGATCTACTTTTAGGTGATTGATTGCTTGATTGAATGCAACTTAGCCACCAAAAATTTGTGGAATTTTCACTCTATCTTTTTAATTTTACATGTGCAAAGCTCAAGGCTTTTACAATGGTAAAATATCCATGAAAAATCTTTTAAAAAAATACAGTAAGTGAGCATAAATAAAAGAACTCTCCAACGGATATTCTTTGGACACGATAGCCTTTGATGTAGATCAAATCCACCTCAAGCATAGTGTAAGCTTGATGTTCCAACAACGCTCCCACTTGATATGATCCTCTATCTACATAGCCTCTTTGTAGCAAGAAGGCTCACCAAAATCTTTTAGCATAACAAAATCTAAACCTAGAACATATATATCAGGTGGATGTGAGACACGTGTAGAGCATCTCAATGGATGCTGAACAAGAATATTTGTAGACTGGTCTAATCAGACATTCTCTTGAACATCCCTTTGTGCAGCATTTTATGCATGCTAACTAGAGGACTAGTATCCTGAAACACCACTCTTCTCACTTCAACCTCCTTAATGGGTTGTTTATGCATCTTAGACTCATTGAAATTAACATCACTACTTCTGATCATTGATCGTGTTTCAAGATCCCATATGCGATATCCAAATTTTCTTTCTCAACCATATCCAAGAAAAATGCATTTATTTGACTTATGGTCCAACTTGTCTAAGATTTTGGGTATATGAACATATGTTTCACACCAAAAAACTCGAAGATGATCATAATATGGTGGCTTCCCTATCCATAACTCTTGTGCCACTTTCACACCTTTGGCAGTACTAGGTGAAAGGTTAATCACATGAACTTCAATCAATACTACTTCTGCCCAAAAGCCTTGTGAAAGGTTTGCATGATGCAACATAGAGACTACTCTATCCTAAATAGTTCTATTGATCCTTTCAGTTACACCATTCTACTAGGGTATAAGGAGCTGTAAACTCTCTACAAATTCCTCTAGACTGGTAGAAAATGCTGAATTCATGTGAGGTATACTCACCCCCATTATCTAAATGTAAAGATATGAGCTTAGTTCCTTTTTTAGTCTCAACTGAACCAAGCCATTTTATTAAAGTAGGGAATATCTCATCCTTCAATTCGATATGATATACCCAACATTTTCTAGTAGCATCATCTATGAAAGTGACAAAATAAAGAGAACCACCTAAGCGCCTTGTGGGTTTAGGACTACACACATCTGTATGAACAAGATTTAAAGGCTGATTGAAGAGTGAATATACATTCTATGCACATTTTTTGTTTGATTTCCATATTGAAAATGCTGACAAAATGAAAAATCAGAGAAAGATAACACATGTAAGTAGCTAGAAGGAGAAAGATTTTCCATTCCACTCAAGATATATGGCCCAAATGACCATGCCAAATACAAGCCATATGTTGTTTAATAACAGCTAACAAGTGTTCTTTCTGTGATACAATAAAGGATAAAGTGAGCCAACTTTGCTTCCTTTTGCAATAACCATATTGCCCTTTGATATGTGAAAGGACCGAGCATAGAAGACCACCTTGTAACCAGGGTCATCAAATTGACCAACTCACAACTATGTGATAACTAAGGTACATGGCATACATTATGCATAGTAAATTTTGAACCATCAATGAACTACACAATCACATATCCAATCCCCACAATGTTACGCTAGTAAGAGCCACCAAGTCTCACGGTACCAAGAGACTTTGTTGCATAATTAGAGAACCATTCTCTGTGTGGTATCTCATGGAAAGAAGCACCAGAATCTAGCAGCTATGTGTGGGAAAGAGAATCAGCCATAAGAGCATCAGTTGGCACAATACTATGAAGTGTCAACACATCAACATCATCAGAAACAACATTAATTTGTTCAATCTTCACAGTCAAAGTAGATGGTGCAGGTAACTATTTAACATGCCCATCAACATTTTGTCCTTTAGCTTTAACATTGTTTAATGATAACAATCTTTGTTCATGTGCCACTTCTTATGACAATAATGGCATTCAATATCCCTCTTCCTTGATTTACTTCTACTCTTATTTTGTTGATCATTATTTTCCTTGTTCTTTCTCCTGCCACGTTGTTGATTCTTTCCTTGGTAAGAATCACGAACATTAAATGCATCTCCACTTTGAGTGCCAACCATAGATTTTCTATGAATCTCCTCACTCAAGAGTGCTCCACATATGTCATCATAGAATAGTTTACCACCAGGTGCACTATTGCCAATAGCTGTGCAAAACATATCCCATGATGATGGCAAGGTGAATAACAACAAGACTGCTTTCATTTCATTATCCATATCCATTTTCTGAGCCTGTAACTCGGAGAATATAGCATCAAACTCATTTAGATGAGCACCAAGACTATCTATGTCCTTCATGCGAAGGTCATATAAATTTCTCATCAGATACACTTTATTTGATGCCATCTCTTTTTCATATGTATTGCATAACTTCTTCCAAAGCTCCTCTGCACTTTTACAGTCTAATATTGTAGAGTAAACATTATCTGCCAAGTGCAATCGCATGGTAGACCTAGTCATTTCATCTAACTCATCCCAATCATCTTCATCCATGTCAGTAGGCTTCTTTGAGATTCCATTTACTGGCTTCCATTGCCTCCTTTGAATCAGCACATCTTTAATTAGATTCTTCCATAGAGCAAAGTTTCTGCTATCAAATTTTTGGATCTCAAAATGGTCTTTGCCTTGCAAGTTATAGCTCCTCCTCAGAACACTGGCACTAGAGTGTGATCCACCATATGTGCTTGAACCTTTGATGCCATGATGGTAGACAACTAAATAGAATGATAATGGAGCTAGAAGAGTCCAAACACCACTAAGGATCAAAGAAGGATGACGAAGTGTCAGAATCTAGGAGAGAATTCAACAATCTTCCTAGAAAATGAAATAATGAGTAGTAATGACCAACAACCAGAAGGACTATGTGAGAATAAATGTGCTCACACCAATTAGTGTATCACGGAGTAAATCGAACACTCTATAATTGACAAAACCAAAAAATGTGGAAAAAATTTTGGCAGAGTATCCTTTGCAAAATGGGCATATGACTAGTGTCCAAATCTCATAAAACTGCAAGTACTAACATATTTACCTACATCATGAATCACTGAATCCATTGAATATCAATTACCTGAAAGAAGCCAAGTAGGCTTATCGTGCACCTATGAATAACTATCATACATCTCTTATGGCGAGGTTGGGTGTTGGCAGCAGCAGTCAAGGCACTGAAGGACTCACAAGACAAGGAAGCCAAAGAAGGGAGCTAGAGCGAAGAGAAGGCACAAGCAGACTAAGCAGTCAACGAAGATCTGGCAAGTAGGCCATTCAAATTTTTCCAAAACAATATCTTCGTAACAGTGATTCTCATCACTACAAATCATTGAAAATACCATTTCATCTTTTTGTAACTCCATTTTGTGCAAGCCGAGGAGTCCTCGAGCTTGAGGAGTATTAGAAGTAGCATCGTACCAATTTTCATAATTTTTAGACTTCGTTTGAGCCTCCAAATAGGCCCTAGAACCTAATTTTTAACTAGGCCGGACACTAGGTTTGGACAGGGCCAAAAGCTAGTGAAAAACTATAAATAGAGCTACAGAGCTCATTTTTGGGGTTAGCTTGTAATAGAATTGAACTTGTATGAGCATTTTGGAAGTAATCTAAAAGAACTCCATTGTCTTCCTCTTTGCTCTTACCGTGTGTGCGCGTGTGTGTGTATGTGTGTGCATGTTTGTGTGCTTCTCACTCACGCACTTGTGCCTTCACTTGCTCGAGGTCATCATACCATCCTCACGTTTTCCCAGATTGACATTAAAGGAGGTGCTACTCATCACTGAGCTACACCAAATTTTGGCGCCGTTGCCGGGGATCGAGCTTTGAGGACAAGCGTGTGATGGTAAGACGTAGAGTTGAGGCGTTGGAGTCATAGGTATTTTCTTCACTTTTATCTATTTTCTTTTGTTTTCCTCATCACCATCATCATCCTCACCATCTCCCACATCCATCTCCATCATCGCGAAAATTTCAGTTTTTGGTCATATCACCCCACCCATACCATTTCCCTCATTTCACTTGTGAGAGAGAGTGAGAGAGCGTTTGTGTGCTTGTGATTTTCTGTGTTTTTTGAGATCTTCTGCAGGAATTAGCATCCCCAGCACCTGCCCCAGCTCTAGCAGGTAAAAAATTTGACTGTGCAGGTCTCGAGGCGTTGACCTCTGTCAATCGCGACCGACAGAAAAGTTGACTATTTTGCAAAACAAAGTGTATAACTGTGATGTATAGGCCTAGAGCTTCATGAGTATGTGTTTGAAATATTGAAATTCCTCACTTTTCGAGAATTCCTATTTGCCTATTAGCGTGTTTTAATCCTGTTTTAGCCCCAAAACACTGAACTGGCATAACTTTCTCATACGGAATCCGTTTGCCGTGATTTTTGTTTTGTCGGAAAGCTCGGGGGGAGTACAACCAAAACTTCCACTGGTTACGGTAGAATTAATATCAGGATTATTAGATAGGGTATTTTGAAGTTGATCATATCCTGTGGTAGGAAAAACTGAGGGACCCTTGGGATTGTTTGTCATAAAGGCAAAAGGCAATTTGGTTAGTGAATTACATGCATGAAAGTGATCTGTCTGTCAATCGAATTTAAGTCTCGAGCTAACTTTGGGACTTTTTCAGGTTCTTTGAGAGCATCAAAGGGTACTCAAAGCAAGAGTAAGTGCAAGCTTGGGAACACGCTTCCTGGGCACACAAGGGCAACCAAGAGAAGAAACTCAAGGTTGGAAATTCTCAACGCCCTCTGTCAATCCCTAGCTTAGGCTAAGTACGGATAGAGGTTTTGATTAATTAGGGATACGTTAAGAATGACCAAGTCCAAGAACTCTAATCACTCAAGTGCAAGTGCGAGGAGATTACAATTGTGAAACAACCTAAGGGAAAAGAATTTAAATCGAGTGACCACACTCAAAGTACGATAAAACTTAAGTGTTCCTTGCCACGAAGATTAATTGGACAAGAAGTGACACCCTAAGGAAAATTAAAAAGAACAAGTGACTAATACAAAAAGAACTCAGCAACAAAAATTGTACTTGGGAAATTCGGGGAATTCTTCAATTGGGCTTATGAACCTTAGATTAGGACGACACCTAGGGAGAGATAGACAGAGTCTTAGGTCTTCAGAGGCTAGTGTCAATCATACTGCTAGGTCTTGGGCCCAGTAGTTGAGCCATCATTCATACTACCCTAGCTCTGAGACTAGCGAGTCTGAGATGTCCCACGGTATGGAGAGACCTACAGGAAGTTCAAGAGTGCCATATTTACATAGGGTAGAAGGCCCTTACAAGATGCAACTCGAATACCTTAGGACCAACCGATTAGGTTCTTGCATCTATGAGGACGGCCTAGGAAGATCTGTGGTCCAGATTAAAAACCCTGACCAATCCATTGGACTAGAGCACCCAGCTGTCAAGTTTGAAAACGGAGCATACCTAGACAAGGAAGGAACCATATATGTAGTCACCAATCATCCAGATAGGACAAACGAGTTCGGAAATGTGATCCCTGAGACGGACATAGGTGATCTAGAGCCAGGAAACATGGGTGTAGAACCTAGAACCCCCCGAGGCAAATCTGTTCTCACTAGGATTATCACACCGGAGTGGATTCCCCAAGACAATAAGAGCATAGATCTGCTACTGAACCGAGAGACTGATGAAGCCTTTTGGAGATACAAATCTGAGCAGCCAAATGAGGTAGGAACAATCATGATATATGAGTTCAAAGATCCTGATAGCCCAGGCAGAGTGACCTACTTAGATCACACCTCAGAGAGGATCTTTGTGGTTACAGAAAATGATATGCATGCTTACACTTGGAAAGGTGAATTTATTTTCCCCCAACCAAGATCTAATGTGTCCTATGGTCACCCCGGAGCTGGAACATCCCAAGCTCATGGAGCTCAAAGACACAGACATAGAGATAGACCTGAGGTAAGCTTTGCGAACCAAGTGGGAAGAGAGAAAACGAGAACGGAAACAAATAGAGCGTAACCTGAGGGACTTAGAGCCCCAAGGAACCAAAGGAATGCTGATGATTTCCCTCTGCCAAGGCCTAGGGAACACACCAGAACCTTGAGACCTACACAACTGGTTAAGTCCATGAAGAACTACTTCGATGGCACAGGAGACCCATATGATTATGTGGCTGAGTTTAGGCAAGTCTTGAGAGCTGAACAAGTTGAGGACCTATTCACGCAGTATAATGCCTTTGGTCTAGCCCTTAGGAACAGCGCTCTTACATGGTTTCAACCACTAAATTAGAGGCACTTTAGAAACATAGATCAACTTCTAGAGGTGTTCATTATTGAATTCTCTAAGAGTGGCATCAGGCATAATACTTCCTCACTGATTCATAGCTTCAAGCAAACCCCTCAAGAGACGGTTAGACTTGCAGGAAGAAGGTTTAGGCAATATTTAGAGAGATGCCATGTTTCTGAGTTACCTACACTAGCCAAACAAATGGCTTTATTCCTGGATGGATTGCTCAGTACCAAACTACGATCATATGTGTACTTGAAGGACCCTAGAACTATAGAAGAGTGTGTACGCATGTGCATAGACATTGAAGATAATCTAGGGGAGGAATTAGAACTATCAAAAATCTACAAGGATTCAGATAGTTCTTCCAGCCTTAGTTCCACGCAATCCACCTCTATTGAGGAACTTGCGGAGAAGGTAGCTCAGAATCTAGGCGTATTGTAGCTCAAGCGTAAGCACCACCTCCTTTACTTGTCAATCCGCAGAGACGTGAGGACCGGTATGAAGACCACGAGCAAGTGAAGGCACTAGTGCATGAGTGAAAGCACACAAACATGCACACACATACACACACACGTGCACAAGGTAAGATCAAAGAGAGGAGCAATGGAGAGCTTTGATTGCAAAAGAGTTCTCTTACAAAAGTTCTATTCTCTAACAAGCTAACCCGAAAAATGAGCTCTCTAGCTCTTTTTATAGTTTTTTGACTAGTTTTGGCCCTGTCCAGACCTAGTGTCCAGCCTAGTTAAAAATTAGGTTCCAAGGCTTATTTGAGGGCTCAAATGAAGTCTAAAAATTATGAAAATTGGTAGGATGATAGTTCTAATACTTCTCAAGATCAAGGACTCCTCGGCTTGAACAAAATGGAGTTAGAAAAATAGAAAATGGCATTTACAATGGTTTTTAGTGATGAAAATCACTATTTTTGTAGGGGATTCTTTTGAAAATTGGACATACACTTCTTGGAGCTCCCTACTTGCTCTCTCTTCTTCTATGTCCACTTCTTTGATGTGCTTCCATGTTTTATGCTTGACCTTGAGTTCCAACACTCCCCCCCCTCTCGAGTCTGTCGTCCTTGACAGACCCTTGTTGTAATGGTTGTTCCAGGTAGTGCTTCGAGAGGTAGTGTCCATTCGGTAGGAATTGGAGCCGTCGCTCTTCCAAATGTAGCAGGGTCGGTTGTCGGGTTCTTCATTTGTCACTACAAGTCTTTTCAATTTTGTAGTCCTTTGGTATATGCTTCGTCGTTAAATGCCAGCACGATTGTGTCGTTGTGAGTCTCCGTTGATGTCCTCTAGATCTTCCAAAATTGATGGTCATAGTAGTCATGCCAAGTACTCATAACCCATAACGGATGATGGGTAAGTGTGTTCGTGCATGGGTTGAGGAAAATATGTGCCTTGTGCATGGCTTTGTAATGTAGCCCTATGCATGCTTATGTGGAAAATGCATCGGAAGAAGTATGGTGCAAAAATTGGGGTCTTGAGCTAAGTGCTCAAGGGTATGCCGACAAAGAGGTTTCCTAAGCTATCATGGTTATGGTGTTTCCAGAGTAAAGATACTTACCATGGAGAAGGTCGATCGATGTTCATCTCTTCGTGTTGTACACTCGGCCTTTGGGATGGAACATTGTTGATGAATGTCCATGTTGATGGTCCACTGATGAGATCTTTTGAGTGGTTGATCCTCTCTCCTCTTTTCAAAGCAACATTTGCCAAATACTGAGAATTGAATTTCTTTATATTCCTTGGCAAACAACATTGGGTAACTACACCAAGCTTAGTTTCACATATTCTCTTTAGCTCACCATACGCAGGAGTCTTCTCCTCCAGAACTACCCTTTGCAGATATCTCCTTGGATGCTCTCGTACATGAAGTAGTTAAGCATCACTCAAGTTGCGGACCTTCAAACTCTTCATTCCTACCATGGTAAGAGAAAATCATAGTTGTAGATGCCATGTTCATGCCAAGTGCTTGCCATCTACTAGATAAGGCAGCAATAATATCATCTGCTAGCCGAGACACACTTCTATCCAAATTGATAAATGCCTAGTAATCAACAATTCCACCTTCAACTAAGCATGACTCATTCATGTTTCATAAGCCAAACCTGGGAACAAGCTCTCTCTCGCTTTTCTTCTTTCTTTCTTTCTTTCTTTCTTTCTTTCTTTTTATTTTATTTTATTTTATTTTTGAGGAGCAATGTCACAAAACAAGAAGATAGACGTTAGTATCAGTAAAATTAGTTGACCTGTGTCCATGTGCTCTTGTGCCTGGGATTCTCAAATGTGTCTATGCACGGCCATGTAATAGGGCCCTATATCAATGCATACTTTGGAAGTGCATGCCGTGAATGGTGCAAAAGACAAGGTTGTGCAAGAAGCACATGGTTGTCACTCTTCAAGGCTTTTGATGTTACTTGTAGTTGTTGATGCCGGCTTTGGTGGAGGTATCCATTGGATCTCGAAATGATGTAATCCTCCTTATTGGGGTCCATTTTAGAACAACATTTGGCACTGTAGAGATTACTTCAGGCGTCTTCCTCCTTGGATGCTTTCTGAACTATGGTATCCAGTGTGGTTGGCACTTTGGTTCGGTGGAGGCTACTTGTACTTTTGGCTTCCAAACCCATATCCTTTTTGCACGTCTTCCTACTATTGTTGAAGAGTTGATTTGATCTTCTTTCGGTCTCTGTACGTGGTTCTTACCCTTTTCTCTTTTTGGCTTCTTTGTTGAGACCTTTCGCATGTGGGAGAACATAGGTTGTTGTGGATGTAAGAGCTTCTTAGGTACCCACATCTGTAATCGCCCTTGTTGAGTCGCAACGAATTTCTTAGGCACCCAAACTTGTCAAATATCTTGTGGTTGAGTTTTTCGTAGCTTCTGCATTCGTCTTTTGGCCTGGTGGGAGTCCCTAGAGGGGAATTGTGGGGTTAAGGCCGGTGGTTGCTCTCCTTTTCGTACCCAGATCTGCTTCATGCTCGGTACTAATTTCCTTTGGAAATCTCGCTGTCTATTTGATATAGCAGTTGTTATGTTCAGTTGTGCTTGCTTTGTTGGTTGAGTTGTAGTGGCGGCATTAGTCCTTGCCCCAGAGGAGGAGTCCGCTTGTCTTTGAGCATGTTCTTCCATGATTGAGTTCTCCTGCGACATAGAGCTTTTGACACATACAACATCCCTTTTGCTAAGATTAGTCCTAGGAGAACTACAAGATGTGACATCTGGATTTGTGAGCATGCCATTTTCTAGTTCTAATGTAAAGCATTGTCCCTGGACCCAAACTTGAAGAAGTTGACTTCTTAGGTTCAAGTTGATTGCATTGTCATAAATCCAATCATGTCCTAAGACAAGTGGTTCTGTAAGGTTCTCATCTTGACACACTAGCACTTTGACTTTCATTGGAACATCTTGAAGGTAGATGGGAAGTTCCACCTCGCCCAAACAAGGGGTTTCCACACCTCCCAATCCTATGAGATAAGCTTCTATGGGATTGATGTTCAACTGCAAGTCTTGGCAGTAGGAAAGTCTAAGTGCACTACTTGCTGCCCCTGAGTCAATCAATGCTTTCACAGTCCGTTCACCCTTTCCTTGTCCTATCTCTATGGTCACGAATGGACGTTGGTCAATGACTTGAGAAGTCGCAATGCCTGATTTTTGGCACATATCCATGTGATATTTTGGAGCTTTTGAGTTGACATCTAGGCCTAGTCGCCTTAACTTATTTCGCCTTATGCGCTCTCTAGCCTCTGCTTGTGCTTCTTCCCTCACCCTTAACTCTTCTTTTCGCTTCTTAGCAGTGTTGAGTCTCGTAAGCATATCCTCAGTAAGAGGTTCTTGATATAGCTTGACTCTATAACCACTAATATAGTTTGGCAAGATATCACCTTCTAAAGTAGCCAATTGAACCACGCCGCTAGTGGAAATTCTGTTAATGATCATGGGTCCATATCCTTGTTTTTCCAACTTACGGGCATGTTGTTTTAGTGTGTAAACCAACACTAGATCTCCCTCTTTCAGTCCCTTATCCTTAATGTGTGCATCGAAGTATGCCTTTTGCCTTTTCTTTGCAGCGTAGATGCCTGCTGCCGCTCGTAGCCTTGTCTCACCTAAGCGTTCTAGATCAAAGATCCTGGACGACAACTCATGTCCATTCCACTCATGCTCTCGTGCTACCTTTAAGGCTGGGATGAGGAAGTCCAATGGTAGAACAGCATTCTGCCCGAAGACCATCTGAAATGGGGTGGCATTCAGTACCGTTTTATAGGCAACTCGATAAGCCCAAACAACATGATGAAGCTGTTTATCCCAATCAGAGCGTTTATTATTTACCAGTTTTGTCAATACGTTACAGAGAATCTTATTGGTACTCTCGGCTTGTCCGTTAGCTTGTGGGTGATAAGGGGCAGACTTCTTATGTATCACCAAGAATTCTTGGAGAAGATTTTCAATGACCTCATTCAAGAAGTGTGTGCCTCTATCGCTAACTAGCTCTATTGGTAGCCCATATCTCGTGAACACATTCTCGAATAAGAACTTAGCCGTAGTCTGAGCATCATTCTTTGTTGTGGCTTTGACTTCTACCCACTTTGTAAGGTAATCAGTGGCTACAATAATGTACTCTGCATGGGAGTTTCGAGCTGGGGGGTTAAAAGGACCTATGAAGTCTATACCCCACTTTGAAAATGCACGTCCTCCCATCATTGGTCTCAAAGCATCTTTTCTAACTAGATATTGTGCCCGTTGGCATGTGTCGCATTTCTTCACATAGGTATGTGCATCCATATGAAGAGTTGGCCACCAAAGTCCTGAGAAAAGAATGGTCTTGATTACTCGGTCAGGACCAAAATGTCCACCTGAAACACTACTGTGTGCAGTCTCTAAGACTTTCAGATAGTCTGATTCATGAACGCACAGTCTTAAGTAACCATCTTTGCCTCTTCGATATAGGTTGTCTCCTACCAAGGCATAGCCTTGAGCCTCTTGCTCCATGCTTTGTCTTCTTGCTAGACTAGCCTCTTTGGGTAATCTTCCCGACCTCATAAACTCTACCAATGGAGCACTCCAATCTGGAATTAATGACACTTGATAAAGGGTCGCATGCTCCACTAGGGGTCTCTCTCTACACATTGGACAATTCTTAATCCACTCATTCTTTGTCCATGCTAGGCCAATACACTCCTAAACGCTTTAGATTATGCAATGTTCGTTGTTTAGAATAGTGACTTCCTAGCAATCCTTCATGAGCTTGCTGCAACCAACTACTATGTTCATCATCCTCGACACAACAAGCTAATACACCCTCAGTATCTTGTTTGTACATGCTTCCTGCCAATATGTGATATTTTTGTGATTTTACAATTTCTTCTTGTGATGTTTTAACATTTTTATTTGCGGGTCCGAAGGTTAGGACTGGTACCAACTTATTTTCCCATTTAGGAACAACTTCTAAATTGAACAGATAAGCGTCAGGTAGTTCATCAGACACTCCTTGCGGTGACTCTCCTGAAGTGATGCGAGAAAGGTGATATGTCCTAAGGTGGGTTCTACCTTTCCTGACAACAACTTCAAAGTCATATTCCATTAGTAAGAGAAACCATCTTACTAACCGTCCTCTATTGCAAGGTTTATTGACCAAATATAACAAAGCTTAATGATCAGTGAAAAACTTAAATTTGTTGGCCAATAAATAGTGTCTAAACTTCTTCACAGCATATACCATGCCTAAGCCCTCTTGCTCAATTGTGGTATAGTTTCGTTCAGCTGCAGTGAGCTGTCTACTAGCATATGCTATGGGCAAATCTAAGTTTCCGTCACCTGTGGGTTGTGCTAGCACACATCCTATGGCATGATTGGATGCATCCACATGGACATGAAATGGTTTATTCCAATCAAGAATGGTCAATATTGGTGCTGAGCACAAACGTTTCTTCAGTTCGTTGAATGAATTCTCGCATTCATCGTTACACTCAAAATTAGACAACAAGGCATAAAGGGGTCTAGCTATGATCGCGTACATGTGAATAAACCTACGGTAGTATCCACAATGGCCCATAAAGGCTTGTACCTCTTTTAACATTCCTTGGCCTTGGCAGCTCCGCTATGGCTCGTACCTTATCTTCATCGTTTGAGATTCCATTCTTAGAAACAATATGACCTAAGATTTTACCTTGACGCACCATGAACACACACTTTTTTGGGTTCAGACACACTCGATATTCTCTACACTTGTTGAAGATTTGTCTGAGCTCAGGGATGTGAAATCCTCTTTCTTGGGAATGAGCACATAAATCGTCCACATACACTTCTAAGCTCTTTCGCAAGAACTCTTTGAAGACATGACACATGAGCCTTTGGAATGTCGCAGGTGCATTGGTGAGCCCAAATGGCATCACACGAAATGCAAAGATTCCCCACTCTGTGGCAAAAGCTGTTTTGTGTTGATCTTCTGGGGCAATGGCTACTTGATTGTAACCTGAAAATCCATCAAGGAAGCTATAAACCTCCTTGCCTACAACACGCTCCAATAGGTGTTCCATGATTGGAAGTGGATAACTATCTCTAATCGTAGCAGCATTAACTTTTTTAAGGTTAATACACACTCGCAACTTCCCATTCTTCTTGGGCACCACTACAATGGGGGACACCCATTCAGTATGCTCAATCTCATAGATGAATCCAGCTTCAATCAGCCTATCAATTTCTTCTTTTATTTTGGCTGCATACGTATCATTATATGTGTAGGGCTTCTGTTTGGTGGGCTTGGCATCAACAGTCATGGGGATAGTATGAGAGAAAATTCTTGGATCTACCCCTTTCAAGTCTCTATAATGCCACGCAAACACATCCCTATATTCCCTTAATAACGCTACGAGCTCCATTTCTTCTCTTGCGCTTAGGTCATCTCCTATATATGTACATCTCTCTTCGTTCTCTTCGATGGTCACTACAATCTTCTTGGTCTTTTCTTTATTATCATATGATTCTCCTATGATGGCCTCTCTCTTAGGCATTCGTACCAAAATTTTGCGGTCGTCAACTTCATATTTCTTGAACTTTTCTGGTACTTCAAACAATGATTCCTCCTCTTCTGGTTTCACTGCTTTTCTTTTCTTTTTCTTTTGACTGCTCTCACTTCCATCCTTTGAATTTACCGTTTTAATACTTGTGAGAGGTTCTTCTTCTTTCTGGGTGAACACTCCTATATCTTTTAGATAGTGCTACTCTGAGTTAAAGCAACTATCCATCACAATGGACTCTAGATCATCGTCATTCTCTTCTTCTTCTATGACATCACTAGGGTCACATTCTTCTAGCAAGCGCTGACACATGAACACTGAGATATCATAACCCTCCTCATCACAATGAGGTGTCCATTGTTCTTCATTGACAGCAATGTTCATGGTGGCTAAGATTTCTGGCCAGCCATGAGGCTCAAATTCCTCATCTGGAAAGATCATCGGAGTGTAGGCTGGGACTCTAACCAGTCTATCTCCTGGCGAAGTTCCTTCTTCTCTTGCCTTTAGGCGTTTTTCCTCTTCCTCTGCGACCTTGCACATCCACAAATGAGTATCTTCATGCATCCATGATGGATCAGGTGAACTTTCAGAATGCACAGAGATGGAATCTTCTTTCACTTTGTGGATAGGATTCCACTGTAGGGGTGGTACATCTTTGAAGGAGTAATCCTTCAAATTGACCTTGGTGGTGACCCCTAAGTGTTGCAAGTACAAGGAGTTGGTTCCCCAATCCTGTACTATTTTCAATTGTCGTAGGAAGGGTCTTCCTAGGATCATCTCATAAACATTATTTTTCTCAAAGTCACATATAGCAAATGTGTGCTCAAACTCTACACCACAAGTGGTTAGAGTTATCCCTTCGAGCAGTCCTAGAGGTCTTTCAAAATGAACATCGGCCATTTGAAGCTTCATTCTAGTTGGTCTTAATGTGGGTTTGCCCCATTGCTTCCACAAGGAGGTGGTTGCAATAGCAACACCAACACCTGAATCTATGATTGCTTTGGTTGTGTAACCTTGGTAGGTGATTGGAAGATAAATATTACCTTCTTCACCCTCACACATGTCTCCTATTTTATCAAGAGGTATCTCTGGAACTTTTTGCTTAGAGCATGTTTTTGGCATACTAGAATCAAGTTCTGGGACCTGATCCTTCACATGGTTCCATAGCTCGGGTTTTGCTTTGAGCAGCTCTTCTACAGTGAGATGACATTGAACCTTAGTGTTCTTCACGACATCAGTGTTCCTTGGGAGTCTTCATGTCTTACCAGTATTGTGGGAGCTCTGATCTGAAGAGATTCAGATTCCCATGGGCCTCGAAATTGAGGTAGTTCTTCTAAGGTATTAGATTCAAAATCTAATCCTTTGTCTTCTTGTTGTTCTGCTTCGTCTCCATAAATAGATGGAATGTCTTGGGGAAATTGATCATGAAGATCATCAATCTCACGAATAGGAGGGGAATTACCCTTCTCCTTGGTCCATTTCTCCTCTTGTATTTCCCGCAAGAACTCTTGAGAGTACTGTTGAATTGAAGGAGGTATTCCAACATCCGTGGAATTAGGAACATATGCTCCCATTGGTGGTGAGATTCCCCTTTCAATAACTGGTTGAGCCTGTGGAGGTAAAGAAACTTGTGGTTTGTTTACCAACTGCTCTAATCTTTCTAGTAAGCCCTGGAAATGCAAATCCAGTTTGACAGAGTTTGTCTGATTGAACTTTTGACTAGTCTCGAGTATAGCTTGAGCTTGTTCTACCATTTTCATGCACATTTTCATTCGTTCAATCTCTAAGTCTGCTCTAGGGTAACTCTTGTCTAGGTTTGCAGCTGTTGGCCCTCCTTGAAGTCGAGCCTGGTAGGCCTTGAACATCATGTCCAATCCTTCAGGGGTTGGATCTGCAAGAACAGACCCTGGTTGTGGCCTATTTACAATGGGCGGTGGGGTGGGATGAGATGGAGTGGATGGAGTTTCAGCATGCGAGGGGTTTTGAGATGCAATGTCTTCTATTTTTGTTTTTGCATCTTTCAAGCTTTCTTCTAGTTCCGATAACTTTTTATTCCACTTACGATTGGCCTTTTCTCTGGTATCCTTCCATGTTCTTGTTTTCCTCTTACTAGGCTCTTCTGATTCACTCGACTCCGATTGTTCTGCTGGTTTATCTTGTTTTAATGCTTGTGCCCTAGTAACTGCCTATACATGTGCCACATTACTGCTACTTGAACTTGAATCCGCCACTAAGCCTACCACATTAATGGGTGTAATCTTGGGCACACTAGAGGGGTTTCTTGGACAATCTCTGGGGAGATGGTCTTTGCCACAATTAGGACAAAAAGCATGTATTGTGATAGCTTGTCCTTGACTC
Source organism: Ceratopteris richardii (assembly GCA_020310875.1). Taxonomy (NCBI): domain Eukaryota; kingdom Viridiplantae; phylum Streptophyta; class Polypodiopsida; order Polypodiales; family Pteridaceae; genus Ceratopteris; species Ceratopteris richardii. The sequence continues at coordinate 86,071,489 of CM035437.1, forward strand.
GGAGATGGTGGGTGGGGACAATCACGAAGGAAATGGTCGCCCTGACATCTGAAACATGGACCTCTAGGGGCTTGTGGTCTTGCTTGTTTCAATTGAGGCCTAGGGTTAGCATTTGTGTACATGACATTGGAGTATTCAGGCTCCCAATTTTGCTCCATAGGTGGTGCCTCATATTGATACGAGTAAATCTCACTATGCTCAGGCAACTCGGTGTAATAAGCATGTGGACTACCTTCATGGGAGTAGTCTGAACTATGAGCATGAGAGTCATTCTCTAAGATCAGTGGGGTTAGTGGCACTAATGCTCTATTTGGATTTTCCTCTCCCACAACATACTTGACTGGAATCACGTTGGCAGGAGCTGGTGTTTGGTTTCCCAAGACTGGTTGTGGCCTATATTGTGCCTAATATTGCTGTTGTGGTCGATAATATGGTGGTTGGTATTGGTTCTGATACCTACCTTGTTGGTAAGGTTGTTGATAAGTTTGTCTAACAGCCTGCCTATTGGAGGGACAATCTTGAGCCATGTGGTTCGTGTATTTTCTCTCAATAGTGAAATATGGAGCATTCCTTTCTCTCATGTTTTGGTTGTGCATTGGGCATACATTAGCCATGTGGTCCCCTCCACAGGTATAAGATCGGTTCAATGAGGTGACTCTTGGTAGTTGTTTGTTTTGAACTCCTAGCTTCTTGGCAACTTGCTCTACTATCTCATCTATATCCGTGGAGATTTTCGAAGTATGACTAGTAGAACTATCAGAATCCTTATAGAGTTTGGATAGTCCTAACTCCTCACCCAAGTTGTCTTCTATGTCAATGCAGGTCCGTACACACCCTTCTATGCTTCTACGCTCTTTCAAATACACATATGATCTTAACTTTGTGCTTAGTAAGCCATCTAAGAACAAAGCCACTTGTTTGGCTGGTGTGGGTAACTCTGGAGTAGGGCATCTTTCTAGGTACTGTCTGAACCTTCTACCTGCTAGTCGCACTGTTTCTTGGGGTGTCTGCTTGAAACTGTGGATCAAAGATGATGTGTTATGCCTGATACCACTCTTGGAAAATTCTACAATGAATTCGTCTAGTAGCTGACCTATATCGTGATAGTTGCGATTACTCAGTGGTTGAAACCAAGCTAAGGCAGTGCCCTTAAGAGTCAAACCAAATGCCTCGTACTGGGTGAACAAATCCTCAACCTCTTCAGCTCTTAACACTTGTTTGAACTCGTCCACATGATTATAAGGATCTCCTGACCCGTCAAAATAATTCTTCATTGCCTTGATCACTTGAGTGGGTCTAAGGGTTCTTGGGTGCTCTTGGGATCTAGGCAATGGAAAAACCTGTTCATCTCTTTGTTGCCTATGTGCTTGATATCTCTCTCTTTCAGGTCTTTCATTTTCAAATCCTGACATATTCCTGCCCACGGTGTGTGCAAAACTTACCTGAGGTCTCTCTCTAGTTCTTTCTCTCTGGGCTTCATGAGCGTGGGATGATCCTACTCCTTGGAGGCCATGGGAAACATTGGATCTTGGTGGAGGGAAAATCAATTCACTCTTCCAAGTATATGCATGTCTATCATGTTTTGTTACCAAGAAAATTTTCTCTGACGTGTTATCCAGGTAGGCAACTTTGCCTGGTATCTCTGGGTCCTTGAACTCGTAGATGATGACTATGCCCAATTGGCTAGGTTGATCTGGCTTGAATCTCCAAAAGGCTTCCTCTGCTTCTCTATTCAAGAATAGTTCTATGCTTTTGTTATCTTGAGGAATCCAATCTGGAGTGATCACTCTGGTCAAAACTGACTTGCTCCTAGGAGTCTGGGGTCCTTGTCCTACATTTCCTTGTTCTAGGTCTCCTATCTCATTCTCAGGAATGATATTTCCAAACTCATCAGTCCTATCTGGTGACCACATACATGGTTCCTTCCTTATCAATGTATGAACCCTCTTCGAACTTGACCACTGGGTGTTCAAGTCCAAAGGGTTGATCTGGATTTTTGAGTTGGACCACTGATCGCCTCAAGCCGTCCTCATAGATGCGAGCACCTAATCGGTTGGTCCGAATATATTCCAATTGTGTCTTATAGGGACCTTTTGGTGTTTGTAGATGGGTAGTTCCTGAGCCACCTGCAGGTTTCCCCATGCTAAAAGACATTTCTGAGTCACTTGTGTCTGAACTTAGTCTGTAAGGATGACCACTTAGTTGTTGTGCCCAAGACTTAGTTGTATGGTTGACACTGGACTGAGAAGATCTAATGCTTTGTCTATCCTTGTCTAGGTGTCTACTAGATCTCACGTTCATAAGCTTTGGCTAAGAGTCCAAAATTTCCCCTTGGTATGGTTCACAAATCCTTTAGAGTCCCCTTGGGTTCTTGGTCCCACCTGAGGGTCAACTTCAAAATATCCTATCTGAAAATCAACGCTTTATTCTTATAAAAAATAGTTGAGGCCGTGTAGGATTCGAAACGAGCTTTCCAACGAGCTATAGAGCTCAAAAAATGGACTTTGGATGAAAAAGTTATGTCAAATGAGGCTGCTGGGGGTCAAAACAGGCAAACAGGACCTTTTGGAAAAAATCGCAATTTTGTGAAATCAAGAGAATCGCGATTTTGTGAACTTCAAGAGAATCGTGATTTTGTGAACTTCAAGAGAATCGCGATTTTGTGAACTTCAAGAGAAATCGCGATTTTGTGAACTTCAAGAGAATCGCGATGCTGTAAAGTCAAAGAATCGCGATTTTGAGCACAGAATCGTGTTTTTGAAAATCGTGATTTTGAGCACAGAATCGTGTTTCAGAGAATCATGGTTCACAAAATCGTGGTTCATAGGATCGTGATTCACAAAATCGTGTCTTCACAGAATCGTGTTTTAGAGAATCGTGTTCTAGAGAATCGCGATTTTGTCTCAGAGAATCATGGTTTTCAAAATTTAGAGAATCGCGATTTTGAGTACATGCACAAAATCGTGTTTTTTGAAAATCGCGATTTTGAGCACAGAATCGTGTTTTAGAGAATCGCGATTTTGTCTCAGAGAATCGTGTTTTCACAGAATCGTGTTCTAGAGAATCGCAATTTTGTCTCAGAGAATCGTGTTTTCACAGAATCGTGGTTAACAGAATCGTGATTCATAAAATCGTGTTTTCACAAGATCGTGTTTCACAGAATCGTGTTTCACAGAATCGTGTTCTAGAGAATCGCGATTTTGTCTCAAAGAATCCTGATTCACAAAATCGTGTTTTTCACAAAATCGTGGTTCTCAGAATCGTGTTTTTTGACGTGAAAATCGCAATTTTGTCTCAGAGAATCGTGTTTTCACAAAATCGTGTTTTAGAGAATCGTCTTCTCACAGAATCGTGTTTTTGGCTGAAAATCGTGATTTGTGAGAATCGCGATTTTGAGCACAACCATAGAATCGCGATTTTGAGAATGACCACAGAATCGTGATTCTTTCAGCAAGCTTTTAGGCGGGAAACAGAAAATCGTGATTTTCAAAAAAATTTGAATTTTCACAGAATCGCGATTTTCATAACAGAATCGAGTTTTTTGGCGGGAACTTCAAATTTTTGAGCGCCGAGCAATGGCGAGCTCCGTATGAGCAAAAAATCATGAAAAACACAGGCGCTTGTTCTCCCTTGCACTTCCTAACTCCTTCCCACACAATAATGCATGAAAAATGGTATGAAAATGGTGAAAATGCACTAAAAAACAAGAAATTTCTATGAAGAAGAAGATGGAAGAATGTGGAGATGATGATGATGAAGAAGATGAAGAAGAAAAATCAGAAAATGAACAAAAACGATAGTTTTTTTACCTTCCAACGTCGCAAATCTACGATCTTACCATCACAACGCTCGTCCTCGAAGCTCTCTCCCCGGCAACGGCGCCAAAATTTGGTGTAGCTCAAGCGTAAGCACCACCTCCTTTACTTGTCAATCCGCGGAGACGTGAGGACTGGTATGAAGACCACAAGCAAGTGAAGGCACTAGTGCGTGAGTGAAAGCACACAAACATGCACACACATACACACACACACGCGCACAAGGTAAGATCAAAGAGAGGAACAATGGAGAGCTTTGATTGCAAAAGAGTTCTCTTACAAAAGTTCTATTCTCTAACAAGCTAACCCCAAAAATGAGCTCTCTAGCTCTTTTTATAGTTTTTTGACTAGTTTTGGCCCTGTCCAGACCTAGTGTCCAGCCTAGTTAAAAATTAGGTTCCAAGGCTTATTTGAGGGCTCAAACGAAGTCTTAAAATTATGAAAATTGGTAGGATGATAGTTCTAATACTCCTCAAGCTCAAGGACTCCTCGTCTTGAACAAAATGGAGTTAAAAAAAATAGAAAATGGCATTTACAATGGTTTTTAGTGATGAAAATCACTATTTTTATAGGGGATTCTTATGAAAATTTGACATACACTTCTTGGAGCTCCCTACTTGCTCTCTCTTCTTCTATGTCCACTTCTTTGATGTGCTTCCATGTTTTATGCTTGACCTTGAGTTCCAACACGTATCAAGCAAACAAATACCAAGGTTTGCCCCAGGGAGGCGATGCTATACTTGGGGGGGTGACCATTTTGCGAGTGTGTGTCCTATTATGGCTCAACCCCAAGTGAATCCTAGTAGCCAGTACTGCACAATAGAGCGAAGATACACCAACCACACCGTGCAAGATTGCCCCTATAACAAACAAGCTGTTAGACAAAATCACCCTCAGCCACCTCCACAACAAGGAAGATATCAGAACCCATATCCACCACAGCAGTTTGCTAGTCCTCAACAAACCTATCCACCACAGTATCAGACCCAGCAGAGACCTCAACCAATGCTAGCACAACAACCCCCTTATCCAGCTAATGTGATTTCCGTAAAGTATGTAGCTGTAGAAGAGAACCTGAATAGAGCCATAGTGCCAGTGACACCATTGCTTTTAGAAAGCGACCCGGGTGATCATAGTTTTGATTCTACTCACATTGATATCCCCCAAGCTTATTATATGCAGTCTCTTGAACATGGTGAATCCTACTATAGTGAAGAACCGAGTGAACCAAGTTGGGATCCAGAGTATGCAAACATCATGTACACAAATCCCAACACTAGACCTCAACCTAGGCAGGTAAGACCCCCATTCCCTAGAGGACCATGCTATAGATGTCAAGGAGATCACCTCATCCGTGATTGCCCGATGCCTGCACCTACACAACCCCAATCAGTAACAATTTAGGGCTTTTGTCAAGATTGCGGGAAGGAGCATCTCTTACGAGATTGCCCAAAGAATCCCAATAATAATCCAAAAATCACTCCAATTAATGTTATTAGGCTAGTTGTAGACTCAACAGGAAGTGTCACTTCCACTGCACCAGTGCAAGTGGTCACTAGAGCCCAAGCTTTGCAGCAGAACCCAGGAGTAGGTCAAGGGAAAAGTGCAGAGGTTAGTGAAACTGAGAGCATAGCCAAGAAACGATCGAGAGCTTGGAAGGATAGCCGAGAGAGAATGAAAAGACAATGGTCCAAAAAGATGAGCGACTTAGAAGAAAGCATAAGAGAAACAAAAGCCAAAATTGTTGAACTCACCTCTCAAACAAACTCTCACATACCACCACCACCACCTTCATCTCCATCACCATCTAGCCCACCATCTTTCAACCCACATCAGACCATCTACCCACCCCCTAGAGTAGGATCAGTGCTAGCTGACCCCACTCCTAAAGACATAGACATGATGCTTAAGGCATATCAAGCCAGAATCCAAGAAGGGCCAAATGCGACGAATCATGACAACTGCTACCCTAGATCTGAACTAGAGATAGAAAGGACCAAGCTTTGCGCGAAAAATGGTCGCATTGGCTCAGACCATGTTTGAAGCCAGTCGCCTCTTCAACTACTCTAGCTCAGCTAAGACACAATTGCACTTGGATGGACTATTAGAGAAGTTAGAGAGCATAATTGCAAGATCTGCCAAGGAAGAAAAAAACCAAGGAAGAAATGAGGCAAGTAACAGAAGAAGCATCCCCCCACAGGAGGCTTATGTGCCCAATTCCACTGAACCAGACACCTCTTCTTCTATGAATAGGTACACACCAGAATTCCTACGGGAGATTCAAGAAGAGAAATGGGCAAAAGAGAGTGAAGTCCATCCTCCCATTGAACTGGTGGATGACGCACATGACCAATTTCCGCAAGATATTCCCTCCATTTATGGAGAGCAGGAGAGTGCACAAAGTCAAGAGAGATTAGACTTCGAGTCTAATTCTTTATAGGAATTACCCCACTTCACAGGCCCATGGGAAGCCAAGTCTACTTGTATGAGAGCACCCACAGTCATGGTAAGAAACGAAGACTCACTCATACCTAGGAATACGGAGGTAGTGAAAAACACTAAAGTGCAGTGCAACCTCACTTTAGAAGAGCTACTCAAAGTTAGGCCAGAGTTATGGAAACATGTAGCCAAACAAGTGTCAGAGATAGCTAAACCGCGTTCCCAGGTAGGTTCTCATAGAAGAGTGCCAGAAATTCCTCTAGACAAGATAGGAGATATGAGTGAAGGTGAAGAAGGAAACACCTATCTTCCCATTACCCATCAGGAGTACACAACCAAGGCAATTCTAGACTCAGGTGCAGGAGTTGCTATTGCTACCACTTCTCTATGGAAGCGTTGGGGCAAGCCAACACTCAGGTCCACGAGGATGAAATTGCAGATGACCGATGGTCACATAGAAAGACCCTTAGGCTTGCTGGAAGGAATAACTCTCACTACATGTGGTATTGAGTTTGAGCATACTTTCGCCATATGTGATTTCAGCAAAAACCATGCCTATGAAATGATTCTAGGAAGACCATTTATGCGACAATTGCAGGTGGTACAAGATTGGGGAACCAATTCCTTGTATTTGCAACACTTAGGTGTTACGACCAAAGTCAATCTCAAGGATTACTCTCATAGAGATGTACCGCCTATTCAATGGAATCCCATCCATAAAGCCAAGGATGACACGGAGTCGGTGCATTCCATAGGATCAAGATCCTCATGGATGCATGAAGACACCCACTTATGGATGTGCAAAGTAGCAGTAGAAGAAGAGAAGAGAGAAAAAGCCAGAGAGGTAGGTGCGAAGGAAACACATAGATCAATTCAAGACCCAGCCTATGCACCTGTAGTATTTCCTGATGAAGAATTTGAACCTCACGGCTAGGCAGAAATTTTAGCAACAATGGATGTAGCCATCAATGAAGAACAATGGACACCCCACTGTGACGAGGAAGGCTATGAAATTTCAGTTTTCTCAATAGAGCCAATCATGGGAGCTTCGGTTTTAGAAGAATGAGAACCTAGCTCTGATGCATTTGAAGATGCAAGTGACTCCGATCTAGAGTCAATCATTATGGACCCACCTTTTGCATCAAATGAAGAATACTTCTATGAAGTGGAAGCTCATCCTCAGAGACATGGAGAGCTTACAAATGATGTAAGGTTAGCCACACAAGTGACCCCTAAGGATGAAGGAAAGAAAAGAAAGAAGAGAGAGGTCACACCAGAAGAGGAAGAATCTTTGTTTGAGGTCCCTGAAAACTTTAAAAAGTATGAGATAGACGATAGAAGAGTCATGGTAAGGATGCCAAAATGTGAGGCGCAATCAGGAGAGGCCTATGATAAAAAAGAAACCACCAAGAAAATAGTGGTAGCCCTAGAAGAAGGAGAGGAGAGATGCACTTACATAGGACATGACCTGACGGAAGAAGAAGAGTGCGAATTGATAGCCTTGCTACGAGAATACAGAGATGTATTCGCTTGGAGTTACAAAGACTTGAAGGGTGTTGATCCAGACATATGCTCACACACAATTCCCATGACCTCAGACGCAAAACCCTCTAAACAGAAGCCATATACATATAACGATAATTATGCTGCTAAGATCAAAGAAGAGATAGATAGACTGATAGACGCTGGATTCATCTATGAAATTGAGCACACCGAGTGGGTATCCCCCATTGTAGTGGTGCCCAAGAAGAATGGAAAGCTACGTGTGTGCATTAACTTGAAAAAGGTTAATGCAGCCATAATTCGAGATAACTATCCACTTCCAATTACCGAGCATCTATTAGAAAGGGTAGCAGGCAAGAAAGTATACAGCTTCCTTGATGGATTTTTGGGCTACAATCAAGTAGCCATAGCTCCAGAAGATCAGCATAAGACAGCTTTTGCCACAGAGTGGGGCATATTTGCCTTTAGAGTAATGCCATTTGGGCTTACCAATGCTCCAGCAACCTTTCAGAGACTGATGTGCCATGTATTTAAAGAATTCTTGAGGAAGAGCTTAGAGGTCTATGTGGATGATCTTTGTGCTCATTCCAACGTTAGAAAAACCCATATCCCTGTACTCAGACAAATCTTTGACAAATGTCGAGAGTATCAAGTCTGCCTGAACCCAGAAAAGTGTGTTTTCATCGTCAGGCAAGGCAAGATTCTAGGACACATAGTGTCAAAGAATGGCATATCCACTGATGAAGAGAAAGTAAGAGCCATAGCACAGTTGCCTAGGCCAAAGAATGTCAAGGAAGTACAAGCTTTCATGGGGCATTGTGGCTATTACCGACGCTTTATACACATGTACGCCATCATTGCCAAGCCATTGTACGGCCTTTTGACCAACTTTGAGTGGACTAATGAATGTGAGGACTCTTTCAATGAGCTCAAAAGGAGATTGTGTTCAGCACCAATCTTGACCACACCAGATTGGAATAAGCCCTTCCATGTTCATGTGGATGCATCCAATTATGTTATTGGATGTGTGCTTGCACAACCTACAATCGAGGGTAATATGGATCTTCCAATTGCCTATGCTAATAGACAGTTGAATGCAGCTGAACAAAATTATACCACCACTGAATGAGAGGGATTAGGCATGGTATATGCAGTTAAAAAGTTTAGACGCTATTTGCTTGCAAAGAAGTTTAAATTTTTTACCGATCATCAGGCATTATTGTACTTGGTAAAAAAACCATGCAATACAGGCCGTTTAGTAAGATGGTTTCTCTTACTAATGGAATACGACTTTGAAGTTGTGGTGAGGAAAGGGAAGACTCACTTGAGAGTGGACCACCTCTCAAGACTCACATCTGGAGAAGTCCCACAAGGAGTGTCAGATGACCTTCCTGATGCTTACTTGTTTAATTTGGAAGTGGTACCTCAGCCGGCTAAGCCATTAGTTCCAGTATTGACATACGGGCCTAACCACCCAGTCATAAACACTCAAGATAAGGAGGTAGTAAAAGCCCAGAAGTACCATATCATGGCAGGAAGCGTGTACAAACAGATAGATTAAGGGATATTGGCTTGTTGTGTGGAAGAGGACGAGTACGCAAAATGGTTGCAATTAGCAGATGTAGGTGCATTAGAGCAACACTACTCAAAGCAACGAACCCTACAGACACTAACGAGACTCGGAGTGCATTGGCCGACTATGGAAGCTAATGTCCAAAAGTTGTGCAAGGAATGCCCAATCTGTTGCACTAAACCACCTGTGGAACATGCCACTCTTTATCAAGTTTCCATAGTGCTAGATTGAAGTGAACCATTAGTAGCCTTCTTGAGGACGAAAACATTCCCTCAAGATATGACCTTGACGAGACAAAGAAGTCTAGAACAAGAAGCCCTAGATTACTCACTTATTGGTGATAATATATACAAGCGTGGTAAAGATGGTTACCTTAGATTATGTGTCCATGAGAGTGAATATCTTAAGATCTTGGAAATTGCTCACCAAGGTGTAGCAGGAGGACACTTTGGACCAGATCGGGTGATCAAGGCAATCCTATTTGCAAGACTTTGGTGGCCTACCCTTCACATGGACGCACATACCTATGTGAAGAGATGTGATGTTTGTCAGCGAACTCAGTATCCTATACGCAAAGATGAGATGCCTTTAAAACCTATGATGGGTGGATGTGCATTCTCTAAATGGGGAATAGACTTTGTAGGTCCTATTAATCCCCCAGCCAAGGGTTCACATGCTGAATATATCATTGTGGCCACAGACTATTTAACCAAGTGGGTAGAAGTGAAAGCTACCACAAAGAACGATGCTCAAATGACAGCGAAGTTCTTATTTGAGAATGTATTCATGAGATACGGGCTACCTATAGAGCTAGTCAGTGATAGAGGGACTCACTTCTTGAATGAAGTTATTGAAAATCTTCTCCAAGAATTCTTGGTAGTACATAAGAAGTCTGCCCCCTATCACCCACAAGCTAATGGCCAGGCTGAGAGCACAAATAAGATCCTATGCAACATGTTGACTAAATTGGTAAATAATAAATGCACTGATTGGGACAAACAGCTACACCATGCTGTTCGGGCATACAGAGTTGCCTATAAAACGGTACTCCAAGCCACACCCTTTGAGATGGTATTTGGCCAAAATGCGGTGCTACCTTTGGACTTCTTGATTCCCACATTGAGAGTAGCACAGGAGCATGAGTGGATGGGTCATGAACTCTCTTCGAGAATTTTTGACCTTGAACGATTAGATGAAACAAGCCTAAGAGCAGCAGCAAGAATATATGCAGCTAAGAAAAGGCAGAAGGCGTACTTTGATGCCCATGTGAAGGATAAAGGATTGAAAGCAGGGGACCTAGTGTTAGTCTACACGTTGAAGCAACATGTGAGAAAATTAGAGAAGAGAGGCTATGGACCTATGATCATAAATAGGATCTCGACTAGTGGAGCAGTCCAATTAGCCACACTTGAAGGCGATATTCTCCCTAGCTACATAAGCGGATGCAGAGTCAAGTTATATCAGGAACCTCTCACTAAGGAAATGCTCAATCGACTCAACACTACCAAGAAACTAAAAGAAGAAAAACGAGTTCGAGAAGAAGCACAAGCAGAAGCCTTGGAACACATCCAAAAAATGAAGATGAGAAGACAAGGACGAGATCAGCCAAGGACAGATGACTATGCAGACCTAGGATATCATATGGCCATGTGTGAAGTCTCAAGTGAAGGACCCCATAGAATAGTTGACCGACACCCTTTTGTAACCTTGGAGATAGGACAAGGAAAGAGTGCAAGGACTGTACGAGCCTTGATTGACTCAGGTGCAACCACTAGTGCTGTTAAAATTTCTTACTGTCGAGAGTTGAAATTAAATGTCAATCCTATAGAAGCATATCTCATAGGATTGGGAGGCGTGGAAACCCCTTGCATGGGCGAGGTGGAACTTCCCCTCTCCATTCAAGATGTTCTATGGACAGTTAAAGTACTAGTGTGTCAAGATGAGGATCTCACTGAACCTCTTGTCTTGGGTCAAGATTGGATCTATGATCATGCAGTCAACCTAAACCTAAGAAGTGGACTTCTTCAGGTATGGGTAAATCAGAGTCGAATTACAGTTGAGTTAGATAATGGAGCACTCAAGGAACTAGGAAAGGCACAGACTCCTGGTCCTTCCAGGGGTACACATGAAGTTGACAATGCTATTCTTGTACAAAACTATGTGATGCAGAGGGATGATTGTCTCAACAAAGAAGTTAAGGGTACAACGGAACTCCCTTCTTTTCCAAAAGCCGCAGGGATGCAGCAACCAAAGGCGGATCAAATGCAGAAGAACTAGACGACTTGTGCTCGAGGCACAAAGAAAATACGACGCACGGTGTCTCAACCACCAAAACAAGTGTGGGTACGGAAGAGCGAGCATCCTATTGCGGTCCAGCCACAACAACTGGCTCAACTTCCTATTAGTGATCAACGACACGACACTAATAAGAAGTCCTCCAAAAATCCTTTTGTGAAAGTGAAATCTATCTGGGTACCCAAGAAGTCGATGAAGGCTGGCCCACAATCAAGACAAATTTGGGTGCCTAAGGCTTGCTTGCGAGCTCAACTAGTCACACAAAAATCGCACCATGTACAACAGAGTTCACTCACCCAAAGAGCCGATGCCCACTCTCAGTCAATACACACAAACACGTATTCACACGAGCACGAGTGGAATCACTTGCAAATGGGCCCCTATAAAGCCTCATTTCCAAGCAGACACCCTCATAAAGCCCTCCAGAGTCTCCACGAAACCAAAACATAAAGTCATTCACTGTGTTTTGTAGCCAAAAGCTTGTAATAACCCCCCCGATCCCATTTGTACATTCCTCTCCACCTACTAACTGCATCTTTTCACTTAGCTCATAGGATTAACAACACACACAATCATTGAGCACTCACTGATCGACTAACTCATCATTCACCTCATGTTAATGTTGTAATGGGGACAAAAATTGTTCTACCTTGTCCTTTACAATGTTAACGCATGCTTCTATATTCTCACAGAACTAGCAAGCAAGCTGTAACATGGCCGAAACCGAAGGCACCAGCTCCCAGGCAGGGTCTAGCGCCTAGATAGTGGACATCAAAACCCTCCTTCTGGAACCACAACTCACTAAGAGACCTCAAGAATTTAGAGCTGTGCATGTGCTTCCTATTCAGGACCCGCCTCAGGGGCACACTTCTCAAGTGGGGAAGCATGCACATTGGTTCAGTGATGTCGCAGGGCCATTGGGAGACGACACTTACTTTTGGGAGGCAGAAATTGAGTTTAATGGCAAATGGGGACGATATCATTTCTTTACCCGCGAATTTGAGTAGATTCAGAATGCAGAAGTAATGCGATCAGTATGGACCAAAGCGGGCTTGGATGGCTATTTCAGGGCACATTTACCTAAGCCAGATTTCCTGTGCTATTCCTACTTTATCAGTACCATCACCCCTAGCAGGGCTAAAGGAGGCGATAGTACCTTCGTGCTACCGTCATTGACACCAGGCCACAAGCTCAAAAGACTCAAACTGACTCTCAACCTAGTACGAGAACCATTGAACATGCAAGGTATGCATATTCCCACGGAGAAAGAAACAATGATTCCAGGCAGGATGAAGCACAAGGATCTCAACAAATTGAAGGATATGGTAGCAATGACACCAACCATTGCTCTCCACCTACGCACGATCATGCAGCACTTTGCTTTCCCTGCCCAAGAACGCTTCACAATGCCACCAAAAAAGATCTGGTTCAGCTTGTACTTGGCAGAGATAGAGAATCTCACCATCAATATGCCACACTGGATCATCGATCAAATCCACCTAGCCCATCAACAATGGAATAAGAAACAAAAGAATGTGCTTCATGGATGCTGTGCTCTAACAAAAATAATTTACAGGTGCTTAGCGTACGACGTGCCCATTCAAAGAGCACTAGTATGGTCCAGGGCCCAAGAATTCCAAAGATGGTTGTCAATGGCGGGTCCTCCATCGAAGAAGATGAGAGGGGGAGTGCAATTACCGTGTGCCCAAGCAAGGGGAGCCACCACCACACCAGAGGTGACCCCTCCACAAATGCGACATGTCCGACCATTTACCATTCGCCTACCCAGACCAAGTGCAGAAGGACCCAATCTGGTGTTCCCTCCGATTCCATCAGACTTGGAGTTCCCACAAGGCTACACCCTAGCCGATTTGGCAGATGAAGAAATTGCCCACATGATCAATGAATCCAACCTGGAGATAGACGCAGAGCAGACCCAAGGACCACAACCCACTACTACAACTTCAGCCCCGACCCAACCGGAAGTAGTAGAAGTACAAGAGGATGAAGAAGAGACAGAAGAAGAAGAAGCAAACGAGGAGTATGATCAAGAATATGAAGAACTTTCAGAACTAGCAAGTGCCCCAGCCTACTTGGCCCAAATAAAAAGACTGTATGAAACCATGAAGCCAATCCAAGAACAGCACAAACTGTCGCTCGAAACAGGAAAGGTGCTCATGAGCCAAATGTTAGCCGAGGAAGGTGTGGATGACATGTTTATTGCATCTATGAACCTGCACGCAGACGCGGTAGGCTTAGATGAAGCCGTTCATGTAGCCATGGCTTATATTCATCGATTTGAGAAACGAGTGCCTACCCGCCCCATGCGATCCGACAAGCAGATTCACATCAATGTATCAGAACCAGGAGATAACACACAAACAGAAGAACATCACGCGGAACCACTCTCACCACACACCTCATCTCTCACTACACAACTCACCTCACCACATGGCACTACCACCCCTATTTCTGCAATTACCACATATGCCATGGGAATTCCTCTCTCTCCCGGCATCCAATTCGGAGGAGCTACCATGCCCACGTTCACAACACTCTTCACGAACATCACATCCACCCCACCCACTGTCCCCATCTACACATTCACACACACGTTCGACACAATGGAAACATCACCAGCCACAACACCACTCCCTCCCCTCACGCAGCCTCAATCTCCCATACCCCCTCCACCCACCTCACCACTTGACTCCACAGCATTCACGACTCCCTTTCCCCTTCCCATTCCCCTTGCATCCTCCCCTTTCCCTACATGCTTTAATGTAAATAGTATGTTTTCAACATTACATCAGTGTGTGTATCAACTTCAGAGTGAGTATCAGGCTCTCGAAGACCGTCATCGTCAACTGACTATGAATCACCAACAACTACAGAGACGGCTGATAACCATAGAAGATGAAAAGGCGGACCTCAATCAACGCTATACCACACTCGAGCAGGCCCATCAAACCCTCTTGGAGGCACCCCAACCATCACAAGTGCCAGGTGTCAAACAACTCGAAGCTTTACTGGAAGTCTACCAAACAGATAATCTAAGAGTCCGGCGTAATTTGACTCTACTCAAAAAACACATGGCTACCGCCCTTGAAGAAAACAAATGTCTGCAGAAGCAAAACGAAGAAAACCTGGAAGCTTCCATGGAAGGCTCTGCCCACGAGATCGACCCAGAACAATTCAAAGCAGTCCCCTCAGAAACAATGAAGACGATCTTGGAAAGCTATGCCGATCTATTAGAAGCACATGATGATTTGGAAAAGGAACGAGACGCGCTACGCCGCCAGCTCAGGGAACAAGAGGCACAACCCAAGATCATAGAGATAACCACGACTTCAAAGGAAGTAAAGGCATTAATAGAGCAGGTGGCAGAATTGCAGAAGAAGTTACTAGAATATGAAAGACAGCCCTCTCCAGTTATAGAACCAGAGCCAGATGAATTGGTACCCATTGAGGTGGATGAATCGTATGAGGAACCATATGTTCCTATGCCGATGCCAGGAGGTCAGCAAACCTCAGAAGGAATGGACACCTTGGAAGTCGAAGTACCCGAATGGCTTCAGACACTCGAAAAGACAGCAAAAACCCATGAAGATCGAGTGGCAATCCAAATCCAATCAATGGCTAAATTAGAAGACACTATCATAAAGTCAGAGTATTTCCACAGTATGTCTCATTATAGATGGATAGGCACCAACGACGATCAGTATGTGCCATATTGTGTACTCCTGGCAGATTACAACGTAGAGATTCAACGACGATGTGGCAAGGCTCCAACCTTTGCCACACAATTTGGGCCCGATGATATCCCTGAGAGCGCTAAAAAAGGATCCATTCATCAACCCACCTGGAGGATCCGTCTTCTTGAGACCTATCCCGGGATGGTTCGTACTTGGACTAACATGCCACTCTTTATTAAATACAACCCCTGTTATGTTCCAGTCTTCCGCAGACGCACCTGGCCCGAATTTACCATTGCTGTAAAGAACGTCAAAGGTTGTGCAAAGTGGTTAAATTATGTCTATCTAGCACCTCCGCAAGGACCTCCCACTGTTGCTTACATGATTTCTACAATCCGTCACTGGAGCATTCACCTACGGAACACCCCTGATGTGATGGCACAGATGTGCATGAAGATCTTCGAATTAATGTTGATCACATTCAGGACATTCAAGAACATCAAGGACCCCCACTTCTCAGGAGTTGGCTTCACTGCAGGCAACCAAGACCTAGTATATGATATGAGCACTACCCCCTCAATAAAGGTAGTATATGCCTGGCACGCAAGAATAAAATACCTCCCAACATGCTTCAAGCAGACCTTCGAGGAGATGTTCATCACAGGGTTCTGGGAATATCACTCAGATATATTTGTACCCAAGCCCTCACATCTCCTCCAACTATTCGCTGTGGAGAGGACCATCCACTCAGATCAATTGCGGGTGCCCCATCCAGACGTCCCAGGTCCAGTGGATTGGGATGCATTGTTAACAGACCTAGCATAGGGACTACGATTAGAAGAACACCACCTTCCTTCCAATGTGGTTCAATATTACGTCCAACGCACAGCTAGACAAGGGTCTGTCAAAGACGACAGGCGCGAGAGAGGGGGGGTGTTGGCAGCAACAGTCAAGGCACTAAAGGACTCACAAGACAAGGAAGCCAAAGAAGGGAGCCAGAGCGGAGAGAAGGCACAAGCAGACTAAGCAGTCAACGAAGATCTGGCAAGTAGGCCATTCAAATTTTTCCAAAACAATATCTTCGTAACAGTGATTCTCATCACTACAAATCATTGTAAATACCATTTCATCTTTTTGTAACTCCATTTTGTGCAAGCCGAGGAGTCCTCGAGCTTGAGGAGTATTAGAAGTAGCATCGTACCAATTTTCATAATTTTTAGACTTCGTTTGAGCCTCCAAATAGGCCCTAGAACCTAATTTTTGCTGGACACTAGGTCTCGACAGGGCCAAAAGCCAGTGAAAAACTATAAATAGAGCTAGAGAGCTCATTTTTGGGGTTAGCTTGTAATAGAATTGAACTTATATGAGCATTTTGGAAGTAATCTAAAAGAAATCCATTGTCTTCCTCTTTGCTCTTACTGTGTGTGCACGTGTGTGTGTATGTGTGTGCATGTTTGTGTGCTTCTCACTCACGCACTTGTGCCTTCACTTGCTCGAGGTCATCATACCATCCTCACGTCTTCCCGGATTGACATTAAAGGAGGTGCTACTCATCACTAAGCTACATTGGGTAATTTGTCTACCTACATCACCGAAGAGACCTGACATCTGGGTGTCTCCCAATTAAGAAAACCTCACCAGGACCCTCTTTATCAAATGTAAAAGGCTTTATGCAAAAATGCAACCGCTATATCAATGACCACATGGATGTACATAAGTGGTATGCACAAAAGTGTACATAGTGTATTTGTTCTCAATATATGTAGTAAAATGACATTGAAAGGCTGAATGCATAGCCCAAAAAGTAACCAACAACACCTGCAAGTGTCTATCAACTCTGTTGTTTGGGTTCAAAAACCTTCGTAAATTTGCAGTGGGTGCTCCCACCACAACTAAAAGCCTTTTGAGAAACATGTAGTTTTAGGAGTGTGACTGAAAATACGGCCCTAAATGTGAATACTTATTTTTGGAGAAGTACAAAGAACACTCTTCTTGATGTTCTTGAACTTGTGTGAAGAGACCTATGCATGAAAGTACTCCAAAATGGCTCCAAAAATCACCCCAAAAATGCTTCAAAAATAGGCTTTGAAAGCAAAGAATGAAGCTTTGAGGGACCAAAACATGTTCAAGGTAATGTTAACCTTTGTCTTTCCCCTTCTTCAGACACCAGAAGAGTGTATCTTAGTGGCAAGAGATTGCCACGGTTAAGCGAGCTCCTAGGGGAACACTACTGGGATGGGTGACCTGTTACACTTATTGTTCCTTGAGTAGATTTGATGTGAACCTTTTCCCTATACGTGGGCACTTTTTACTCTAGTGCTAGCTAGAGGTTTTTCCCCATGTGACCACATACATCCTTCACTCATATGTGGTGGCACTTTGTACTTAGGGATAGTATTCAGCTCTTACTTCAGTTCAGTTCATCCTCAATTAAGAGAGCTATTCCAACCATCCTCTTCTCCATGTGTCTTGCTGCATTTGTGCCCCTTATGTGTGCTTCTCATGTGTCTCTCGCACTTCTACACACCCAACAGTGGTATCAGAGCACGTTTAACTCCTTCTCAAGTTTTTGTTTTTTGCATTGCGACACACATGCACTTTTAATAGTGCAAATCGACTTTGAAGCATAAAACAATAAATTTCAACAGCCAAGAAACATTTCCATCAAATGCCTTGGGGTTTTATTCCCATTTCAAAGCCATCTGTGTAGTCCAAATCACCATCAAAGTGACAGTTTGTGAGCTGAAATTTCAGCACTCATTTCAGCTTTCGTCGGAGTAAAGATTTTATCACATTCTTGTTCTTTAGTGAAATGGCGGGCAACAATGACTTGTTTGGCATGCTTCAAGCTGAAGATAAGCTTGATGTGACCATCTATCCAATGTGGTCTTACATGATGAAGCATGTTCTTATTGCAAAACATCTTTGGAACATAGTGGCAGATGTAGATCAAAGATCCGTAGGTTCTTCTACTTCACAATCTACTATCACAGATGGAGCTTCTTCTTCGAGTACAGTGGTTTCTCCTCCATCTACACAGTAGCATCTTAGATGGGATGGAAAAGATGCTCAACCTCATGCATTAATTATGCTTTCTATGAAGCCTCACATAGTTCCAAACATTCGGTCATGATCTACATCAAGACAAGCATGGGACACTCTTGCTTCTTTGTATGCCATGTGTAATGAAGCACGTGATGCATACATGAGGAAGCAACTTGAGGATGTATGTATGGTTGAAAATGAGTCTGTTGATGTGTATATGACACACATCAAGGACTTGAAAGAGCAATTGGCAAATATAGATGAGATTATTCCAGATGCATAACTCATTTCTACATTGTTGAAAGGATTACCAGAATATTTTCAAAGATTTGATATTACACTCCATTTGGTTGCAAGAGAAAATCCTAATATGTATGCATTTGATGAGGTTCTGTCTCTTCTTTTGCAAAAGAGCAATCTAGAGTGAATAGGAGTTGTTTGATTGAGGGAACACAAGCATTTGCTATCTCACAAAAGGTCAAAAGCAAGTATGGTTCAACTTTGGGTTCATCAAAACCAAAGCCTCAACCTTCCTTTTCCATTCATGCCTCTAATGATGCTGATTTGCAAAAGAAGAAGAGATGCAAATATTGCCAAAATGCTAGTCATACTATTGATGAGTGTAGAAAGCTTGCTTAACGTAATGAAAAGAAGAAGGAATCCGACATGTCTATTGCTGAAAATTCAGCAAATGCAAAGAATGATGAAGCTAACATGGCTCAAGATTTTTGGGCATGTGTTGTTACATGTCATTATGATGCATATTTGCATTCTAAATGTATGATTGTGAGTGAGGCTAATTAAGATTGGTTCTTTGATAGTGGTGCTTCAAAGCACATAACTTCATGCAAAAGATTTTTTGCCTCTTTGATAGATGCACCCAAAGAAGGACATGTGGTGTGTGCAAACAATGCCTCTTATCCTATCATTGGAGTAGGAGAAATTGAGCTTACGACTGGAAATGGAGGTGTGATTCTCTTGAAAAATGCATTGTATGTGTCTGGATAAAGAAGAACTTAATTTCACTCTTGTTGATTCCCAAAGCTAGACTTCATGTACACTTTTTTGATGATAAGTGTATGGTTCATGATTTCAGAAATGGTGATATTATTGTAATGTCAAGTACATTATGTAATCGCTTGTATCACATGGATACATACAAGAGGGTCCTCAAATGCCTTGGTTGCTCACACTTCTTCCATGGCTGAAATGGAGCTTTAGCATGCTCGTTTTGGTCACTTAAACTTCAATAGTTTGCTTTAGTTGCAAAAGAAGGACATGGTTACTAGTTTGCCTACACTTGAGTCCATTGAAAAGCATGCATGTGAAGATGCATCATGCTCCTTTTCCAAAAGATAGTCATACATGTCACGAGGAAGGAGATAAGGAAAAGAGCTCACACACACACTCTCACAATCAAAGAGAAGCACACACTCAGATTGAGGCAAGGAAGAATGATCTTCTTCTTCTTCTACTACTACATAAAAAGGAATGTACAAGAATGACCTAAAACAAGAATACAACAAGTGCAATATATAAAGACCAGTACATAATAAAAAAACTAATGTCCGCGAGTGAGTGAGCTGGCAAGAAACAAATGTGCCATCACTCTTGGTAGATAAATCTAATAAATCTCAATGAAGTATCCCTCACATATATCGGCATGACCACTATACATGTCAGAGAAACGAAAAACTGATACGTGTCATCCTGGATCATCACATGTTGAGCTTGATATCTCAACACTCCCCCTCAAGCTCAATGCCATATCCTGTAGTCCAAGCATCTCTCGAAACGTCTTCAACTTCTCAGCTCCAAGTGCTTTGGTGAAAATATGAGCAACTTGCTCATCTGTTCTCACATAAACAAGATCAATATCACCTGCTAATACCTTCTCTCTGATGAAGTGATAATGTACCTCGATATGCTTTATTCTAGCATGGAAAAGAGGGTTCCGTGCTAATTTTATGGTGCTAAGATTATCACAATAAATGGTGATAGGCTTTTGCACTTCCATACATAAATCCGCAAGTAGCATTTCCAGCCATGATGCCTCACATGCTACCATTGTAGAACCTCTATATTTATCCTCTGTACTCGACAAGGCAACAATGGGTTGCTTCTTGCTACTCCATGTAATAGCTGCACTCCCAAGTGAGAATAGAAAACCACTAGTAGATCTTCTATTTGGAATGCTACCAGCCCAATCGGCATCGGTGTATCCATAAACCTGCAAATCTACATTAGCCTCATAAAACAATGCATAATCCAAAGTACCACCCACATAATGTAGAGTGCACCTCAGAGCATCCAAATGTGGATTCCTGGGAACCTGCATAAACTGACTTTCAAGTCCAATAGTAAAGTTTAGATCAGGCCTTGTAATTATGAGATATATAATACTTCCCACAAATTTCCTATACATAGTAGCATTTTCAAATGCTTCACCTGATGTAACATCCAACTTCAAATTCTGATCTAATGGCATAGAAATTGGCTTACAATCAGCCATACCATACTTTTGCAACATATTCAAGGCATATTGCCTTTGCGACATCCATATACATGTTTCTGTATGTATAAACTTGAAGATCTTTCATGTCAAATTCCAGCATAAGAAGTGCTTTACCTCTTTAAAGCTTTCTTCATTATCACCACCTACAGTCAAGTCATCAATATAAATAGCAACAATTATGATGCCATCATCACCCTTCCTTGCATATAGTGAATGATCTGCATCACACATAGAAAACCCAATGCTCGTTAAGTAATTAGCAATCCTTTCATGCCATGCACGAGGAGCTTGCTTCAGCCCATACAAAGCTTTTTGCAACTTGCAAACATATTCTGGATGCTTTGAATCTTCATATCCTTGTGGCTGGTCCATATATACTTCTTCCCGTAACTCACCATGTAGGAAAGCATTCTTCACATCCATCTAATGCAAAGTCCATCCTTTTGTTGTAGCTAATGCAACAAGTGTTCTGACAGTAGAAATTTTAGCTATAGGGCTGAATGTTTCCTCATAATCAATACCATATGTCTGTGCATATCCTTTAGCTACCAATCGTGCTTTATACCTGCTTATGCTACCATCAGCATTATGCTTTAAACTTGTAAACCCATTTGCAGCCTATGGGTTTCTTTCCTTGTGGCAATGGAACCAGCTTCCATGTATCATTTCCATAAAGTGCAGCCATCTCCTCATCCATAGCTTTTTCCCAATCTGCGATTCCAATTGCATCTTCAAAGCAAGAAGGTTCAACATCTTTTACCTTTTTTTCATGTAGGCACAATGACGAGCCATATAAGTGTCTTACGTCAATCATTGCACCGAATTCCGCATCCTCCCAGATCTTCTTGGTCGTGGGTCACTTCTCCTTGTATCATCTGCATGTGCCCTTCTTACTCCGGGAGTCTTCACTGAGGGCAATCCAAGTTCCTCATCAAGACTCTTTTCTGAACCACTTGAATCTCCATCAACATCTTCAAAACTATCACATGTTTTACTACAAGCAGAAAGTTTTTCTTTACCTTTCTTGGATGTATTTGATGAATTTGCTCGACTGAAATTTCCACGCAATCTTCCACTCCATGGATTTGAGTTGGAACTATTGCTTGGTGATGCATCTAGTCCACTCAAAACTTGAGATTTTGCACTTGATTTTTCAGCATTTTCTTTGTCATTTGGTTCAAGATTCAGTCCTTCTTTGGCATCTGCATAGAAGCTTGACATTTCATCAAATACCACATCTTTGCTCACCTTCACCTGTCGTGTGAGTGGGTTATAACATTTGTACCCTTTTTGCTCAAGGGAGTATCCAATGAAGACACATTTTTCTGCTTTCGGATCAAGCTTCGTCCTCAACTCATCTGGAACATGTACATATGCAATACAGCCAAAAACTTTCAGATGTGATAAGTTTGGCTTTTTACCTATAAACTTCTCTTCAGGTGTTACAATAGCAGTCGGAGTTCTATTCATGATGTATACAACAGTATGCATAGCTTCTGCCCAATAACAATGAGGCATATTTTTCTCAGCCATCAAGGCTCTTGCTATTTCTGCAATATGTCTATATTTGCATTCAGCAACGCCATTCTGTTGTGGTGTGTACTTGCATGAAAAGTGACGTCGAATTCCATGATTTTTTAGAAAATTGTTGAACTCATTTGACATGTATTCACCTCCTCCATCAGATCTTAATGTCTCAATGTACTTCCCTGTCTGCTTTTCCGCCATAACCTTAAAATTCTGGAAGTGAGTGAAGACCTCGCTCTTCTCTTTCATGAAATATACCCATACTTTGTGTGTATGGTCATCAATGAAAGTAACATAAAACCTTCAAGCGCCCATAGATGTGGTCTTTCTTGGACCCCAAACATCTGTATGTACTACTTCTAGTACATTCTCACTAACATGCTTGTCATGTGGAAATGATGCTCTTGATTGTTTACCAAATTGACATGCTGCACATACCTTCTGCATTTCTGCAACTTTAAAATTTGGTAGTCCATTGACAATCTCCTTTGACTGCATCAGTTTCAGCCTTTGTAGATTTGCGTGTCCAATTCATTTGTGCCAGATCTCTATATCAGCAATAACTCCTGCACCTTTTGCAAACATGACTGCATTCATTTCAGGAATCTTCACATTTAAGGTGAACATCCTACCCACTTTGTTTCCTTTGGCAACCAATCGTCCATCCTGCTTGTACTCTACATATAATCCATCAACATTGAACCTGACTTGTAATCCCTTGTCAACCATTTGTCCAACAGAAACCAGATTCTTTGTTATATTTGGAACATGCAGCACATCAGCAAGATGTTTTACCTTTCCATCCTCCATAGATAGTGCTATGTTTCTTGTATGCTCAATAGGATGTGATGTGTCATCACTTGTTTCAACATATCCAGGAACTCACAATTTTTGCAAAGTACTAAACCATTCTGCATGACTGGTCATGTGATTTGAAGCACTTGAATCAACATATCAGACATTATCATTCGATTTTCAAACACTAGCAGACATCGTATTCATCATGTGATGCTGAACCATAAATAGCTTCTCAGAATCATCTGCACTTGTGGATGCATAGTTGTTTTGCTTCCTTCTGTTATTTTGATTCTTTAACTTGCAATCATGTTCAAAGTGTCCAGGTTTACCACAAATCCAACATCCTTTACTATCATTACCTGAATCAAATGTCTATGACCTCTTTGGCTCCCCCTGCCTCAAAATTGTCCTCTTCCTCCTACATGATTCTCTTGTTGACCTTGGTCTTGGTTATTGTTTCCTCTTCCACTTTCGAAACCTCTACCTTTGCCTCTTCCTCTACCAGAGTAGAATACCTGCTCAGAACTGGGCTTTCCTTGGGAGTTTGAATCCTCACCAAGATTCTTTTCTTCAATAATCAACATAGATACCAACTCAACAAAATTCGGAATATTTTCCTTGGTCTGTATAGAAGTTCTGAACTGCTTATATGCAACTCCTAAACCACGAAGGCACACTTCCACCTTATCATCATCATCTACATTCACGCCAATAGATGCAAGTGACTCACATATGCTTTTGATTTTCAGAGTGTAGTCACTTACCGACATGCTCTTTTTCTCCAATGTATCCAGATCGTTCTTGAGTTGCAATTTTTGTGCCTTTGTATTGGTCTTGTACAATGTGACCAAACTATTCCAAGCCTCTTTTGGAGTCTTGGCATCCTGTATGTGCCCAATCATGCTATCCTGTATGCTAACAGATAGCCAATACATTACCTTTCATGCTCCTTGATTCCATTCCTCATATGCTCTTAACTGTTCTACATTTCGATTCTTATCTGGTAACTGTGGAGCATTTTCGTTCTCTCCTTGATGTACTTCCAGTAGTCTTTTCCCATCACGAAATTTGTCATTCTGAATCTCCAAGCATGGAAGTTGTTCTTGTCCAGCTTATCACTCATAAGTTGACTCCTTCCATCTGCGTTTGCCATTTCTACAGCAATTCACAACACTGCAAAACACTAGTTTTTTTTGTGGGCCCCACCTTGCGGGCTCGAAATGCAGATCGAGAAGGTTCCAGAACTATGATTTGACAAAAACGCTAGAAAATATTTTGAGGTATTCTACCTTCATGCTGATTTCGTAGCAAACGGAGGTCGTTTGTGAATCGGGTTTTCTCCATGCCTTGTTGTGTACTCTTCACCATCGCCTTCTCCACGAGTTCTCTACAGCCATGCTGGCTCTGATACCATGTCACGAGGAAGGAGATAAGGAAGAGAGCTCACACACACACTCTCACAATCAAAGAGAAGCACACACTCAGATTGAGGCAAGGAATAATGATCTTCTTCTTCTTCTTCTATTACATAAAAAGGAATGTACAAGAATGACCTAAAACAAGAATACAATAGTGCAATATATAAACACCAGTACATAATAAAAAAACTAATGTCCGCGAGTGAGTGAGTTGGCAAGAAACAAATGTTCCATCACTCTTGGTAGATAAATCTAATAAATCTCAATGAAGTATCCCTGACATATATTGGCGTGACCACTATACATGTCAGAGAAACAAAAAACTGATACGTGTCATCCTAGATCATCACATGTTGAGCTTGATATCTCACCAATACACACACTACAAGAAATTGCAACTTGTTAATCGTGATGAATGTGGTCCCATAAAGATTCCATCTTTTGGGAAGCATTTATATTTTGTTACCTTCATTGATGATGCTACTCGCCATACATGGGTGTATCCTATGAAAGCAAAGAATGAGGTATTTTCTTGCTTCAAAGCATTTTTCACTATGGCTGAAAATTCTTCTTCACAAAACCTTTTGAATCTATGCATGGATCGTGGTGGTGAATACATGTCACATGAGTTTAATGATTTTCTTCATGAAAAAGGAATTTCACACTAATGTATGATGCCATATACGCCTCAAAAAAATGGTGTTTCCGAGCGTAAAAATAGAACACTCCTTGAAATGGCACAATGTATGGTTAAAGAAAAGCACCTTCTTGATAAGTTTTGGATGGAAGCAATCATGTATGCAAATTATGTGTTGCATCGCTGCCCTACAAAAGCATTGAGAGTCATCACTCCTTATGAGGCTTGGAATAGACATAAGCCTATGGTTAGTCATATGCGTGTGTTTGGTTGTTTGGCATATGCTCTTGTGCCATCACAACAATGTCACAAACTTGATGACAAGGCAAAGAAATGTACATTTATTGGTTATAGAGCTAAAAGTAAGGAGTATCGATTGTACCATCCCTTCATGAATACAACTATTGTGAGTCCAGATGTGATATTTGCTGAAAATTCAGTTTTCCCTCTACTTGAATGCAAACAACAGCCAATAGTTAACTCACAAGATGTGTTGGATACACTCATGCCTTTGTTCCAAAATGGTGTGTTTGACTATGCCCATGTATAGCAGTCAACTGAGGCTCAAAGGGCTGAAAAATTCCAGCCAAATAGGGCTAAAAATGAAGAGAATTTCCAACCAAACATGGATGAAAATTTCAGTAAAAAATTGTCAAACTACTGGAAATTTCCAGCCACATATGGTGTCAAAATATAGCTGAAAATGAGCATGCCCACGCATGATGTACATGTTGATGATGTATTACATAATGAATGCATGTCTATCAAGAGTGCACAAAGTATGCCAAAGTGGTTGAAACAAACTTTGCAGGACAACAAATTGAGTGCACCTTTACTTGGTAGAATAAGATCAAGCTCTCAGCATGCATCAAGTAATTTCATGGATTATTCTCTTATTGCAATAGCATGTAATGAAGAGCCACTTACTTTTGAAGATGCATGTGACAATTCACAATGGAGGATTGCAATGCAATAAAAAATGGATTTCATACAAAGGAATGGTACTTGGGAGTTATGTAAATTGTCAAAAGGAAAGAATGCAATTGGTACAAAGTGGGTTTACAAGATTAAGAGAAAATCTGATGGTAGCATTTATCCCTACAAAGCTAGATTGGTTGCCAAAGGATATGTGCAACAATATGGCATTGACTATGAGGAAACATTTGGACCTACTTCATGGATGACTACCATTCGTACCGTGGTTGCATTGGCTACCCATCGAGGTTGGAAAGTGCATCAGTGATTTGCAAGAGGAGGTCTATGTGAAACAACCTCGTAGATTTTCTATGAAAGGGAAAGAGCATATGGTTTGTCGCTTGCATAAAGCCTTGTATGGTCTCAAGCAAGCTCCACGAGCATGGTATGACAAAATATATAAGCACTTGGTTGCTCTTGGCTTCACATGTAGTCCAATTGAAAGCACACTCTATGTACGCAAAGATGGGGCTCATCTTACAGTGCTTGTTCTTTATATCGATGACATACTCTTAATTGGGTCATGTGATGCAAAACTTGACATTCTTATGGCTGATTTTCAACATACCTTTGATGTCACTTATCTTGGTCTTTTGAGCTACTATCTTGGCATCTAGTTTGTATCCGTTGAGGGGGGAATTGTTATGCATCAAGCAAAGTATGTTGAAAAACTACTTCAATGTTTTGACTTTGAGGATTGCAAGCCAGTTTCCACACCAATTTAGACAGGATTTAGATTCTCAATTGAGGATTCCAGCAATGCATTTGACACTTCTCTTTATTAGCAAGCTGTGGGATGTCTTATATATGCATGCAACACAAGGTCGGATATACAGTATGCCATTTCCCAATTCAGTCGATTCATGCATAGCCCTAGCACTAAGCATTCGGAAGTGGTGAAACGTGTGTTCAGATATCTCAGAGGCACTTTGAGCTTAGGTCTCTTTTATGGAAGAGTTATTCAGCCATGGTTGCATGCTTTTACAGATAGTGATTGGGCTGGTTGTTATGATACTCGTGTGTCCACTAGTGGTAATTGCTTTTTCCTTGGAGACTCATGCATATCTTGGTTGAGTAATAAGCAACCTACAGTAGCGACATCGAGTTGTGATGCTAAGCACAGGGTAGTTTTCATAGATACAATGGAGTTTATATGGCTGAGATGCCTATTGATGGATCTTTGCATGGAGATTGATGTTGCTATGCATATTCTCACTTATAGTCAGAGTGCTTTGGCTGTTGCACGAAACCCAGTTGTTTCATGCATAGACCAAACATACTGAGGTGCATTATCACTATGTGAGAGAGCACCTTCATGCAAGAGATATTGATTTGGTATATGTGCCTACACAAGATAATGTGCCAGATATATTCACCAAAGCTCTTCCATAGGAAAATTTTGAAGTTTTTCGCAAATCTTTAGGCTTATTACCTTGTGGGGGCTGATTTGTCACTCATTGTATGTGTTCACATCATTCACTCTAGGGGATTTTGTTACACTTATGTGTTCCTCGAGTAGCTTTGATGTGAACCTTTTCCTTATACATAGGCACCTTTTAATCTAGTGCTTTTTCCCCATGTGACCACATACATGTTCACTCATATATGGTGGTACTTTGTACTTAAGGATATTATTCTGCTCTTACTTTAGTTCAGTTCATCGTCAATAGAGAGAGCTATTCCAGCCATCATCTTCTCCGTGTGTCTTGTTGCGTTTATGATCCTTGTGTGTGCTTCTCATGTGTCTCTTGCACTTCTACACACACCCAACATGATGTCCCGGGAAGTATGGGGCGCCTCTATCTTCCTTGATCGTTGAGGTTCTCCCTCGCATGCAGTCAACAGTGGCAATGTTGAATTTGGTGACTTGGATGAGAAGGTATGCCTTGGTTGTCACCTTAGTCCCTTTGGTGGGCAGGCAAGTGCTCGCTTTTCTCGCACAAAAGGGACAAAGTTTGTGCATCCAAATGCTTTGATACTAGTGAGATGGTGATGCACTCTCCTTCTGGAGAGCTCCACGACGATATCCTCAGAGTAGAAAGATAGCTTCAAGCACTACACATGGTACTCCACACAGAGGCTGCAGAATTGGCAGAATAACACATTGCACAAGGAGCACAAACACAGACTTCTTAGGTGTTACAAATGTGGTCCAACTTACAACCTGTGGCTGACCAGGCCACTATATGTTTTATTAAAGAAAATATACAAAGAAGTTTCCGGTGGCCATTTGTCCTTTCACATGGACACTAACAATAACACTCAAGTCGTAGTTATTGAACAATGGCTTGAAGATAAAAGTGCCAACCTAGACTTCATCTATCTTCATGAGATCCAAATAAGCATGGATGATCTTACCAAGAGACTTAGTTTGATCTCTTATTCTCATGTGTGGTTTTCCACATCACACACATAGGGCATCCAGGGCATAGCTATTGATATCAAAGAAAGCTGGAGGAAGTGCTTTGTTAAGTGCCACAAGGATTTAAACCATCAGTGGGTTGTTACCTCCTTTTGTGCCCTCGTTCAATTCACGATTTCCTCAATTTATGCAGTCAATAACGTACTTGGCAAGTGTTAGAATCTCTTTTGATAGATCTAATTGTTTGTGGGGAATTTAATATGGATGAAGCTTGGTCTGATAGATGGCAACAAAAAGGACTCCTTATCGATGGATTTGAGAAGGGCCTTTGGGAATATGTTAACCTTTATCATGATCTTGTGGAGATTAGAAGGTCAAAGATGAAAGTGGCTTCTCTTGGTTGAACTGCCAAGCTATATTGAATCTACATAAAGGTAGACTGAAAAAAAGTTGTGTCACAAAATATCATAGACAAATTAGGCCCCTCTTTGCTCACTCAATGCATGGACCTTGTGGTTTTTTACCACTATTCCATGTTGCTTACCTTCCAATAAAAGAAAATCTCGTTGGTTCCATGTCAATCCTACAACCTTCTCCCTTCCATCCATTTGATAAGAGATCACTGCGACCTATAACCAAGCATTTTGTGGCCACTCCTCTCCGACCAAGTGTTGGATTGTGATAGTGAAGAAGAGATAAAATATCTTGACCAAGACGTATATGGAACTCCATAACATACGATAGGCTAAAAGAGATGGCTTTATTGGAGGCTTTAGAGGCTCGACTCTAAAGTCAATTGAGTCCATTCCCACCTTCAAAGGTTGTTACGAAAGATCACAAGCATGCTAGCTATGAAGAGACAATTCAAAGAACGAATATTGATATCTAATTTAAAGATTTGTGGGTGGGGAAAGTAGACAAACCAAAGAAAACAAATGTGTAGACTTTTGAAGTAAAACCTAGATAAGGATTCTATTCCTTACGTGATTAGTAACACTAAGATGGAGTGCAAAACAAACAAAGAGAATATTGCTTTCACATGAATCTTAGAATGTACACACTATTGTCTTCTCACAGGTACACTAGTATGGCCCAAAAGAGTTCCAAAAGAGTTCCAAAAAATAGGGTGCCTCTTCATAATTCCCCTATCATTGAATAAAAAATTTTAGAAGCCATTGATTCCCTTCCACATGGTAAAAGTCGGGGATTGGATGGTCTCATCAATGAGTTCTTCAAGTCTTTCAAGAAAGTAGTGGTGACTCCTTTACAGAAGATCTAGTAGGAAGCCTTGCTCTTTGGCATGTTAATTAATTGTCTCAATGAAGGTGTGATTAAACTAATTCACAAAAAAGACTACAAAAGCTAGAGTGAAAATTTGACGCCTATTACAATTTTGCAAATGAGCTACAAGATTTTTGCTAAGGTTATCCCTAATCCCATTGCATGTGTTGTATATTATTGAACAATACATTGCTAAAGTGTTATATTATTAATGTATTAATATGTTTTTGATGTTTCTGATATAGTAGCTGAAGGTTCGTGAGGAGAGTGCAAGGCGTGAAAGGGCGGACATCAATAATCTGAATAATTATTATTTAGCTTGTAAATAAACCTGCGTAGAAGGTTCTATTGTTAAAAAAAGTAATGATTAGCATAAGGATCATTGTAGACCGTAGTTTCTGTTATTGAAAGCAATGGCTTTCTGTAAAAGTTATCAACTTTTAGTTTCACGGTTGCTTTTCAAAGCCTCCCTCTTGTAACCACTCTTTTCGACGTAATCAAAATTCCTATAAATACATGCACTCTGTGGACTGTCGAAACAGAGTGCATGGGGGGAGATTGCACCTAATCTTGCATTCGGTCTCGTCTCTTGTTGCCTCTATTTTCTGTGTGTTTTTCTGCGTCCGTAATCTCTGTATGCACGTGAGCAAGATCCTGACAACAATGGTATTAGAGCTCTGCACGCGTCAATTTATGTTCTCTGTTCGCGATTCTGAATTCCGATTCCATCTCCATCTCCATCTCCGTCTCCGTCTTCAGTTTCGATTTTTTGTTTCTGTTTCGTCTTCGGTTTATGTTCCTGTTCCAGAACCAGAACCTACGTTTTCACCTACATTTACTCCTTCGGTTTAGACTAAGGCGTCGACTAAGGCAAAGAACTTAGGCAATACATTGGCACCCAAGGCTCCCTTGGAGGCCGTTGGCTACGCGCGAGGCAATTTTAATTTTTGAGTGGTAATAGAGAGGTTTAGAGTCCCTAAGGTAGGAGGATTTGAACCCACAACCTCCTACTTTCAAGGGAAGTACTTTGACCACTCCACCATCTCTTGGAGTTGTACTCAAGTTCTCTCTCTTTCTTACTTGTGGAAGGCGCGCGCGTCGATTTCAAGATTGGACCCAAGAAAGAATCAAGTGTATCTCTCAAGCCGTAGGTCGGATTGAGGCGTGTAATATACCGTTGGAAAGCTCTCGGAACGAACTTTCCAATGAGCTAGCTTGGAAGTGTGAATTTCTTCAAAATCCTTGGGTGGAACTTGATTGAGTGTTCAAGATACCAAGCAAGGTTGAGAACACGGGATCGAGACACCAAGGTTGCAAACAAGAAGGTTCAATACACCAAGGTTGAGAGCAAGGGTCCAAGAGCACCATGGAAGATTTCTGTAATTCACCTTTACCTGGAGTTTCATTCGAGCAAGAGTTAGAGATTATGAACCAAGAACAAGCACTTCAACAAGCCATACAAGGATGTTATGCTATGCTTCAATTCGACGGACGAAAAAATGGTCGCTTTGTCTTATCATGGCTATCCCTATTCAACGATTTCTTTTCCGATGAGTTATATTCAGAAAATAAGAAAATCGAGTTTGCCACTAATTATTTGGTAGGAAGAGCGCAGCAATGGTGGAATGATCTTTGTCATAGTGCAGATTGTCCACGCACCTGGAAGGCTTTTCAAGACGAGTTTAAGGATTCATTTCTACCTTTAAAGTTTACCCTACATGTTCGATAATTGTGATGCATTTACATATTGAATTTAGTCCATAGGAGCATATTCAAGTTTTGCTTGCCCAAATTCATTAGAAAGACTATGTCCGCATCTCACAGATACTTTTAATAACTTAACACCTCCATGAACATTTCCATGCATGTGTTTTCACATGGAACATGCCTATGTTTTTTTTTCGTTCAGTGATGAAACATGTGACTGGCTATCCATGTTTATTATTTTATCAACTGAGGTCAGTTGTCTTTTCAACTGAGGGGCATGTTATACCTTATGGAATATGTTGAACAATGCATTGTTGGATTGAAATATAAAATATCCAATGCATTGTTGGATTGAAATATAAAATAGCCAATGCATTGTTGGATTGAAATATAGAATAGCCAATGCATTGTTGGATTGTCACATGGAATATGTTGAACACTGCATTATAATTGTTAGAGTGTTGAAATATTTTATCAACTGAGGTCAGTTGCTTGTCAACTGGGAGGCATGTTGTATATTATTGAACAATACATTGCTAAAGTGTTATATTATTAATGTATTAATATGTTTTTAATCTTTCTGATATAGCAGCTGAAGGTTCGTGAGGAGCGTGCAAGGCGTGAAAGGGCGGACATCAATAATCCGAATAATTATTATTTAGCTTGTAAATAAACCTGCGTAGAAGATTCTATTGTTAAAAAAAGTAATGATTAGCATAAGGATCATTGTAGACCGTAGTTTCTGTTATTGAAAGCAATGGCTTTCTGTAAAAGTTATCAACTTTTAGTTTCACGCTTGCTTTTCAAAGCCGCCCTCTTGTAACCACTCTTTTCGACGTAATCAAAATTCCTATAAATACATGCACTCTGTGGACTGTCGAAACAGAGTGCATGGGGGGAGATTGCACCCAATCTTGCGTTCGGTCTCGTCTCTTGTTGCCTCTATTTTCTGTGTGTTTTTCTGCGTCCGTAATCTCTGTATGCGCGTGAGCAAGATCCTGACAACAACATGTCACCTATGTTCTTGGATTAATAAGGACCAAAAAGGATTTATTAAGGGAAGGTCCATCCTTGAGGCTATCATAGATGTTTGGAAAGGTCTTGACTATGCAGAGGAATCCTTGTAGGATGTTATTTTTCTTAAAATGGACTTCAACAAAGCTTACAATATACTCGAGTGGGATTTCTTCTTCAATCCTTGAAAGACCTTGGATGTAGCTCTAGGTTTATCAAGATGATCTTGACACTTATAGATAATGCCTCTATGAGTAACAACATCAACAACCAACTCCCCCAATCTATTTGATTAAAACAATTGATTGCAAAAGGTTGCCCCTTAGCTCCATTGCTTTTCTCTAGAGCCATAGATGGCCTCAACTACTTGGTCAACCATCAAGCCCGTATTGGCCAAATTCATGGGCTTGTTTTGCCTAATAGTCAATATCACATAATCATGAGATTGCTTATTGATGACACAAATGCCTTCTTGATCTGGATAGTATTGCCTCCTTTTGAAACTATCTAAATACCTTTTGTTGGGCTTTAGGAGTAAAAAACAAACACTCAAAAATTGCCTTGGGGGCTATTTTTGGGCATCAACCACAATTTTCGGTGGATGAGGGATTCCAAGCGATCTCGAGCAGTCAAATATTTTGCCCTTTGGGTATTAATTTGGGCTTTGATGTTACTATCAGCTAGAGATGGGTTTGGGTTCTTACAAAGCATCACAAAAAATTGGGCTACTTGAAAGGCATGCACTTAAACCTAGCGGGTCATGTCATGGTGGTCAACACATTCGTGATAGCCTCAATCATCTATTTTCTATCATGTTCCTAAAATCAATTGGGGATTGTCTGCAAGTAAAAATGAAGCAGCCAGGCTCAACATTCTAGAGATCGAAGCTTTGGTAGATAAGTTGGAAGAGAAGTGGCTAATAAAATCTTGGAGTAATATGGACTCCTCTTAAGCCAAACTAGTTTTGAGGAAAAATAGTGGAATTGCTTTAGCTAGTCTACGTGAGTGGAAGGGACACAAGTTACTCACCTTGTTGTTATCCGCTTTCCCAGTCACTCCCAAAGGCTCATATTTGGTATGTTTATTATCAAAAAGTTGGAACAAGATGAAACCTCATG
Organism: Ceratopteris richardii; assembly: GCA_020310875.1. Lineage (NCBI taxonomy): Eukaryota > Viridiplantae > Streptophyta > Polypodiopsida > Polypodiales > Pteridaceae > Ceratopteris > Ceratopteris richardii. The sequence goes on from CM035437.1 coordinate 86,105,206, forward strand.
TTAGGAACAATGAAGAATGGAAGTGGTCTACTGACATTAGGCAAAATGATTTGATCTAGTTTCCAATAAAGGGAATCAAGACTCTCGATTATGATTACCTCCAAAGAGAAAAGAAGCTTTGGAATAAAGGGTTTCGTTTGTGGAAGCATCACTGGAATCAAGATAGAACACAATGGATCAGATTCCATGACATTAACCTAGCTTGGAGAGTGGACTATGAAGATTGGTGATTATTAAGAAAGATAATGATTGCTTGGGGTACCTTGAAAATCTCTCCTCCTCATCGGGCATGATCCCCTTTGGATTCAAGGTATAGAATAGCACAATGGCAATATCTTGGAGGAAAATTCCTAGTTGTAAGAAAAATATTGATCTTAATAGCTTTCTTAACAAAATATGCTATCTTGATTGGTCAAATATGAGATGGGATTTTATGTTCCTTGGACTTTGGCATCCCCCATTGAGAATAAAAAAGTTGTTTTTATGTTGGAAATTCTTCATCGAGGAATCTCGACAAATGCTAAAGCAAATAAAATTTATAGGGCCTCTCCATGGTGCAAGCACTATCTCAATGATAGAAAAGGCCTAGGACAACTCTTCTATTCATGCCCAAGGATCATTTTGGTTTAATAGGTTGTGAAGAGAATTTTGTCCCTATAGACTCAAATCAACTCGAAGGAAGACTTCCTTGGAAAATCAATTGGTTGCTTTGCAGAACTATGGAACACCATTAGGGGATATGCTCTTTGGAAAATCTGGAAAGAAAAATGCACGTCCAACTTTGACAACACCCAAAGGAGTTGTCAATTGACAAGTCCGTTAGTCATTTAGGTAGAAAACTTAGCAATTGTAAAAATTACCCTCCCTTCAGACATCATAGGGTGTCTTCGTTGGAAAGCAACAAGATTCATGCCAAATGGGCTCACCACAAGGTGATTCTGTGTTACTCTTAGTAAACTAGGTTTTTTTCCATTTCTTTGACCTAGTAGTTGGTGTGTACCTATCACCTTCAGGCTTTCTAAGGATCTTTGCTTGCCCTTGCTTTGTAGGATAAGGGGGTCCCATGGGCACTATGCCCATACTCTTGTATAGTTGTTCTTTTAATTAATTCTTGAAAGGGAGAATAGAGGTTATGGAAGCTTATTAAATTCTTCCTTAATTACATCTTGTCCCCATCCCTTGGGATATCACGAAATCCTATTCGGTTCTTCTTACCAATTTGATGTACCTGTTTGGCACCTTTGGAGAGGTGAATCACTTTGGCCCATGTGGAAAACTCATAGTCAATTTTGTATTCAACAACCATTGCATGCAAGTTCTTGTTCACTTGTTTATATGCCCGTAGGAAAACAGGCGTTCACAGTCTTAAAGCTTTAATGGCTGCCCTTGAAAAAGATTTCTCTTTAGCTTTGGATGCTTTAATGGCTGCCCTTGAAAAAGATTTCTCTTTAGCTTTGGATATCTCTGGGTTGGCTGACAAGCTGGCAGCAAAGTGGCTTATCACGGCTTGGAGCAATAGTGAGTCCTCTTGGGCTAAATTGGTGTTCAGAAACATGGAAGACCTTACCCTAGTTGGCCATCCTGGTTGGAAGGACATAGGGATTCTCATGCTTTTATTCTCCCCCCACCCGGTGTCCCCTGAAGGCTCTAGCCTCATGTGTTCTTCATGGAAGAGTTGGAACAAGGCCAAACAATTCATCAGAATCAGTGATCAGTGGAAGTGGGCAGCTGGGATAAGACAAAATGACTCTATGTAGTTCCCGATCAGTGGCATTAGGGGGTGGAGTCTTGAAACCTCAAAACTGCAAAGCGGTTACGGAACAAGGGGTTCAAACAATGGAAACAGCTTTGGAAACAAGAGACCAGCTAGTGGATTAGGTTCAAAGACTTAGACCCGAGACTTAGAGTTACCCTCGAGGAATGGACTCTTCTTCAAGGTAGGTGTTTAGCATGGGACCGCTCAACTACCCGCCTTCTCTCTGGACAGGATCTTCCTTGCCTAGAGGGCCTCAAATGGAGCAATGGTAAAAAAATATCCAGAATCCCCAACTTCAAAGAGAACTTAGATGTTCATCACACCCTTAACAAGAGGTGGTGCCAAGTTCATGTCTATTTGGCACCACCTAATTGAGATCAAAAAGTTCGTTCTCATGTGGCAGATCTTGCATAAGTGAATCTGGTCCAATGCAAGGGCTAACAAAATCTGTGTGTGCCGCCATGGTGCAAGCGTTGCCATCGATGCATCAAAGATTTAGTTCACTTGTTCTTCGATGGCCCCAAGTCTCATGTTATCTGGCATCACGTGATGCGGGTATTGCGACTCACAAACCAAATCAATTGCCAATAGGTGTTGTTAGGTGAGGAAGTCAGCTGCTCATCGAGGCTGTGGAATGCCATCAGGGGTGAGACTCTTTGAAAGATTTGGAGGGAGCAATGTTCTGTGAATTTTGGCCAAACTTCAAAGGAATGGTCGATTGAGAAATTCCTATTTCTTCTAGGTCAAAGAATCTCCCGAGATAAGAGATCTCCACCGTTTAGACCTCAATATATTTATCTCCTCGACAACAACAAGTTGAAACCCAAATGGGTCCCACATGAGGGAGATGATAGATTTGTCCGCCTTATTTGTAATACCCTCTAGCTTGCCATAGTCCTCCCCTACATTGTGGGATTTGGGCGGTCCCATGGGCACTAGTCCCATTCACTTGTAATTTTTATTCTTTATTTTAATTAAAGTTTGAGAGAATAGGCTAACGTCGAACTTCCTTTTATTTAAAAAAAAAAAGATTTCTCTTTAGCTGATGTAGTAAATGGGATCCCCCTTCCAAGTGGAGAGAGTCTCTCCTCAGTCTTTGTTCTTCCACCAGATTCATTATCGTGTTTCGTGTATCCTATCCACTCTGACTTGACTTGAAGTAGCTCTTCATCAATGCAATTCTCTTTCTTGTTTGCTCGGAAGAATAAAAAAAACTCCCATTGCTTTTTCTATCAGCCCAAGTTGTCTTCTAGACATTAATTTCACTCTAGGCAGAAAGGGAGGACAAAGGATACAAAGCAAAAGGCAGAGGAGATAAAAGGAAGTTCAGCCTTGGGCTACTCTCCCAGACTTTAATTATAAAATAGGGAAGAAAATCTTACAAGTGAATGGGACTAGTGCTCTTGGGACCCTCAGAATTCCACAAAGTAGAGGCAGAACTTGTGAATCTGAAGCGTGTTACAAAGGAGGTTAATAACCCTCTCGCCCCCCTCATGTGGGGCCCACTTGGGTTTTTCGATGACAAACACTTTGTGATGCTTAAATGATGGGTACCTCTCTCAGAGGGACCATTCAATCCCAAATACAAAAGATAACATGGAGTACCTGCTGCCTTCCCAAATCAAAAAGAGGTCTTAGTATTCTTTGCCCTTTGAAAATGGAAAAAAACTTTGGCATTCAAATGGATTCTTATGAATTTTGAGCTTGCTTAATTAAAAGAAACCAATCTTTTTTGTTTAGACTATTGCAAGCCTTAGAAGAAAAGTAACAGCATAGACATTATTCTCCCCCCTCATATGCATGTTCTTGTTGGTAGTTCTCAGCTTGGATGGAGGTGAAAGGAACATATTGCATTGCAATTCAGCACTATGATGCAAAAAAAAAGGCTCCCATGAAAGGTGGAACAAAGAGTGGACCTATCTATGGCCATAATCTGCATGGAGGCACACAAATTATGAGGATTTAAAATGATGCATCTGTTTAGGAAAGCGAAACGATGGCTTTCTAGCATAAGAACTAGAGTGCAATCTCATCCACCATTTTCAACATTGCAAGTACAATGCAAGCTTCAAAGGACACAACAGTCAGCTACTTTTCATCAATTTAGAACATATCTTTGTAAGAGGGAGAATTCTCAGGCTTGGATAACTTGATAGTGTAGGCTTGGATAACTTGAAAGTGTAGGCTTGAATGTTTTTTGATCTCCAACAAGCCAAGAAGTAGGTAATAAAGGAAACAATGAAGGTATGATTAGAATCACCTTATCAACTATGTTTAATTGCATATCCTTCCAGTATTGATGCTTTGCTTTGAGTTTATTGAGGATCTAGTCTAAGCTCTCACCCATCAATGTCCCAAACCCCCGCTAGATCCCCAAAAAAACAAAAAATATGCCACTCTCAAGCTCTTTGCAATCTTGATCCTTAAGAAAGAGAAGTGGGGACTGTGAAAATTTTATTGTGCTCTAGATAGCCACTTCTGAGATAAGAGTAAAAGCTGCATGTAAAGCTTTCACCTTATTCAAGAGACCGATAGTGCATATTGGGCATAACTTCAAAAAAGCTCAGAATGGAAGAAACAAAAAGGAAGTTGAGAAGAAAGTGTAGAGTAGAGTAATGACTACCTACCTCGAATGCCCGTTCACCAACTACGTCATTTTTCCATGTGGATAGGATTAGGATTCTTAGGTTGTTTACACATGCATACACACATATACACATATACACACATAATATATGTACACATACACATATATATACACATGTATACACACATATATTTTTTATGGTCTAAGTCACTATGATTAGGGTTTAGGGTTTTTACACATGCATAACATATATACACATATGCACATATAATACATATACATATATACATACGTATACACATGCATACACACAATTACATGTTTTATGTCTAGCTCCTTAGGATTAGGGTTTTAGGTTTTTTACATATATATAATAAAAATAAATATATATAATTAAATATATAAAAAATAGGTCTTTAGTATAAATAAATAAGTAAATATATATAATCAAAGATATAAAGAATAGGGGTTTATCATTTTCAATTAAATTAAATATATATAAGAAAAAGAAAATAAGAAAATTATAATATATAGGTCTTTAATTTAAATATATAATTTAAATATATATAGTATATACACATGCATAGACACATATACATATTTTAGGTTAAGGTCTTTAGGATTATGGTTTTTTGTTTGAATAAGAAAAACCAAATGTTCTAAAATATCCATATTGTATCAGATGGCTGGTTTGGATCCGAAGGAGAGAATGGCATGTTCTTGCACTTAGTGCAAGTATCAAATTTATTGGAAATGATGGATTTGTACTACACAAGTTAGAGAATATGGATCCTTTGATAAAAGTCGACTACAAAACCTATGCTAACATTTGCATGGTCCCCCTGGTGAGCAGGTGGATCCAAATGACATTGCATCGGTAACCTCTCGTGGATAGAAGAGAAAAAAAAGGGAAGTAGAAGTACAAGGTATTTGTTGAGCCCATGAAAGTCATATTGGTCAAAGTCAACTGCCATCATAGTCAACTTCAGTCAAAGTCAAATTGGTCAAAGTCAACATGGTCAAGGTCAAAGTCAACAGAGGTAAAAGTCAAAGTGTTCGAAGTGTAGGTGTCAAAGTGCACAGGTAATGCAGAAGTATTATCCACAAAGGGTGAATAGGAGAAAGTGGTTGTAGGTTGCAGAGGTATTTCTCTAATTTCCCTAAGGTTCAAAGTGTTGTTTAAAGTGTTTTGGAAGGTTCAGGTGAACCCTCTCTTAAGGACAAAAGTGAAGGCTTAAAAGGAAAATGTGAAGGTATGTGAAGTGACAGTGTAGCAGAAGTGAAAGTATGGCCACCCAATTTAAAGTTTTTGTTTTAGCCTAAGGTCACTACAGGACAAAATAGGGATTCGTTGGCTGCCACTTGTAAAGAAAATCTTGGGACATCCAAGTGAGGACCAAGATACTCTTGCAGTTATGCGCGTACGTGAATCGACACAAAACTCAAGGCAAGGACTATTCTTGGACCATTCTAGTGTAAGCAAGGGAAGCATAGTCTAAGCAAGGCAAGAGAGAGAAGTGAAGAGACACATAGTGTGCGACGCAAAGAAGTGAAGTGCAAGGTGTGCATGAAGAGTGACCAAGGAAGTGTGCAGAGAAGTGCTAAGCTAGTCCCCCAAGGATCCCAAGGTCTTATTGAAGTGTGTGTGTGCCGATAGAAGGTACCCATCCCTGCCCCTTAGTGGAAGCTTGGTGCAAGGTGTGCACAAGTGCAGGCTTGGAGAAGGTGGAGGCTTGGTGCAGAGGAGGCCCGCAACAACAAGTCCCTTGGGTATTTGGTATTTTGTAATTGAGCACTCTGTGGGATTTTGGATAGAAGCATTGGATTGTATTGTGCTTCAACATTGTATTTGTCTTATTATAATCAATCGATAGAGGCTTCGAGTGTGTATCTTTCTTCTTGTCTTTCCCTTTTCTCCTACAAACACTCAAATCCCTTCTTGTCCAGGAATCCCCCAACAAAATTTGGCACACATGGTGGGAGATACTTTCACTTCTTCTACGCTATCACTTCACATACCTTCACATTTTCCTTTTAAGCCTTCACTTTTGTACTTAAGAGAGGGTTCACCTGAATCTTCCAAAACACTTTAAACAACACTTTGAACCTTAGGGAAATTAGAGAAATACCTCTGCAAGCTGCAACCACTTTCTCGAATTCACCATTTGTGGACAATACTTGTGCATTACCGGTACACTTTGAACTTCGAACACTTTGACTTTTACCCCTGTTGACTTTGACCTTGACCATGTTGACTTTGACCAAATTGACTTTTTAAAATTGGGGGCCATACTTTCACTTCTGCTACGTTGCCGCTTCACATACCTTCACATTTTCCTTTTAAGCCTTCACTTTTGTACTTAAGAGAGGGTTCACCTGAACCTTCCAACATACTTTAAACACGACTTTGAACCTTAGGGAAATTAAAGAAATACCTCTGCAACCTACAACCACTTTCTCCAATTCACCCTTTGTGGACAATACTTGTGCATTACCTGTGCACTTTGGCACCTGCACTTCGAACACTTTGACTTTTACCCTTGTTGACTTTGACCTTGGCATGTTGATTTTGACCAATTTGACTTTGATCGTGGTTGACTTTCATGGCCTTTGAGCCCTCACTTGGATATCTCAAGATTGTCTTTACAAGTGACAGCCAATGAATTTTTGTTTTGTCCTGTAGTGACCTTAGGCTAAAACAAAAGTTTTAAATTGGGGGGCCATACTTTCACTTCTGCTACGCTGCCGCTTCACATACCTTCACATTTTCCTTTTAAGCCTTCACTTTTTAATTTAAGAGAGGGTTCACCTAAACCTTCCAAAACACTTTAAACAACACTTTGAACCTTAGGGAAAATTAGAGAAATACCTCTGCAACCTGCAACCACTTTCTCCAATTCACCCTTTGTGGACAATACTTGTGCATTACCTATGCACTTTGACACTTGCACTTCGAACACTTTGACTTTTACCCCTATTGACTTTGACCTTGATCGTGTTGACTTTGATCGTAGTTGACTTTGACCAATATGACTTTTATGGGCTCAACAGTTGCCCACCACCTAATGTACTCTCCATCCCGGAGAGTGACAGCCAGAACTCTGGTAGGGTAGAGACGACATTTGATTCCTGTGAGAAGAGTAGATCCTCCAGAACAGCATTCTTGAAAAACCAGAATGTGGAGAATATGTATGAAGAGAATGTGGAATGAAAAACCACAGGAGGGAAAATGGTAGTGAAAATGAGTGACAGGAAAGGGGATATTTTAGAGGATAGGGAATGAAGTTGAAAAAGGGCAGGGGGGAAAAGAATATGGAGGTTTTAGGGTTATAGTTGTGGGGTTGGGGTGGCGTGAAAATGGTAGTGGACGACGGTTGGGAGGTGAAGGGTGAAAATGGTAGTGGACAGTAGTGGGAGGGGGAAGGGGGACTGGGACAAGTGTAGGTGAAAAGGGAAGAGGAAGTGTAAATGGAAAAGAAAAAACATAACTGTACATTAAGAAATCAAACAATGGCAATGAAATAGAAATACCTACAATTGCATAAATACTCATGGAAAGAACCAAACAAGAGATCTCATGAAGAACCAACAAGCAAAATCCCATATATATATATATATATATAGCAAAATGAGATACAACGATAGCCTTGAAAACGCTTGAAATACATGAAATGGCCTAAAGTACACGAAAGAGCCTCTAAACTAAAGAAGGGTAAAGGAAAAATAGGAGGTCGAACTAGATGAATGCGAAGAGGTATAGCCTCGAAGAGAAAAATGAGGCAGAGCGACCAAAAAGGTATGAGAGGCTGCTACACAAGGTAGAAATGGCCACTAGTGGGCGGGGTCGGGCTGGTGTCCTGGGGACGAGGGAGAACCCCCCACATGGGGAGCATCGTTAGGATGGGGAGGGGGGTCTAGCGATAATGGGGGGATGATAGTTGCCTGCTCTATACAAGCAGCAACCATGCTCCGATAATGGTGCAGATGGTCGTGCTTGCGTCGAACCAGTCGACAAGCAGGGCTGTCGCAGATGCCCAAAGAAGCCCGCTACTGCATCTCCAAAAGAGCCCGATTCGCTGAATCGACCTCATCCCTGAACCTGTCCCGCTCCTGTTGAAGTGTCCTCGCAGTGGCCAGAGAAGATTACCACTGTGCAATAGCTGAAGCATGTATGTGCTCGATCAGAGAGGCATACTGGCGATGTAGTGCGGCTGTCGTTGTAACCGAATCGAGTGATAGGCGTGCGGCATCTGCTCCATCCAAGGCCACGCTGCTCACATCTCGGAGTAAGTCTAGGAAGGGGATCCACTGAAGGTGGTGGAACGTCCTCACGAAGAGGACGCGGGGCCGCATGAGGTGAGGAAATGGGGCTAGCAGCGCGTGGTGGAGACTAATGCAGCGGGGAATGGGAGGGCGGGGTGGATGCGGAGTCGACGGAAAGAGAAGGGGAAGGTGGTAAGGATGCGGGAAGAAGTGGTTTATTATTATTTTTTATTTATTATTTTATTATTTATTATTTATTTTTATTTTTTAATTATTTATTTATTTTTATTTTCTTTTATTTTATATTTTCTTTATTTTTATTTTCTTTTTTTATTTTTATTTTTATTTTTGTTTTTATTTTATTTTCAATTATTTTTAAATTTCCTTTATTTAACTATTTCTTTCTTTTTTTCTATATCTTTATTGTAACATTGCAGATTTTGTCTCCTTGTTTTTATCATTCCCCTCTCTCCCCTTCTCTGTTTTTTGTGTTTTTCAATCGTTCTTAGGGTTTTTAAATGTATAAATTCTGATTTTTGGGTCATTTTTGGTAAATTTATGCATTTAGAGTGTTTATAGCCTGACTCTATGCGTTCCTTGACTTTTTTGTCTTCCTTCCAGAGCGTTAGCTTGTAGTGCCATTCGCATCCGCTAGCAGCATGGCTTCCTCTGTACCCCAGCCGGCTTCTTCCAGGGCTATTGGGGAGTATTCGGAGCTCCCGCCCTTTGCCCTAGGTCTGCCTCAATCAGATTCCCAGGTATTTCATACCCCCTCTGCTCCACCCACCAGTTTTCCAGCCCCAATCATACCCCCCATTGCCCCCACACATCTCATTGCTCCAGCCTTTTCTAGCCACTCACTCTCCGCCTCATCTTTGTATAGCCCTTCACGTCCCATGCCTGGTTTCCTGTTCCCCATGCCATCCATAGTTCGTCCTTCCATTCCATCCCTTTCGGTGCCTGCTATGAGTGACTTCGGCTCGACATCCTCCCAGCAAGCATGCACTTTCGATTTCGTCATTCCATCTTCCTCCCTTCACCTCCATCTTCACCTCGCCCTCCGTGATTCCTACCTATTCGAACTCTTCACTGAGGATTACTTACTCATGGAGGGTATTCATCGTCTGGCTTCAATCATGTGGTCGGCGTTTGAGGGTCAGGATATTTATTTGACCCTCACTTCGTTTCCCCATTTCCCTTCCGGTACTATATCCCCCCAGTCCATTGCGGCCACCTCCTTTCCTTTATTCAAGTCTCTCTCAAGAAGAGACTATCGCTTTTTGCACTCACATGTTTAGTCCTTCCACAGCCTCCCACAGGATGGTAGAGCCTCCCACAAGATGGTGCAGCTCCTACGGGCTTTCATCTTCCATTTCCTTTTCCTCAGCCCGACTTCCAACCAGCCAATTTCTCACATCCGTATAGCCGATCCCCTCTATTGCTTTGTCCATGGACGGCCCTATCCCTATGCCTTCCTCATGTTTTCTTCTTTCTAGCTACGATGTTGACGCTTCCATGAGGCCCTATCCCAAGGCTCTAGGTCTTTTTCGGTCTATTCAACCCCCTTCCTGGGTTGGCTATTTCATTTGCTTGGTCAAGTCACCCCATCCCCCTCTTCCCCCCCTCCCGTTGCTCCCCCTCCTCTGCATGCGATTGATATCACCTCACCCTCGCCCACTAGCCTTCCCCCCCTACTTCCTCCACCCCGTCCACTCGTCGGGTATGCCCTCAGACTGTCACCTACTCCCCCAACAAAGCACACACTAGCCCCCCTGTCGACCAGCTCGCCCCACCACCACTTCTTCCTGCATCCTTACCACCTTCCCCTCCTCTTTTCGTCGACTCCGCATCCACCCCGCCCTCCCATTCCCCGTCGCATCGATCTCCACCTCATGCCGCCAACCACATTTCCTCACCACACGCGGCCCCGCATCCTCTGCGTGAGGACGTTCCACCACCTTCAGTCGACCCCCCCTTCCTAGACTTACTCCGAGATGCGAGCACTGTGGCCTTGGATGGAGCAGATGCCACACGCCTATCACTCAATTCGGTTACAGGGACAGCTGCACTACATCGCCAGTATGCCTCTCTGATCGAGCGCATACATGCTTCAGCTGCTGCACAGTGGCAGTCTTCTTTGGCCACTACAAGGACACTTTAGCAGGAGCAGGACTGGTTCCGGGATGAGGTCGATTCAGCAAATCGGGCTCTTTTGGAGATGCAGCAGTGGGCTTCTTTGGGCATCTGCGATAGCCCTACTTGTCGGCTGGTTCGACGCGAGCATGACCATCTACGCCGTTATCGGAGCCCTTGTTTAGTCTAGAGGCTCTTTCCTGTACTTCAGGCAATTTCCATGGCCATTTCATGTATTTCAGGTCTTTTCAAGGCTATCGTTGTATCTCATTTTGCTATATATATATATATATATATATATATATATATATATATATATATATATATATATATATATATATATATATATATATATATATATATATATATATATATATATATATATATATATATATATATATATATATATATATGGGATTTTGCTTATCGGTTCTTCATGAGATCTCTTGTTTAGTTCTTTCCATGAGTATTTATGCAATTGTAGGTATTTCTATTTCATTGCCATTGTTTGATTTCTTATTGTATAGTTATGTTTTTTCTTTTCCATTTACACTTCCTCTTCCCTTTTCACCTACACTTGTCCTAGTCCCCCTTCCCCCTCCCACCACCGTCCACTACCATTTTCACCCTTCACCTCCCAGCCGCCATCCGCTACCATTTTCATGCCACCCCAACCCCACAACTACAACCCTAAAACCTCCATATTCTTTTCCCCCTGACCTTTCTCAACTTCATTCCCTATCCTCTAAAATATCCCCTTTCCTGTCACTCATTTTCACTACCATTTTCCCTCCTGTGGTTTTTCATTCCACATGCTCTTCATACATATTCTCCACATTCTGGTTTTTCAAGAATGTTGTTCTAGAGGAGCTACTCTTCTCACAGGAATCAAATGTCCTCTCTGCCCTGCCGAAGCTCTGGCTGTCACTCCCCGGGATGGAGAGTACATTAGGTGGTGGGCAACTGTTGAGCCCATAAAAGTCATATTGGTCAAAGTCAACCGCCATCAAAGTGAACCATGGTCAAAGTCAAATTGGTCAAAGTCAACATGGTCAAGGTCAAAGTCAATAGGTTTAAAAGTCAAAGCGTTTGAAGTGCAAGTGTCAAAGTGCACAGGTGATGCACAAGTATTGTCCACAAAGGGTGAATTGGAGAAAGTGGTTGCAAGTTGCAGAGGTATTTCTCTAATTTCCCTAAGGTTCAAAGTGTTGTTTAAAGTGTTTTGGAAGGTTCAGGTGAACCCTCTCTTAAGTACAAAAGTGAAGGCTTAAAAGGAAAATGTGAAGGTATGTGAAGCGGCAGCGTAGCAGAAGTGAAAGTATGGCCCCCCAATTTAAAATTTTTGTTTTAGCCTAAGGTCACAATAGGACAAAAGAGGGATTCGTTGGCTACCACTTGTAAAGACAATCTTGGGACATCCAAGTGAGGAACAAGATACTCTTGCAGTTAGGAGCATACATGAATCGACACTAAACTCAAGGCAAGGACTATTCTTGGACCATTCTAGTGTAAGCAAGGGAAGCATAGTCTAAGCAAGGCAAGAGAGAGAAGTGAAGAGACACACAATGTGGGACGCTGAGAAGTGAAGTGCAAGGTGTGCATGAAGAGTGACCAAGGAAGTGTGCAGAGAAGTGCTAAGCTAGTCCCCCAAGGATCCCAAGGTCTTATTGAAGTGTGCGCGTGCCGACAGAAGGTACCCATCCCTCCCCCTTAGTGGAAGCTTGGTGCAAGGTGTGCACAAGTGCAGGCTTGGAGAAGGTGGAGGCTTGGTGCAGAGGAGGCCAATAGCAACAAGTCCCTTGGGTATTTGGTATTTTGTAATTGAGCACTCTATGGGATTTTCCACAGAAGCATTGGATTGTATTGTGCTTCAACATTGTATTTGTCTTATTATAATCAATCGATAGAGGCTTCTAGTGTGTATCTTTCTTCTTGTCTTTCCCTTTTCTCCTACTAACACTCAAATCCCTTCTTGTCCAAGAATCCCCCAACAGTATTGATAGCATTACACAAAATGAACACATGGAAGAAATGCTCAAAGCATTTTATGAGATGGACGAAGATCACGATGGTGGAGAAGATGTCGTGAGTTTCATGGACACAAAAGAATTTCCACAGTCAGAAGCCGATGAATAATACGAGAACATGCGAAGACTACCTTGTTTACCACTATACATTGGTGCAAAGATATCTATACTATGTGCATCACTCGCGATGCTTAATATGAAATCCATTTATGGATAGTCAAATAGTGGTGTCTTTGAATTGTTTAGGTAAGTGGATTTGAAATAAACTTTCATTGCTATATCAAAAGAACTTTACTTACTAATATATCATTCTAATTGTTTATTGCAGGCTCCTTAAAGATCACTTTTTGTTAGAGGGAAATGAAATGCCTCCAACACCTAGAGATGCAAACAAACTTTTAGAATCCATTGGAATGGACTAGCTGGTGCTGCACAAATCTTGCTCTACACCTACCAATGTTACTTTAGATTACCTTAGTAGACACCTTTAGCTTCCAAAATATGCATTTTGACCCATAATGTGTTTTGGAGCATCACATTCAAATAGTTGCATCAAAACATACTACTTTCAAGATTGAAGAGTTGTAGAAACTTGCCATTTATGGACTGTAACCTGCTTAGTGTTTCACTCACAACTCACTCATTGATTACAATTGACTCGAGAGATTTTAGCCATGTCTAATTAGACCCTCAAGCTTGCTATAGGAAGTTATTTCACTAATTTAGGATGAGTATGTGCTGAGAACTAATCTTAAGAAGATTTGAACCTGCTGAGTTTGCTTCCATCAAGTGCTTTGGTCATCATGTCTACACATTGCATCTGAGTAGACAAATAAGACAATTGTATTTCCTTGCTTGCTATTTCTTCTCTCACAAAGTGATAATGGGCTTCTATATGCTTAGTCCTGGCATGAAAGATAAGATTAGTAGCTAAATGCAAAGAACTGTCTCCAAATATGTATGGAGTGCCAAACTCTAACCCTAAATCTGTATATACAGACTTGATCCACATTGCTTCCTAATTTGCATTTGCCAATCCTCTCTATTCAGCTTCAGTTGAAGAGAGTGCTACTGTGGGTTGTTTCTTGGAAGATCAAGAAATAATCTTTGTACCTACAAAAGGTAAATATCCAGATGTGCTTCTTCTATCATCTTTTGATCCTTCCCAATCTATATCAGTGAATAGATTTACACTTAAATCATAAGTATAAGGATAATACAATTCTTCATTCATAGTTCCCTTTATATATTTCAATATCCTTTCTGTTGCATCCATGTGAGGCTTTCTAGGAGTGTGCATAAATTGTCTAAGCAAACTTACACCATATCATATATCTACCTTAGTTAGTGTTGCATAATTCAAGCTTCCAACTAGGCTTTGGTAGCTTGTAATGTCTTGAATGGGTTCCCCTTCATGACCACTTAACTTGTGATTGACCTCCATGGGAGTACCTACAACCTTAGCATCCTGCATCCTGAACTTTGCAATCACATCTTTAACGTACTTCGTTTGAGTAAGGAAGATCCCTTTATTTGTATAGACAACTTCTAATCCAAGAAAGTAAGTGAGCAATCCTAGGTCACTTATCTTGAATTCTTCCTTCATTTGGGCTTTGAGCTTCTTAATTCCATCTTCATCATTACCTGTAAGAATAATATCATCTACATACACACATAGATATATAACTTCAGAGTTACTCTTCTTGGTGAAGAGTGAAGAATCAGCTTTGCTCATATTGAATCCTTTGTCCTATAAAAATGTAACCAATCTATGATTCCAATCTCAAGGAGCTTTGTTTGTGACCATAGAGAGCTTTCTTGAGTTTGCATACATACTCAGGATGTACATCAATAAACCTAGGAGGTTGTGCCATGTACACCTCCTCTGAAATCCAACCATTCAAAAACTCATTTTTTACATCTAATTGATAGATGTTCCAATTCCTTGAAGCAGCTATGCTTAAGAGAACTCTGATTATTGGCATCTTCACCACAAGAGAGAAGGTATCCTCATAATCAACCCCTTGGGTCTGAGCAAACCCTTTGGCCACAATTCTTGCTTTGTACCTGTTTATTGATCCATCAGAATTCTTTTTTACCTTATAGATCCATATTTCTTATTTGCTTCTTCAAAAGTTGATGGTTCTTCTGAATTGATATCGTTAGCAATATAGATTGAGTGTTTAGTGACTAAAGAGGTGTCATATCCATACCTTTCTAGTTTCTTCTTTTCCCTAGTTGATCTCCTTATTGTTTATTGAGAGGATTCTGCAATATCCCTCAAGTCTTGCATCTTCTCTTTACCTTTGTTGCTGCATACTTGAAGTTCTTCCTTGGTGTTCTCTGATCATCATCAAAATCACTTGAATCTTCACATTGTTGAATAGTTGCCTTCTGAATTGTAGGAAAATCTTCTTCTAGGTCATAAGGTATTTTGACCTTTCTGCAATCATATTCAAACCACGAGTTGTTTTCATAAAAAACAACATCTCTACTAACATTAAAACCTTTATTAGTTGGATTATACAAGTTGTACCCTTTTTTATTAAGATCATAACCTATGAGCACACATTTCTCTACCTTGGGATCCATTTTACCTCTTATTTGTGATGGAACATTGCATATGCTATGCACCCAAAAATTTTCCAATGTTCTAGGCTAGTCCTTCTTCCATTCCAAGCTTCATAAGGTGTCATCCCATCCAATTCCTTAGATGGGAGTTTGTTGATAAGATAGGTGGTTGTTGATCTAGCCTCTGCCCATAGATAGTTGGGCAATTTCTTCTCATTGATCATGGACCTTGCTGCCTCCACAATGGTCCTATTCCTCCTTTCTGCTACTCCATTTTGTTCTAGAGTGTATCTGGTGGTGATTTCTCTTTTGATTCCTCTATCTTGGAGATATGCATCAAATTCATGGGAGAAGTATTCTCCCCCTCCATCTGACCTTAGCCTCTTTAATGTTTTCCCTATCTGATTTTCAACAAAAGCAATATATTTCTTGAAACAATTGAATACTTCATCTTTGTGTTTCATAAAATAAAGTATGGTCTATCTGCTACAATCATCAATGAATGATACATTATACCTGGATCCTGAAATTGAAGGGTCTTTGCTAGGTCCCCAAACATCTGTGTGGACTAGCTCCAATAGGTCACCATGAATGTAACCTTTCTTCATAAATGGTTGTCTATGAGACTTCCCAAATTGACATGATCTACATTTATATATCATATGTTGCTTGGATATATTTGGCAAACTAAGCACACTCTGATCCCTGCAAATTTGCTTTAAACTTCTTTCTCCTATGTGGGCTAATCTTTTGTGCCACATTTCTAATTCTGATAAGGTTTGTCCTCCATAATTGAAAAGTGCTATATTTCTAGTATCCTATACTTCAAATGTAAAGAGTCTACCTATCTTTTCTCCTTTGGCTATCTTTCTGAATCCTTGTTGAGGATCTTCAACAAATGCTCCATTTCTTGTAAACCTTATGTTGGCAGTATACGAGAAGAGGCAAGTACGAGCATACAAGCAGATCTAGCACTAAGGCAACCCTTTATTTTTTTCAAAACCCTTACACCATTTAAAAGTGATTCTCATCACTAAAAACCCCTGTAAATACCATTTTCACCTTTTTTGTAGCTCCATTTTGTACAAGCCAAGGAGTCCTTGAGCTTGAGGAGCCTTAGAAGTAGTTGCCTACCGATTTTCGTATTTTTTAGACCTCGTTTGAGCCCTCAAATAAGCCCTGGAACCTAATTTTTAACTAGGCCGGACACTAGGTCTGGACAGGGCCAAAGCTAGTCAAAAACTATAAATAGAGCTAGAGAGCTCATTTTTGGGGCGAGCTTCTTGTAGTTTTGAGCTTGTATGAGAACTTTGATGCAATAGAAGTGATTCCATTGTCTTACTCTCTTTGTTCTTGCCGTGTGTGCGCGTGTGTGTGTATGTGTGTGCATGTTAGTGTGCTTCTCACTCAAACATTTGTGCCTTCACTTGCTCGAGGTCTTCATACCATCCTCATGTCTTCCCGGATTGACATTAAAGGAGGTGCTACTCATCACTGAGCTACACCAAATTTTGGCACCGTTGCCGGGGATTCGAGCTTTGAGGACGAGCGTGTGATGGTAAGACGTAGAGAGGACGCGTTGGAATGGTAAGTAGTCGGTAAATTTCTGATTTTTCTCCATCTCCATCTCCATCTTCACCTCCTTCTCCATCTCCACCTCCACCTCCACTACATATTCGCTCTTCCTTGTCATTCCCCTCATTTGTTGTGTGCGAGTTTGAGAGAGAGCGAGCGTGTGTGTTCTTGTTTTGTGTGTTTTTGCATGTTTCTTGCAGGTTGCAGCTCCATCATCATCTCCAGCAAGCTCAGCAGGTATGGAATCTGTCTGCACAGTCCCCGAGGCGTCGAGCTCGAGCTATCGCGACACTCCGAAAACTTCACCCAATCACGATTCTGAGTGCACCATGACACTACGCAGGCCTAGAGCTCCCAGGATCACTAGACAAAACAGAAAAATTCACCATATCCCGAGCTATCGCGACACCTCGAGGTATCGTGACACTCACGACCTATCGCGACACCTCACGACCTATCGCGACACTTGGGAGTATCGCGACACCTCACGACCTATCGCGACACCTCACGACCTATCGCGACACCTCACGACCTATCGCGACACTTGGGAGTATCGCGACACCTCACGACCTATCGCGACACCTCATGACCTATCGCGACACTTGGGAGTATCGCGACACCTCACGACCTATCGCGACACCTCACGACCTATCGCGACACTTGGGAGTATGGCGACACCTCACGACCTATCGCGACACCTCACGAGCTATCGCGACACTTGGGAGTATCGCGACACCTCATGACCTATCGCGACACTCACGAGCTATCGTGACACTTCGACCCGACCTATCGCGATAAATGGGCTTAACGCATGAAAATTTAGAGTAATTTAATTGACTGAATTAAGGTATCCTTGGGCTTAATCTTGGACACATTGGGAGGATATGAGAGCCTTAGGAGTGGGCAAAAGACCTAGAAACCAAGGAGGAATTTCCTGAACCCTGAGAGCCTGTTTGGACCCCTAAGTGCCTGAAGGGTCATAACTTCACCATACGAACTCCGATTGATGAGATTTTGGTCTCGTTGGGAGGCTAGGTAAGACTAGATGGTCCTAAGATTGAGGGGGTACAGTGAGTTACTCCAGGGGGGACTGAAAATATTGATGTATGTCTTTCAATTACTTGTGGTAATAAAGCTATACTGACTGGTGAGCTTTTGCAGGAACATTGTGTGCACTCAAGGCAATCCAAAGCAAGCTAGCAAGGGTGAGTACCAAGCTTGGGAGAAGGCTTCCTGGGCTTGTGCAGCAGTCTGGTTAACCAGCTAATTGAGGTTGGAAGATCTCTCAACCCTCCTTTGTCAATTCCTAGTCTAAGCTAAGTACGACTTAGGTGTGGTAATTAATTAGGGCAACGTTAGGCACGAATCAAGTCCAAGACAATTAATCAACCAAGTGCAAGAGTTAAGTAGGTCTTAAGTCCGAAAACCCTAAGGGACAAAAGGTAAACTGGAGTCGATCACTTATCAAGTGCGAAATTCACTTAAGTACTCCTGACGACGCGATTTCAGACAAGATCATAAACATAATATTCAACTCAAAAGAACAAAGTGATTGGTGCAAATTAACCTGCAACGAGAGTGTGCTTGGGTCCAAGGGGGTAGATAAATCAGGCATATGAACCTTAGATCAGGCAGGCACTTAGGCCGAGACAGACAAAGCCTCAGATCTTCTGAAGCTAGTGTCAATCACACTGCCAGGTCTTGGGCCTAGCAGTTGAGTGATTACCATACACTCCCAGATCAGAAACAAGTGATTCTGAGATGTCCTATCACATGGAGAGACCAGTAGGTAGTTCAGGGGTGGCTTATCTAGAAAAGCCAGAGGGACCTTACAAGACTCAATTGGAATACATCAGGACGAATCGTCTAGGTGCTCGCATCTACGAAGACGGACTGAGAAGACCTGTGGTCCAGATTAAGAACCCCGATCAACCCCATGGACTAGAACACCCGGTAGTCAAGTTCGAGAATGGAGCATACCTGGATAAAGAGGGGACTATTTATGTAGTCACCACTCTTCCTGATAGAACAGACGAGTTTGGAAATGTGATTGTAGAGACCGACACGAGTGATATAGAGCAAGGAAATTTAGAGAAAGAGCCGAGAACTCCCCGCGGTAAATCTGTCTTGACCAGAATCATGACTCCAGAGTGGATTCCACAGGATAATAAAAGTATAGATCTGCTTTTAAACCGAGAAACCGATGAGGCTTTTTGGAGATATAAATCTGCTCAACCTCAGGAAGTGAGTGCCCTCACAATCTATGAGTTTAAAGACCCTGATAGCCCAGGCCAAGTAACCTACCTAGACAATGCATCAGAGAGAATCTTCATGGTCACTGAGCATGGCAGACATGCCTACACATGGAAGGGTGAATTTGTTTTTCCCCAACCAAGGTCTAATGTGTCCTTTGGTCACCAAGGAGCTGGGACCTCCCAAGCTCATGGAGCTCAAAGAGATAGAAGTAGAGACAAACCTGAGGTGAGTTTTGCCAACTCCCTGGGAAGAGAAAGAACGGGAACGGAAAGGAATAGAGTGGGACCTGAGGGACATAGAACCCCATGGAATCAAAGGAATGATGACGATTTCCCTTTGACAAGACCGAGAGAACACACTAGGACCCTGCGACCAACTCAACTAGTGAAGTCCATGAAGAATTACTTCGATGGCACTCGAGACCCTTATGACCATGTGGCAGAATTTCGGCAAGTCTTGAAAGCGGAATAGGTAGAGGACCTATTCACACAATATAATGCTTTTGGTCTAACCCTTAGGAACACTGCCCTTACGTGGTTTCAACCACTAAACGAGAGGCATTTCAGAAACATAGACCAGCTCTTAGAGGCATTTATCATTGAGTTTTCTAAGAGTGGAATCAGGCACAACACTTCCTCACTAATTCATAGCTTCAAACAAACACCTCAAGAGACGGTCAGACTAGCTGGAAGAAGATTTAGGCAGTACCTGGAGAGATGCCCGATGCCGGAGTTACCCACACCAACCAAACAAGTGGCCTTGTTCTTAGATGGATTGTTGAGCACCAAGCTCAGGTCATATGTGTATCTGAAGGACCCCAGAACGATAGAAGAGTGTGTGCGCATGTGCATAGACATTGAGGACAATCTAGGTGAGGAATTAGAACTATCAAAAATCTATAAGGATTCTGATAGCTCTAGTAGCCTCACATCTGGTCAATCCACATCCATTGAGGAACTTGCAGAGAAGGTAGCTCAAAAACTAGGTGTCTCTAGCAAACAAATTCCGAGATTTGCCCCAGTTAAGTGGTGTTACACTTGTGGTGGTGACCATATGGAAAATGTATGTCCCATTATGGCCCAACCCCAGGCTAATCCTAGTAGCCAGTACTGCACCATAGAGCGCAGGTACACCAACCACACTGCACAAGATTGCCCATATAACAAACAAACGGTTAGGCAAAATTACTCTCAGCCATATCCACAACAGGGTAGATACCAGAATCAGTACCCACCACAACAATACAACCGACCACAGCAAACTTATCAGCCACCTTATCAAGGGCAGCAGAGACCTCAACCAGTCCTAGTACAGCAACCCCCTGCTCCAACCAATGTGATCCCAGTGAAATATGCATCTGCTGAAGAAAATCAGAACAGAGCCATAGTCCCAGTCACCCCATTGCTATCAGACAGTGATCCAAGTGACCATAGTTTTGACTCCACACATATTGATAGCCCACAGGCTTACTACATGCAGTCACCCGAGCATAACGAGTCATACTATTATGAGGACCCAAGTGAAAATAGTGGGGAGCCTGAGTATGCCAATGTCATGTACACAAACCCCAACTCTAGACCTCAACCTAGGCATGGACGACCCCCATTTCCTAGAGGACCATGCTTCAGATGTCAGGGAGATCACCTTATACGTGATTGTCCACTGCCTGCCCCTACACAACCTCAACCAGTAACAATTCAGGGTTTCTGTCAAGACTACGGGAAAGAGCATCTCCTACGAGATTGCCCAAAGAACCCTAATAACATGCCTAAAATCACTCCTATCAATGTTGTTGGGTTAGTTGTAGACTCCACAGGGAGTGTGACTTCCACTGCACCTGTGCAAGTGATCACAAGAGCCCAAGCACTACAACAAAACCAAGGTGTTGGTCAGGAAAAGAGCCCCGAGGTGAGTGAAACAGAGAGCATAACCAAAAAGAGGACTAGAGCCTGGAAGGATAGTCGTGAAAGAATGAAAAGGCAATGGGCGAAAAAGATGAGCGAACTTGAAGAAAGCTTGAGAGAAACCAAAGCAAAAATCATAGAGATCACATCTCAACCGCACTCTCACACATTCCCACCGCTACCATCCCCATCATCCTCCATCCCTCCACCCTCTAATATACCCCACGTAACCCACCCACCACCCCGAGTAGGATCAGTATTAGCTGATCCCACTCCTGAAGACATAGACATGATGCTTAAAGCATATCAGGCCAGAATCCAAGAAGGGCCAAATGTAACGGATCATGACAAGTGCTACCCTAGAGCTGACCTAGAGATAGAAAGAACCAAGCTTTGCGCGAAAATGGTCGCATTGGCTCAGACTATGTTTGAAGCCAGTCGCCTTTTCAATTACTCGGGCTCAGCCAAGACACAATTACACTTGGATGGACTTCTAGAGAAGTTAGAGGGCATAATTGCAAGATCTGCCAAGGAAGAAAAAAATCAAGAAAGAGATAAAGCAAGAAAAAACATGACCCATCCCCCACCGAAAGCTTATGTGCCCAATTCCACTGAACCAGACAACCCCCCCTCCCTAGAAAGAATAGAGAGGCTAACTGCACAATCAGAAAAGGAACCCGCCTCTCAAAATAAGGGCAATGCAAGTGAGAACGTGAGCCTACCTCCCCAGGAAGCCTACGTGCCTAACTCTACAGAGCCAGACACATCATCTTCTATGAATCGGTTCACACCAGAATTCCTACGCGAGATTCAAGAAGACAAATGGGCTAAAGAGAGTGAAGTCCCTCCTCCCCATGAACTGGTGGATGACACACACGATCAATTCCCACAAGACCTTCCTTCCATTTATGAGGAGCAGGAGAGCACCCACTCTCGGGAAAGACTAGACTTTGAGTCTAACTCTCTACAAGAATTACCCCACTTCACAGGCCCATGGGAGGCTAAGTCTACTTGTATGAGAGCACCCACGGTCATGGTACGAAATGAGGACTCAGTCTTACCTAGGAACACAGAGGTAGTGAAAAACACTAAAGTGCAGTGCAATCTCAAGTTAGAAGAGCTACTCAAGGTTAGACCTGAATTATGGGAACATGTCGCCAAACAAGTACCAGCGATAGTGAAACCTCATTCCCAGGTAGGATCACATAGGACGGTGCCAGAGATACCCTTGGATAAGATAGGAGATATGTGTGAAGGTGAAGAAGGGAATACCTATCTTCCCATTACCTACCAGGAGTACACCACCAAGGCAATTTTGGACTCAAGTGCAGGAGTTGCAATTGCCACCACTTCCCTATGGAAGCGTTGGGGCAAGCCAGCACTCAAGCCAACGAGAATGAAATTGCAGATGGCCGATGGTCATATTGAGAGACCCTTAGGATTGCTAGAAGGAATAACTCTCACCACCTGTGGTGTCGAGTTTGAGCATACATTTGCTATATGTGACTTCAGCAAAAATCATGCCTATGAGATGATCTTGGGACGACCTTTTATGCGACAGTTGCAAGTGGTACAGGATTGGGGAACCAACTCCTTGTACC
Source organism: Ceratopteris richardii (assembly GCA_020310875.1). NCBI lineage: Eukaryota > Viridiplantae > Streptophyta > Polypodiopsida > Polypodiales > Pteridaceae > Ceratopteris > Ceratopteris richardii. The sequence continues at coordinate 86,127,879 of CM035437.1, forward strand.
TACAACACTTAGGTGTTACGACCAAAGTGAATCTTAAAGATTACTCTCATAGAGATGTCCCTCCTATCCAATGGAACCCCATCCATAAAGCCAAAGATGATACGGAATCAGTGCATTCCATAGGATCAGGATCCTCATGGGTGCATGAAGACACTCACTTATGGATGTGCAAAGTAGCAGTAGAGGAAGAGAAGAGAGAAAAGGCTAGAGAAATAGGTGCAAACGAAACACATAGACCCATTCAAGACCCAGCCTATGCACCTGTAGTTTTTCCAGACGAAGAATTCGAACCGCACGGCTGGGCAGAAATTCTAGCAACCATGGATGTAGCCATCAATGAGGAACAATGGACACCTCACTGTGATGAGGATGGCTATGACATTTCAGTCTTCTCCATAGAGCCAATCATGGGAGAGGCAGTGTTAGAAGAGTGTGAGCCTAGCCCTGATGCATTTGAGGATGCAAGTGACTCTGATCTAGAGTCAATCATTATGGACACACCCTTTGCATCAGACGAAGAATACTTCTACGAAGTAGAATTTCAACCCCAGAGGCATGGAGAGCTTACAAATGAGGTAAGGCTAGCCACACATGTGACCCCAAAGGAAGAAGGAAAGAAAAGAAAGAAGAGAGAAGTCACAACAGAAGAGGAAGAATCTTTGTTTGAGGTCCCGGAAAATTTTAAGAAGAGATAGATGATAGAAGAGTCATGATAAGAATGCCTAAACGGGAGGCACAATCAGGAGCGGCCTATGATAACAAAGAAACCACCAAAAAAGTAGTGGTAGCCCTAGAAGAGGGAGAGGAGAGATGTACTTACATAGGACATGACCTGACGGAAGACGAAGAGCACGAATTGATAGCCTTGCTAAGAGAATACAGAGATGTATTCGCTTGGAGCTACAAGGATTTGAAGGGGGTTGATCCAGACATATGCTCACACACTATCCCCATGACCTCAGATGCCAAACCCTCTAAGCAAAAGCCATATACATATAATGATAATTATGCTGCCAAGATCAAAGAGGAGATAGATCGACTAGTTGAAGCTGGATTTATCTATGAAATTGAGCACACTGAGTGGGTATCCCCCATTGTAGTGGTGCCCAAGAAAAACGGAAAGCTGTGTGTGTGCATTAACTTGAAGAAGGTTAATGCAGCCACAATTCGAGATAACTATCCGCTTCCTATCACAGAGCATCTCTTAGAAAGAGTAGCAGGCAAAGAAGTGTACAGCTTCCTCGATGGATTTTCAGGCTACAATCAAGTAGCCATAGCTCCAGAAGATCAGCATGAGATGGCATTTGCCACTGAATGGGGCATTTTTGCCTTTAGAGTAATGCCATTCGGGCTGACCAATGCTCCCGCAACCTTCCAAAGGCTGATGTGCCATGTATTTAAGGAGTTCCTGAGGAAGAACTTAGAAGTCTATGTTGATGATCTTTGTGCTCATTCCAACATAAGGCAAACCCATATTCCCGAACTCAGACAAATCTTTGACAAATGTAGAGAATATCAAGTCTGCCTGAACCCAAAAAAGTGCATCTTTATGGTCAGGCAAGGCAAGATTCTAGGACACATAGTGTCAAAGAATGGCATATCCACTGATGAAGAGAAAGTGAGAGCCATAGCAGAGCTACCTAGGCCAAGGAATGTCAAGGAAGTACAAGCTTTCATGGGGCATTGTGGTTACTACCACCGGTTCATTCACATGTATGCTGTCATTGCAAAGCCCATGTACGGACTTCTGACTAACTTTGAGTGGACTGATGAATGTGAGAATTCCTTCCAGGAGCTTAAACGAAGATTATGTTCAGCACCAATCTTGACCACACCAGATTGGAACAGGCCATTCCATGTTCATGTGGATGCATCCAATTACGCTATTGGATGTGTACTCGCACAACCTACTGGTGAAGGTAATATGGATCTCCCAATTGCCTATGCCAGTAGACAATTGAATGCAGCTGAACGAAATTACACCACTACTGAGAGAGAAGGCTTAGGCATGGTATATGCAGTTAAGAAATTTAGACATTATTTGCTTGCAAATAAGTTCAAATTTTTTACTGATCACCAAGCTCTACTGTACCTAGTAAACAAGCCATGTAATACAGGCAGATTAGTAAGATGGTTTCTCTTACTAATGGAGTATGACTTTGAGGTAGTAGTGAGAAAGGGCAGAACTCACCTAAGAGCAGATCATCTCTCAAGGCTCACATCAGGAGAAGCCCCACAAGGAGTGTCAGATGACTTACCTGATGCTTACTTGTTTAACTTGGAAGTGGTACCGCAGTGGGCTAAGCCATTAGTGCCAGTGTTAACCTACGGGCCTAACCACTCAGTAATGGCCACACAAGATAGAGAGGTAGTAAAAGCCCAAAAGTATCACATCATGGCAGGAAGTATGTACAAGCACACGGATCAAGGGATCTTGGCTTGTTGTGTGGAAGAGGACGAGCATGCGAAGTGGTTGCAATTAGCACATGTAGGTGCATTAGAGCAACACAACTCAAAACAACGAACCCTGCAAACATTGAGGAGATTTGGAGTGTACTGGCCAACGATGGAAGTAGAAGTCCATAGAATGTGCAAGGAATGCCCAATTTGTCGCACTAAGCCACCAGTGGAACATGCCACCCTTTATCGCGTGTCTCTAGTGCCAGATTGGAGCGAGCCACTAGTGGCATTTCTGAGGATGAAAACATTCCCTCAAGATATGACCCTGACGAGGCAAAGAAGTTTAGAACAAGAGGCCCCAGATTACTCACTCATTGGTGATAATCTATACAAGCGCGGAAAAGATGGTTACCTGAGACTATGTGTTCATGAGAATGAATATCTAAAGATCTTGGAAACTGCTCACCAGGGTGTAGCAGGAGGACACTTTGGTCCAGATAGGGTGATCAAAGCAATCCTATTTGCAGGATTTTGGTGGCCCACCCTTCACATGGACGCACATACCTATGTGAAGAGGTGTGAGATTTGTCAGCGAACCCAGTATCCTATACGCAGAGATGAGATGCCACTGAAGCCTATGATGGGCAGACGTGCATATTGACCAAACCGCAGATCAAAGGTCTGTCAGAGGCGACAGACGCTAGGGGGGGGAGAGTGTTGGCAGTATACGAGAAGAGGCAAGTACGAGCATACAAGCAGATCTAGCACTAAGGCAACCCTTTATTTTTTTCAAAACCCTTACACCATTTAAAAGTGATTCTCATCACTAAAAACCCCTGTAAATACCATTTTCACCTTTTTGTAGCTCCATTTTGTACAAGCCGAGGAGTCCTTGAGCTTGAGGAGCCTTAGAAGTAGTTGCCTACCGATTTTCGTATTTTTTAGACCTCGTTTGAGCCCTCAAATAAGCCCTGGAACCTAATTTTTAACTAGGCCGGACACTAGGTCTGGACAGGGCCAAAGCTAGTCAAAAACTATAAATAGAGCTAGAGAGCGAGCTCATTTTTGGGGCAAGCTTCTTGTAGTTTTGAGCTTGTATGAGAACTTTGATGCAATAGAAGTGATTCCATTGTCTTACTCTCTTTGTTCTTGCCGTGTGTGCGCGTGTGTGTGTATGTGTGTGCATGTTAGTGTGCTTCTCACTCACACATTTGTGCCTTCACTTGCTCGAGGTCTTCATACCATCCTCATGTCTTCCCGGATTGAAATTAAAGGAGGTGCTACTCATCACTGAGCTACACCTTACCTGCAAGCCTTTTTCTACAATTTGTCCAACACTTATCAAATTCTTGGTTATGGTAGGTACATACAGTAGCTTACTAAGTAGATTCATGTTTCCATCTAAAGTTTTCAGATTCGCAATCTTTCCAACTGAGTGCCTTGTATCATCTCGTGTCTGAACCTCATGCTTGTTCCTTGGATCCTCCAAGTCAGATCGTAATGCAACATTTCCTGCTACATGGTTTGAACAACGACAATCTATATAAAACACATGTTCATCTGCTTTACCTTGCCTCATGGTCATGTTCATTAATAAGAGTGAGTCTTCTTGTGCCTGCTCTTTAGTATAATTGTTGTAGTCTCTTCTTCCTCTATAGCCTCCTTGCTTATTGTAGTTGTTGTAGTTGTTGTTATAGTTATTGAAGTTGTTTGACCTTCCTATTCCATAGCTTCCTCTGTTGAAGCCTCTTCCTCTCTGATTTCTTGGGTTCCTGAAACAATTCTCATTTGTGTGGTTATTCAATACACATATGGCACATGGAGAGGTGCTTTGAAATCTCCCCCTGCCTTGTCTTCCTCCTCTGTCTCTTCCTCTTGTACCTCTACCTCTTCCTGTAAAGTTAGCTTGGGAGGTACTAGCTTCATCATCAGATTTCATGCTTTTACCTTTACCATCCTTACTCTTGTTCTTATCAATGTATAGGGTAGAGGATTTATTACCTTTTGAGTTGTCATTGTTCTTCACGAGCTTGGCTTCATGAGTAAATAGTTGTCCCATTAGAGTATTGAAGTCAGGTACCTGCATATCCATGTATAGATCCATTGCAGTAGTGAATGCTTCCCACTTGTCATCTGATTTGATTCCATTGTTCACTTTTCTCACAATTTGCTCTTCATCAATGACTTCTCCAATGCTTCCAAGTTGATCAGCTAAGTCCTTCATTTCAGTGGAATAATCAATCACATTCTATTTGGGCATCTTCTTGAGTGTTGTGAACTCCATCCACAGTTGATTCTTCCTTGCTCTAGTGCTTGAAGAAAAGAATGCTTCAAGTGCATTCTAGGTTTCTTGTGATGTCTTACAATTTCTAATATGTGGGAGTAAGAAATCAGAAACTGGGTTGAGAAGGTATGACCTGGCCAATGCATCCTTTGAGCACCATGTTGATAAACTTTCTTGTTCTTCTTGAGTGGGTTTCCCTTTGCTTCTAAGTATTGGCATTGACTCATCTCTAGATATGTAACCATAAAGATTTCTACCTTGTAGATATGCTTCCATTCTAATAGACCAAGCACGGTAATTACCTCAATCCAATTTGTCAATTGATGATGGGAATCCATCTCCCGTGTTGAGTTAATGATTGCTCTCATACCACTGTGAGGAGATGGTTGGATACACTCCAGAAATGAGCTGGTGCTACATAAATCCTACTCTACACCTACCATTGTTACTTACCTTATAGACACCTTTAGCTTCCAAAATATGCATTTGGACCCATAATGTGCTTTGGAGCATCACCTTCAAATAGTTGCATCAAAACATACTACTTTCAAGATTGAAGAGTTGTAGAAACTTGCTATTTATGGACTGTAACTTGCTCAATGTTTCAGCTTAGAACTCACTCACTGATTACAATTGACCCGAGAGCTTTTAGCCATATCTAATTGGACCCTTAAGCTTGCTATAGGAAGCTATTTCACTAATTTAGGATGAGTATGTGCTGAGAACTAATCTTAAGAAGTTAGGGGTGTAGTCCCGACATTTTAGGAAGATGACAGACAACAGATATAGACAGAATGTAATGAGCATTTCTCTCTGATCTCTAAACCAAATGACGTGAAAATTGATAGCATAGAACTAGAAGGTCTAAGTTAATTTGAATCACAACAAAAGATTAAGTATATGCAGAGAACGCCTCAAGACAAATTCACTAAAAATGAGAGTATAGCATCAGGCAGTAATGAGCATGAGATAGTTGCATAATCTGAAACAAATGTATATTGTATTGAATGTATGATACAAAGGAGATGTTGTAGGCTTACTCATACATGTGGACAAAGTGTGTTCACAATCTTGAAGCTCTGTGTCCTTCTTCTGCTCCCTCTCTCGCGACTAAAAGGCATGCATTTTTATAGATAAATTTGAATTTGAATTTGGAATCTGTCACCTAAAAGTGATCCTATCTTTTAGGCCCCTAATTAATTTGATTCCAATCACTTGGTTGCTGTGGATTACAACTCCTAAAGCTACGAGATTCTCTAAAGCTTTCCCTTTTACGTTTATCTTGAGTTAAACTCAAGATATTTACAAGAGGTGTTCACATATGGATTATGAATATTCATGATCAAGATATGAAATGAACCTTTGATCTTTTGGTCAAGCATCAAGGCTTGCCAAATGTACCAACATATAAGCATCTCCACATATGTCCAAAGTGTAGAGCAAATAGGTTTAGAGATGACCTTGTGGGTGAAGCAATCCCCCCAAAGGTTCTTTGTCACTTTCCTATCATTCCAAGAATTAAGAGCATGTTTAGATGCAAATCCATAGCTGAGTCAATGTCATGGCATGCAAAGAGGAGGTCTACAGATGGTGTAATGTGAGTGCCTGCTGACTCTAATGCTTGGAAACACATAGATAGTAAGTGGCCAGAGTTTGCTAGTGAGCCTCGAAACTCCTGTCTAGGCCTAGTTATGGATGGAGTAAATCCATTTGGTTTATGTAGCTCTTCATGGAGCACATGCCATGTATGTTTGGTCAATTATAACATCCCACCATGGCTGTCCATAAAGAAAGATCATTTATTATTAGCTTTTATTGTGTCAGGTATGTATAAGGTAAAAAGCATGGATGTATACCTTGCACCACTTGTGGAAGAGCTGATCACTTTATGGGATGGGATCACTATGCGCGACATGTCTCAACCTATAAGAAGATGAGATGAGTGAGTGCAAGGCATACTTATTTGGATGATGCATGATTGGTATGGTTATAGTGAATGTTTAGGTTTATCGATTTTGGGTTACCATGCTTGTCCCCTATGTAGAACATGACTCAAAGCAAGCTATTCCAAAGAAGTTTGTAAAAGTGTCTATGAAGAACATCACAGATATTTTCCTGATGGACATGATCTACGTGAAAGGATGAAATAGTTGTCGATCTTTTATGAACTCCCTTATTGGAGTGAGTTATTGATCAATCATTTGGTAGACCCGATGCATATTTTCAAGAATGTGGAAGATATTCTCTAGAAGACTTTGATCGGAAAGAAAGAAAACAAAGCACAAAGGGAGAACTTGGAAGAGTAAGGTTGTATGCAAGAGTTGTGGGCAATTACTAAGCCCAACGAAATAGTATCATTACCAAGAGCTCCTTGGGTGCTTTTCAAGATGGAAGAGCAATAAGTGAAGAAGATAATTTCAAATTTTCGGACACCTACTGGATGCATGAGGTGTCTAAAGACTTCCTTCACACAAAATGATGATCTTGGAGGGCCCAAGTCTCATGGTTGGCACAAGTTTTTATAGTTTGTGCTCCTTGTAGCTTTAAAAGATTGTCTTTCAGAGGATGTGCAAACAACCATTTATAAAATCAGTTCCTTGGTACGGTGGATCTCTTCTAAAGAGATAAATAGAGATAGCATAGAGAGTGTGAAACTCAATGCTATAGGGGTTGTTTGTATGGTAGAGAAATACTTACCCATAAGTATTGTCATAATTCAGCTTTATTTACTAGTTCATATGGTAGATGAAGTTGCAATAGCAAGAACTATCCATAGTTGATGGATGTTCTTCTTAGAGCACTTTATGAAGACATTAAAGGGGTTTGTTTGATAGAGAGCATGTCTAGAGGATAGCATGGTAGAGGGATGGCTAGTACAAGAGGGGCAGTGGTGGATATGACACTATACATCATGAATTTGTAAGTATAATTCAGTTTATTAAATTTTTTTGTGTTAAGCATGTCATGTATGTTCATCTAACGTTTTGCATATTTGTGAGCTGGAAATGGGTCATCCTCCAACACAAACGGAAGAGGTTTATGGATATCATCATGGATTGATTGCACTATTGGAGGACTTGGAGGGACGGGGCACGGTCATTTCATGGGAGCATCTGTGATGAGGTGATGAACTTAGAAACTTGGTTTTTACTTGTTGTTTGTAAATATCATGTCAATTTATCTCATTTCATGAATGTTCTTTGTTGTAGGACTGTTGATATAGATGTTTCAATCCTTCTGTGCATGTGTATGGTAGTGGTGTGCCACAATTTTGTATTTGGCTCATATACGGCAATGGTGCACTAGAATTTTGTATTTGATTCTTATATGGCAAGGCTTTGCCATGTTTTGTATTTGGCTCATATATGATAGTGGTTTGCCACACTCTTGTGCATGCTTCATTTATTTAATATATGACTATTTTTGTACATGGTTCATGGTTCATTATGCTCATCTCTTTTGTGTTCGATAGTATTTCTCTTTATGAAATCATGTTTTGGTTGCCATTAGAATACACATCACATGTACTCGATTTTCTTTTGGCAGAGTGTATTGTCTTTTGCTACACAACATCATGGTAATGTTGCTGCAGAAAGAGACATCACACTCTACCCAAAAAAACATTTGTAGATATGGTCGTCAATATGTGAGATGCTAATCCCAGCATGGTGGCTAGTATGCATGAATGCCCAGTAGCACGCCAGTATAGGCACTAGAATAGATGTTGATATAGGCATCGGTATGGGCCTTGATATGGGTGTCAGTATAAGCATCAAAACTATTGATGCTTATACCGGTGCTCATACCGACACCCATACCAATGCCTATACCAATGTTTATTCTGGCGGTTTGATTCTGATGCCTATGCCAACCCTTACACCGACATCGGGACAAAATCGCGCCTGTGCATTTGCCCCAATAGAAGCCTCGGTATACCTTTGATACGTTGTAGTGCATGTTTAACCCAATTTCAAATGAGTGCTTTTGGGTAAAAATTTTGTTGTTTTTCTTCGGGCATGTTGTAGGGCCTAACCCTTGCTTTGTGGGATATAGGAGGTCCCATGGATACTATGCATGCTTTCACTTGTACTTCCAAATTTACAAGCTTGTAGGAAGAGTAAGCTTTGGCCAAACTTCCACTTTAAAAACATTCTATTATTTTCAAAAATGATTTTAATTTTAAAGGAAATTCTATCATTGAGATCTATTATTCCAAATAAGTTTGAGTTAATTGAAAGTACATAAAATGTGGCATAGCAACCATGGACTCCTGAATCCCTTAAAACAAGGGACCCTGAATCCCAAAGAACAAGGGTTAAATGCTTAACAACTATTAAAATAGGAAGATCCAAAATTTACTAAAGTAGAGAATTAAAAGGACACTCGTAAAGCTAGACAAGATGAGTGGTTTGAATTGGATAGTCCGAAGGTTCAATGATCCCCCAAAAAAGGTAGTTCTAACTCAAGGTATTTGAATGCATCTCACAAGAGTTAGAACCCCACCACCAACCTTGAGAGCTAAGATCCCACCAACTAAGCTATGGGAAAATTACTACATTTGAGAAAGGTGATACTCCTTGCATGATACCATTAGCATCATTTTTTGCACAAAAATGAGGAAGACGCTGATTTCACCATACACAAAGATAAAAATGTTCTCATCTACAAGAAGGGAAAAGAGGAAGAGAGATCCTTTTCAAACCTCACTAGATTTATAAGGCCGAGTTCTTTCCTAACAATTGTAAATGATCTAAACAACTAGAATTCACGTCTTGTTCTCCATCTATAGGTGCATTGATTGAACAGACTTGCTTACGAATAAAACCTTAAATCTACAACATTAAGACTCTGTTGCTTGTGAAAATGATTTTTTTTTTCTTATTTTTTTGCTTTTGTCTTTTTTTTTTTTTTTTTTCCTTCCAGCCTATGCACATGATAAAGAAACAATTCAATGGATACTTTTGCATCCCACGTAGTCTTTTGTTCTAGGAGTAGAGCCTATTTGATTAATCTTGCATCCATCCCAGTACATCTCTGGTATTGCTCAAGGAAATCACTTCACCTTCGAATATAAGTTCAACATCACTTGTTAACTAATGATCATGAGTGGTATATCCTACCAAACATGCATGTGAATATCCATACATACACAAATGCATTTTCATCTCATGAAACAAATCATAATTGCATTTGCATTTGAAAGACTCCAAGATCCATTTTTCCTATAGAAATAATATATGATCAAGTAGTGTTAGAATTAAATATGATGAGGTGCCAAACAACCTATTTTCCATTTCAGATTCTTAGCTAAAAGATTATCAATATATTGGAAGTTACAAGTTAATTTTCATCCTACAAACATCATAATGAAGCAATTAAAAGAGATATTATTCAACTTTTGAGGATAAGTACTAAAATGCTAGGAAAATTTGAGTTGATGTCGTTTGTATTGAAGAAATGGATTAGCAAAACGAAAACAAACACTGATCATACCCAAAAGCCAAAATTATACACTAGTTCATCAATCACTAATCATACCCAAAACCTAAAGTTATACATTAGTTGATCACCCATGTTTGCACAGAACGAAATATACATAAAATAGGTTGGAAGTCAATCAAAATATTGAGCACCTTTGCAATATACATGACCTGAAGCAATACTAGCTATATGTTTCACTCACATCATCAAAAAGATCTCAATATCAGATTATATTGGTCAAACATTGATAGCAAGCAAAATAGAAAAAAATATTAGGTAGTGCAAATTAAATACCAAAGCATGTCTCTATATGAAGTTGTCTATCTCTCTCCCTTTCATTCTCTTTTTTTTTTTGAAGGAGGTTTGATAGGTGCCTACTCCCTAAAGCTTTAACTTTGAAATTACAATTCTACAAGTGAATGGACATAGTACCCGTCAGCCCCCCCCTCCCCGTATCCCACAAAGCAGAGGTTAGACTGGGTTACCATTGGTAGGCTGAGTTACAACTGATTTAAACCGGCCTAAGCCATTACATGTCTAATCCAAGGGTTGAACTCTGGACCTCCCCCTCAAGAGGCCAAAGCTTTACCAAACCATCTACGAGACCTAGACTTACGATAAAGGAACTTCAATTTTCATATTCTTCTTTTTTCTTTCATGGATGGAGGAACTTCAATTTTCAGATTCTTCTTTTATCAAGGTTGATTTATCACGCACACACACACGCACACACAATAGTTTTGTATTATATATCCTACCCAAAATTATTTGAATTTATCCACATAAATCCACTTCAATTTCATGCTCGCTCACCTTTTAAATGCTTCTCTCTCCTTATCCATCTCTCTAAATTTTGCATGAGCTATAGAAATGATGCAGGAAAAAAAAAAAAAGAAAAAAAGAGAAAAAGTAAAGAAAGGCGAAAGAAAAATATTGAATGAAATAAACTAAAGTGATATACATGGAGAAAAAATAAAAGATGTGGCACTGAACGTAAGAAATCATTTATATTCGTGAAATTGAACCAACAGAACTTTTCAAGTGCACCCTTCAATAGAATAGACGTTTTAATTATGAAATGCACTACACTCTTATGCTCTTCTCTACCTCCTCATGTCTTTGCTTTGAATAAGAGTTCCACACGATTCTATTAGAGTGGTATTAGAGATAGGTCATACACCTACCTATTGTGTGCATGTTTGGATCACTCCATAAGGATTGTGTATTAGTTTGCTAGTTGGATGATACTAATTACCATTCTAGGCATAGATGATGCATCATGTATTGGTAGCAAAAGGGCTATGGAATATTGTGCAAAGTGTTGAAAAACATCCTACTACACTTGCAAATATAGTTATGGAAGATGATGCAGATGGCATTGAATATGATGATCAATCTCCTGTTCATGCTCCAGTTCTTGATGTACCTACTATAGAGAAACTTCATTGGAATCACAGAGATTCTCAAATTGTTTATTAGAAATTCAATCTCTATCGAAAGACATTTACTCTTCTGATGTAATTGTTTTTTTAATTAAAAAAACTTCTGATAAAAACAATGTGAATCAAATGAACTTTAAATCAAAATGGTATTGAATTAAAGCCTCGTTTGGTTAAATGGCTCATATGAAACATTTCTTCGCTCACTCCTTGGACTTCTTGTGAGTCTCTTCTTGGTATTACGCTCTTTTACTCTTGTTGTGTTTGTTATTTTTCCTTGTTTTGTTGTTGTGTATGTTTTCTTGTTTTTTGTGGAGAAATTCTTAAGTAATAAATAATTTATATATATATTTATGATTCAAAAAAGGATTTTTTATTTATATTATGGTTGCTTTGAATATTAAACTATTACAAGTATGCATGTTCTAAATGGTGACAGCATTTCTTACTCGCTCACTTATATAGAGTAGGTCTAGTCACTATCGTGAGTGTATGAATCATGTGTTCAAATCTTACTCTCATAATACTTAGGGACTGTACAAAATATTGTAATTGTTTGACACAAGAAATCAAGTCCTAGTATCTCAATTTCATAAGGATTGTTAAGGAACTATTGTGAATGTTCGACTCATTGCCACTCATACTCTCACAATATTATAGATAATAAATATTGAAAATTTTCTAGAAACGTTTGTGAGTGTTTCCTTCATCAAAGCTCTTGTTCTCACAATGATATTAATAAATTTGATTCACCGATACTCTTACTCTCATCACACTTTGGATAATTTATATTTAAAGAAATATTGAAAATATTATCAGTTTCAAATTCATTTGAAACTTACTCTTATAATAGTATAGACATCAAATGTGAAAATATTCAATGTGACTCTTTCTTCTACTCTTTTATAGATAATAAATGTTAAAAAAATGTTAAGAAAACTATGAGTGTTTAACTTATTATGAATCTTATTCTTAGAATACTATAAACAATAAATGTTAAAAAATATTTGAGAGTTGTAAGTGGTTGATTCACTGCAGTTTTTACTCACAATGGTATGATTATATGTGAGTCTTTCATTCATTATGATTGTTACTCTCACATCACTATAGACAATAAATGTTGAAAAACTTGATAGGGATTACTATGCTTGTTTGACTTACCATAAACCTTACTCTTGTAACACTTTAGATTATATGTATTAAATAGAGATTAGGTTTTATTATGGACGTCTTACTCGATATGAATTTTACTCTCATGAAAATATAGATGATACACATTGAAAATTTTATTAAAACTCTTATAAATGTTTGATTGTTTATGATTCTAACTATATAAATAGTACAAATAGTACGCTATTCCCAAACTTCCTTTTGAAAACTAAAATAGTATACAAGATACATGTTCAAAAATGTAATATCTGTTAGTATTATTGTTTAGTTATTTATGAATCTTACTCCTATAATAGTTTAATATATCGTCAAAAAGCTCCATTTAGGAAAACATTATTCACATCAAGCTATAAAATCTTCCATATTATGCTTTTTGAAGTTGCTATGAATGCTTTGATGGTAATTCATCTTTTTCCACAAGGCTGGATATCTCTTCAAAATCCATTTCATGATTTTGAGCAAATCCCTTGGCCACATGTCTTGCTTTATACCTAACTATAATACCATCTCAATGCTTATTCAATTTCTATACCCACTTATTTCCAATTACCTTCATGTCTTTCTTCATTTGAACCAATGCCCAAATGGTGCTGTCTTTGAAAGCTTTGAATTCCTTATGGATAGCTTCATTCCATTCCCTACAATTATTCATAGTTTCTATGATCTCTCTCTCTCTCCGGTTTGTTTTCTTGCTGCTATGGGCATCGACCGTTCTTCTCTAGGCGTGTTATGCATCTGCTGTCGGGCTATGGATTAGATTCAAAACTCATCCACTATAGATGGTCCGAATTATGTCAAAGTAGATCATAGTAAGGAAATGAGCACAAATGTTCCTTGTGAGCAGATGATTCAGTCGACTGTCAAGAATGCAGGTTCACTAGGATGATGTTTTATTAGTCTGTGTGTGCAGGTTATGGACGAGAGCAGACCAAAATATGAAGATGCAGACCGAAAAATGAAGATGCAAGCACTTGTTCATGGAGAAGAGAAGCATGAGAAAGTGGAGTGAGAATGGATGCTTCAAAACCAGAGAAGCAAAAGAGAGGATAGGCAGAAGCTATGTCAAATCATCTTGGCAAATATGGAATCTGAGTACTTGTCCAACAAACAATATATGGTGGTGGACAATGGAGTCAAAAGTGTTTACACGCACTTCCAAAGTTTGAGATGAACCATCAACTCCTTGAAAATGATTACAAAAAAAATGAAGCAAACCAATAAAGGGTGCTGCAAAAGAGGGTGGGTGGGAGGGGAAAATGGGGTAAAGGGTAAGATAATGGGCAAAAGAAAGGGTGGAAGGGTGGGCAAATGGGCAAAATGAAGCCCAAAAAGAGTGTAAAATGATGGCAAAAGAGGCTTCTCACAATGAGGAGTGCCACACCACCGAACTCAAGCACCACCACCACCAACACAACCGCCAAACACACCACCAAGGCCTCCACCTAGCGCTCTGATACCATGTAGAGAATACGCACACGGAAGCAAAATGAAAAGTAAAGTACTCTCACAAAACCAAGAATGTGTGAGACACAAAATGAGTAGACCATGAAATGGGTAAACTCATGTGGATTAGAAATGAGCTTGCCAAGAGCATGGAGTAGGCTTCTCAAGCTTCTAACCAAGTACAAATGAGGGGAGAGGCCCTCCTTATATAGATTTGGGAGGGGCTCTCAAAAGTACATCATATGTGGGATAAGTCTCCACAAAAGGAGAATGAATACAACTGGTAGAAGCACATGGAAAGGTACCCAAATACAAAGGAAATACAATATAAAATGGAAATAGACCAGAAATGAGGTGCCTCTTGGATACAAAATGGAGATGCACTCATGCGGATACAAGTGTAGATGAAGTAGGAGCAATCATGTCGTCAACAGACATCGATATACGCATCGGTATAAACATCAATATGATAACGTTGGTACGAGCATCGATATGGATGCTAGTATAAACATCCATATTTCTTTAGCACCACTGATATAAGCATCGTTATCAATGCCAGTACATTTTTGTCGGTATAAGCACCATTATTAACATGCAAATCAACATTATAAGCATCAATATCAAAATCTCCGATATTAACATCGATATGTCCCTGGAAAAAATCATCGGTATAAGCATTGGTATGGCCCTAGGCATACTAATGCTCATATCAGTGCCTATACTGAGGATCATATTTGCAAAAAAAATTTGGGTAGATTGTGTTGTCTCTTGCTATAGCAACATGACGATGTTGTTGTGTAGCAAATGACAATACACTCTATAAAAAAAACAGAGTACTAGTGTTTGCCAACTTAGGGTTTAGATGACTAGTAACCAAAACAAAATTTGATAGATCAAAACACATTGTCGAACATAAAAGAGATATGTAGGAGAAGAATGAACCATTAACCACATATAAAAGAGATATTACATAAATGAATCATGTGAAAAATAGATATTCCATAAATGAACCATGTACAAAAGTGTGGTAAACCATTGCCATATATGAGCCAAATACAAGATGTGGAAAACCACTGTCATATATGAACCAAATATAGAATTATGGCTCACCACTACCATATATGAGCCAAATACAAAACTGTGGCACACCAGTACCATACACAAAACCAAAGGGATCAAAACATATATATCTACAGTCATACAACAAAGAACATTCATGAAATGAAGCAAATTGAAATGATACTTATAAACAATAACTAGAAAATACTAAACCAAGTTTAAAAGCTCACCTCACCATAGATGCTCCCATGAAATGACTGCACTACATCCCTATAGGTCCTCCAACAATGCAACCAACCCATGACTATATCCATAAGCCTCCTCTGCTCATGTCGAAAGATGAGCCACTACCGACTCATACAAAAAAGATGCAAAATGTGAGATGAAAAAACTTGGCATGGTTAACACAAGAAAATTCATTTATCAAAATGATACTTACAAACTCATAATGCATAGTGTCATACCCGCCACTACCCAAATGCAAAGCTCTAATCGTATCTAGAAGTGTGGCCACCACATCTCGTTGCTGATAATATTGGTCAAGAGTCTACTTCTGCTCATCTCGAATCATCTCCCACTCCTCAACATCCAGCCATACAAGCTTTGGCAAGCCTCCTCTCAAAGCATCACAAGCCTCTGATCACAGATGGGAAATCACCTCATGGGACATGTGCTGAATCCACTCTGAACTGAAAAGAGGGTGCCCAAGTGCTAGTTGGTACTCATGATAGATCGCCTCACTAATATAATATTTGTGATCCTTGTCCTATTCACTCCATTTGACCATGATAGAGCGTTAAAACTATATTATGCACAACTATCATATGCACTGATGCATGGCCTTTCTACCAAATCCATCACTAGATCTCCATCACATATATAGTACACCTTGGAGTCATCATGATCATGAGCACCCCAAGATGTATGTGGTGTACTATGTGGCATACCTACATCTCAGGTACTTGCTCTAGGAGTAATTGTGGGTGACACGACATCCATCACACTACCTCCACAACATCCACCTCCTTCTCGAGACCCACTCGTAGATCCACCTTTGGAACATGCTTCTTCAGAATGTGACCTAGATGGATCAGATAGAAGAGATGAGCCAACACCTATATTGTGTTGTGGTATCAAACATTGGTACATATGTCGACTGCTCGAGCCATTAGGGGATGGCTGAGAAGATGGTTGTGGTGGAGTTATAAAGCCAGGAGTGGCATCGAGTAGTCTCACCAAAGAGGGTGGTGTCGACGGGAGTAGTCCCACCAATGGGAGTTGTCCCATCAAAGGGAGTGTCGTCGATGGGAGTGCCACCGCGAGAGATCTAGTACTATGACATGGCCATCTGATAAGGAGGAGGTTCCTGAGATGCGAACTCTAAGAGTTGCTCCTCTATCATGGAATTCAGAGTGAATGGTGGATTGTCTCTCATCATTCTCTGCAACAAAAAAGCTCAAATAATTAGCATACGATAATAATGGTAATATAGAAAAATAGTAGTCTTTAAAAAAATGTAGCAAATAATTAAACACAAATAAGTACATACAAGTGCTTGCTTCATAAGTCCTCTATTTTAGCATCCTCTTTGAGATCTAACACACAGAGGATATCTATCTCTACATTGGTGACTTCCAGATCTCTTAGTATGGCCACTCCTTCCATATCATCATCCTCATACAACATATCATTTGTTACCTCTTCTTGAACCTAATCTTATTCAAAGACATCTTCTTCTAGGTCAATGATGTCTTCCTCCTCCACTACCACATGCATCTCAGAGTCCATTGTAGAAGGAATTTCTTCTATGTCTACTTTTTCACAAATTTGTCTGCTTCATGGAGAGACTTGTAAAACAAATACATATTGTGCTTCTTTCAAATATGGTATAAAGACAACTTCCTTACACTGTCCAGGAAGTACAAATGCATCTCTTTCATATGTCCATAGCTTCATGGAGTCTATTTGAAGCAAACCACTCTATTCCCACCTCATAATTCCATTTCTTCTAGTGGTGACTAGTTGCTCCTTTCACATCAAATAGAAAGTAGTCAAACCTCCTCAACAATAGCTTCAAGCTATCTTGAATCACTCTACAATACTTGGCTGGCCTTCTTGAGCATTGTCATCTCTTGCATTAGCTCTACATTTTTGGATAAAGTTCACCATCACCCTTCTATCAAAAGTAGAAATTTTTTTGTCGATGCGTGTGATCCAAAAGCATTATCCATGTTTGTAAAGCTCCCAATCACACTCCTTTGCAAGTTCCTCCTCTTCTTTAGAGATTTTCTCACCCATTGCCTTTGGTTGTGAAACGACCGTATCTAGCCATCTACTCGTTGGAAAGGTTGGAAGAAGTCAAAAACTTTTTCAAAAGAGGCAAAGAGCAAGTGGAATGACTCCTTCGAAACAAGGCTCTTTCCTTTGCATTTGCCTCTTTAGCAATTTCGTATCTCTCCAACCACTTCTGCATGGACTCCAAGTTAATCATGCAAAACTTCATCGCCTTCTCTCTAAAAATTGCATCCATTTTTCTTTGGCTCCCTTTGACTTTGGGCTCATCACCTACAAGACGAACATCTTGATTGTCGCTCCATAAGTAAGGCATTTCTAAGTCCCACATGGGTAGAAACTCTATTATGATTACCAAAGACTCTTGTATGAGCCACCCCTCTGCCATGCTACCATCTCGATGTGCTCTTTGATGAACAAACCCTTTTAGTGTTTTCATGAACTGCTTTGAGAAGAACATCCATTGACTATGGACAATTCTTGTTATTGCAACTTCGTCGATCACATGAACCAGTAAATGAAGTTGAATTGTGGGAGAGTACTTCTCATCAATACACATAACCTCTCTAGCATTGAGTTTGGCACTCTCTATCCTATCTATCCTAAGAGATCCCTCATACCAAGAAACTAATTTTATAAATGGTTGTTCACACATCCTCCAAAAGACAAATTTTCATAGCTACATGGCACACAAACTATAAAAGCTTGTGCCAATCATGAGACTTGAGCCCTCCGAGATCATCACTCCATATGGAGGTAGTCTTTAGACACCTCATGCACCTAGTAGGTGTTCGAAACTTTGAAATCACCTCTTTCACTTGTGCTCATCCAATCTCACAAAGCACCCAAGGAGCTCTTGGTAGCAACACTATTCCATTTGGCTTGGTAATTGCCCACAATTTTTGCATACGACATGGCTCTTTCACATCCTCCCTTTGTGCTTTTCTTTCCTTCTCTCCCGTCAATGTGTTCAAGAGCATCTCTCCCTTGAAAATATGCATTGTTTCCACCAAATGATTGATCAATAACTCACTCCAATAAGGGAGATCGTGAAATATTAATAACCATTTCATGTCAATGAGTGATGTTCTTACATACCATAGCTGCTTTCAATCACTTGCTATCATTTGTCGTTGTGCATATTGGCCACTTTTTTCTGCATGTAAGACATGTCCATTAGGCAAATATCTATGATGTCCTTTGTAGATAGTTTTTGGAAGTGCTTTGGAGTAGCATGCTTCAAGTCATGGTCCGCATAGGGGACAAGCATTATAACCCAAAATCCATAAACTTGAACATTCACCATAACTGGGTCAGTCATGCATTGTCCACGTAAGTATGCCTTGCACTCACATGTCCTCGCTTGTTTAAGGTTGAGACATGTCACGCATAGTAATCCCATCCCATAAAGTTCATAGGTCTTCCACAAGTGGTGCAATGTATACATCCATGTTTTTGACCTTATAGTTATCTTGCATAATGAGAGCTAACAATAAATGACCCATTTTTGTGGCCAACTATGGTGGGATGTTATTAATATCATGTGCTCCATGAGGAGCTCTGTAAACCAAATGGATTTATGCCATCCATAGTTGGTCCTAGAAGTATATTCGGAGCCTCTGTAGTAAACTCTGGCCACTTACTATTTATGTGTTTCAAAGCATCATAATTAGTAGGCACTCACATTACACCATCTGTAGATTTGCTCTTAATTCTTGGGATGATAGGAAAGTGGAAAAGAACCTTTGTGGAAATGGCTTCGCCCATGTGGTCTTCTCTAAACCCTTTTGCTCCACAATTTGGACATATGTGGAGGTGCTCATACTAATTGTGAAAGAGAATTCAATCATTTGGACAAGCATGAATCTTGGTGTACTCCATACCCATGGACTGTAAAAGCTTCTTTCCATCTCCACGTGTTGGAGGCATGTCATTGACATCTAGGAAAAACGGATCTTCCAAAAGCCTACAAGGGATAAGCATTTACAATGATATTAGTAAATAAACTTATTTTGATACAACAATGAAATTTTATTTCAAGTCCACTTTAGCTAAAAAATTCAGAGACACTAATATCTAAGCATCCATAAATGGATTGAAGATTGACCATCGTGAGCGACAAACATAGTACACATATCTTTACCCTAGTGTAGAGTGGTAAACAAGCTAGTCTTTGCATGTTCTCATGTTCTTTGTTGGCTTTTGATCATGGAAATTTTGTCTTATCCATGGAACCCACGACATCATCTCCACCATCATGCTCTTTCTTCATGTCATAAAATGCCTTGAGTATTTCTTCCATGTGTTCATTCTGTATCATGCTGTGAGTACCTTGTGCTTCTACCTCCCATTTCATTCTCTTCTACCAACGAGAGATAGACAGTGCAATGTCGTGTGGATTGACTTGCTCACGAGTGAAACCATGCGATTGGAAGCAAAGGTTTTGTAGTCAATCTACATCAAAGGATCCATATTCGTGAACATGTGAAAAACAAATCTATCATTTACGAATGTGAACATGTGAAATATAAATCTATCATTTACTTTCACTAAGTGCAAGGACATGCCATTCTCTCTTGTGGATCCAAAGATGCCATGTGATACCATGTGATACCATGTGGAGATGTTAGGACATTTAATAAGAAATACATTTAATTATATATATTAATTATAATCCTAAAACCTTTTTTTAATTTGACTAAAAAATACTAATTTTCTTCCTAAAACACTAATTTATTGTATATTGAATTATATATACTAATAATACATAAACTTATATATCATAGCAAAAAAAAAAAATTGTACATTTGAATATACATAGTACTGCAGATTCTAAAGTTATGTATACTAATATTTATCATAGAACTCTAGTTCTTTATAAATCTAATTGTATATACTAATCTTAATCTTAAAACTTTAATTTCTTATATATTTAATTATATATAGTACATTTGATTATATATACTAATTTGTTTCATAATATATATATATATATATATATATATATATATATATATATATATATATATATATATATATATATATATATATATATATATATATATATATATATATATATATATATATTTGATTATAACTATTAATATTAAACATAAAACCCTATTATATATATATTTAATTATATATTTATTTTAATTAAAAAACCCTAGCTCCTTTCATATTTAATTATGTATACTAATATTTATCATAGAACCTTAGTTCTTTATATATCTAGCTATATATACTAAGTTGAATCTTAAAACCCTAATTTATTATATATTTAATTATACATAGTAGATTCAATTATATATACTAATTTTTTCAATTTTTTATATAAATTTATTTATATATATAATAACCTGCAACCTAATTTTTTATGTATTTAATTATATATTTTTATTTTAATTATAAAAATCTACCTCTTTTCATATTTACTTATGTATACTAATATTTATCATAGAACCCTAGTTCTTTATATATATAATTATATATACTAATTCTGATCTTAAAACCCTAACTTCTTATATATTTAATTATATATAGTACAATTAATTATATATACTAATTGTTTTCATAATTTATATATATATTTGATTATACATATGAAAATATGACTTAAAACCCTATTTTTATATATTTAATCATATATATTTATTTTGATTCCAAAATCCTAGCTCTTTTCATATTTACTTATGTATACTAATATTTATCATAGAATCCTACTTCTTTATAAATATATAATTATATACACTAATTTTAATCCTAAAATCCTAATTTCTTATATATTTAACTATACATAGAAAATTCAATTTTATATTTATATATATATATATATATATATATATATATATATATATATATATATATATATATATATATATATATATATATATATATATATATATATATATATATATATATATATATATATATATATATATATAAGTATGAATATATATATATATATATATATATATATATATATATATATATATATATATATATATATATATATATATATATATATATATATATATATATATATATATATTTATATATAAGTATGAATATATATATATATATATATATATATATATAAGTATGAATATATATTCATACTTATATATATATATATATATATATATATATATATATATATATATATATATATATATATATATATATATATATATATATATATATATATATATATATATATATATATATATGTGTGTGTGTGTGTGTGTGTGTGTGTGTGTATGTGTGTGTGTGTGTATGTATGTAAAACCCTAGAACCCTAATCCTAGAACCCTAGCCCTAAAACATGTATATGTGTGTACGTGTGTATGTATATGTGACATGTGTGTGTATGTGACTTTATGTGCATGTGTGTGTATGTGACTTTATGTGTGTGTATGTGTATGTGTATGTGTATGTATATATGTGTATATGTATGTATGAATGTGCCTAAACCCCTAGAACACTATCCTAAAACCTAACCCTAAAACATGTATATGTGTGAATGTATATGTGACATGTGTGTGTATGCGTATGTATGTGACTTTATGCGTGTGTATATGTATGTATGCATATATTTGTGTATGTGTATATGTATGTATGCATGTGTGTAAACCCCTAAAATCCTAACCCTAAATCATGTATATGTGTGTATGTATATGTGACATGTGTGTATGTGTATGTATATGACTTTATGTGTGTATGTGTATGTGTATGTATGTATATATGTGTGTATATGTATATGTACGTATGCATTCTAGTAAAACCCTAATACCCTAATCCTAAAACCCTAACCATAAAAGATGTATATGTTTGCATGTGTGTATGTATATGTGTGTGCATGTGTGTATGCATGCGTGTTTGAATATGTGTGTATGAATATGTTTGTATGTGTATATGTGTGTATGTGTGTGTATGAATATGTGTGTATGTGTATATGCATATGTGACATGTGTGTGTATGTGTATGTGTGTGTATGCATGTGTATATATATGTGTATGTGTATATGTGTGTATATGAATGTATGCATGTGTGTATGTAACATCCAAAAACCCTAACCATAAAAGATGCATATCTGTATATGTGTGTATGTATATGCGACATGTGTGTATGTGTATGTGTATGTGCATGATGCATGTGTATATACACACACACGGATATATATATATATATATATATATATATATATATATATATATATATATATATATATATATATATATATATATATATATATATATATTTATGTATGTATGTATGTATGTATGTGTGTGTGTGTATGTATGTGGGTGTGTGTGTGTTTATATGTGTGTATGCAGGTGTGTACATATGTAAAAACCCTAAAACCATGATCTAAAATCCTTAACCCAAAAACATGTATATGTGTGTATATATATGTGTATGGGTGTATATATATGTGTATGTGTATATGTGTGTAAAACCCTAATCCTAAAACCCAAACCCTAAAACATGTATATGTGTGTATGTGTGTGTGTGTGTGTGTGTATATATATATATATATATATATATATATATATATATATATATATATATATATATATATATATATATATATATATATATATATATATATATATATATATATATATATATATATATGTGTGTGTGTGTGTGTGTGTGTGTGTGTGTGTGTGTGTGTGTGTGTATGTGTGTGTATATGTGTGTATGCATGTGTGCATGTATGTAAAACCCTAAAACCCTAACCCTTAAATCCTAACTCTAAAACATGTGTGTGTATGTGTATGTATATGTGTGTATATGTGCATGTGTATATATATGTGTATGTGACTATGTGTATGTGTATGTATGTATATGTGTATATATGTGTATATGTGTGTATGCACACGTGTGTGTATGTACACATGTGTGTATGTACACGTGTGTGTATGTACATGTGTGTGTATGTGTATGTGTATCTATGTGTGTATACATGTGTCTCTTTCGCATATCTATATATGCATGTAAGTATATGTGTGTGCATATGTGTATGTATGTGCATGTATGTATATGTGTGTGCATGCATGTATGTATATGTGTGTGTATGTATGTATGCATATGAATGTGTGTATGTACATGTGTGCATGTACATGTGTGTATGTATATGTTTGTATGTATGCATGCATATGCATGAGTGTGTATGTATGCATGTGAGTTTGTGTGTTTATATTAGGGAAAGAAATAAGAGCCCTTAGCTAACTTATAAGTATATAAATTACAGAAAACTCCCAACATATGCTTCACAAAAAGTATCAAGTGGTTGGGGAATATCTATGATACCTTTTGTGCAGAATATAGAAGTTAAAGAGGATGGCTCTTCTTTAACCCCATTTGCGGGATTGAGAGGCTCATGCAACCTTGCCTTCCTCTCTCACAAGTTACAATATGTATCCACCTCTATCCCATATTCATGGTTGTAAGAGGTAGAAGGATATCCTACCCTCTCTCTCACACAATGCAAAGGAGAACCTTCCACAAATTTGTGTTGAGGAAAAGGAGTGATGAATTTTCTTTATAGTCTCCTCCTCATGCTTTAGCACAAAAGATAGGCGCTCTTCCATGAGGGAGTTGCCTTGAGACTTGTGTGTTGGAGAAAGAAGGGCTTCCTTTATGTCGGTGAGCACCAAAAACTAGCACATGTGGGATAAAGTCTCCTGCCAGCCCACGAGTGCCATGGAAGGAGAATATGGGAGATGAGGGAAGATCGCGCAAATATTATGGAACCTATAATTTTGGAAAAACTATACCATAAATGAAAGTGGTGAATGTACCCAATGTTATGGCTTGTAATATGAAATTTATTGGGCTATTTTAAGATCCTCAAGCTTATTATAAATAGCCATTTTTTTGAAAAAATCCCATAAAATGTGGCATTGGGCTATAAATTGCCCCTATTATCTTCCCTAGTGTATATGTGTCTCTCTATGTGTGTACATGTGAAAAAGTGTGTGTATGAATATGTGTGTATGTGTGTATGTGTGTATGTGTGTGTGTATGTATATATGTGTCTCCTACGTTTGTATGCATGTGAGAGTCTATGTGTGTGCATATGTGTATGTATGTGTGTGTATGCATGTGTGTGTGTATGTATATGTGTGTGTATGCATGTGTATATGTATGTATGCTTATGCATGTGTGTATGTATGCATTCATATGCATGAGTATGCATGTGGGTGTATGTATGCATGTGATTGTGTGTATACATGTGTCTATACATGTGTGTGTACATGTGTCTATACATGTGTGTGTACATGTGTGTGTATGCTCTAAAACCAACATTAAACATTAAAAAAACATTAATTTCATTTCTCTTTCTCTTTCATGTCTCTCTATCTCGCTCTGTTTCTCTCTCTCATTCTTCTTTCTCTCTCATTCTCTCTCTCTCTCTCTAATAGAGAACAAAACAATACATGCATGTACATAAATCACTTACATCAATGTAATTTCCTTCGGATTGTTTGTCAAGGCACAATCAATGTCATCACTTGTCAAACAAAAAAGCAACACCAAAAAAGCTCTTGTAAATAAAATTAAATGGAAATTAGGAAATGAAAATGAACAGAGAAAGAGGGAGCATGAAGGAGTGGATGCAAGAGAGAGAGAGAGATGTGCTTGTGTAGAGAGAGAGATCTCTATGTGTGTCTACAGAGAGAGGGATTTGTGTGTGTGTGTGTATGAAAAAAGAGGAGGGTCGATGTGTGAGGGGAGAGGCAAAAAACACAAGACGAGCACAATGCACATGGATGTGTGAGATCGAGCACAATGTAGGTGCACACAAATTGGATAGATAACCCATCATAGTTCAAAACAGAGGAGTAATTGACTTTCAGCTCTTGGGTTATTAAAATGCTTCATTGGTATGTGCATCGATATATGTGTATAAGCATCAGCGTAAGCATTGATAGTTCCTAGAAAATACCGATACTTATATCGATGCATATACTGGCATGCATACCAATGCATATACTAAAGGCAACATTTTTTAATGCTTATACAATGATAATTTCCAATAGTTACACCGGCACTGATTGACCGTCAGTATGGCTAGCATGTTTTTTCCAAACATTTCTATTGGTGCTATTAGCAAGCCTAAGTGCATTGCTAAAGCCATAGGACTAATCCATTTATCCGTTCACAAGAAAGAACTACATGTGAACCTATGCTAGTCACTTTGGGCATTGTTACTTTGGATAAATGTAAGAAGTAAGAGAATAAGGAATCTCATGGAATTAGGGAGCTAAACCCATGACTCATGTGGTAAAAAGAATGAATTCAAATCATCCCTAAAGTTTATGATCACTTTTTAGGTGAGGGAGCATTCAAATTCACACTCAAAACATGTGTATAAATACACATGCTTTTAGTAGTGGGACAAGTGAACCACTTTTGAGAGGCATTGACCTACTTCAGTCAGCATATAGCAAACTCACAATACGAATGTGTAGTTCACTACACTTACCTTGTATCATATGTTCATTAGCATATACACTTTGATACATTCCTTTGTATATTTCTGTTTATTGTTCTCTGTTGCATCTTCAACATTACGATGATTTTGTGGAGATTTCTCTGTGTGTACTCACTCAATTTCTATAATCTAACTTTGGTTAGCTATATTGAAGTGTCTACTACTTGCATATTCATTTTCATCAAATTTGGTTTAGATTATGTCGAGATATGAAGCATAGAAGGTGATTGTGTTTGCATACCTTCTAAATCCTAAAAAGTAGGGATGACCCCCTGACTTGTTAGAATCATTTCTCTCTGTATGGTATAGCTAAATTGATAAGATAACTTGTTTTAGTTAGCTACACACCCCAATTAGATATGAGTGAAAGATTTCTTGTCAATTCATATCAGCTTGTGTGCTATGATCATAATACTAAGAACTTCTATTCCCAAAATAGAAGTTTTGTTCACATTTCTTGCATATGCAAGTTATCTGTTTTCATGCAAACATTTGGGAACGATGTTCCAAAGAACTTAGTGGTTCCAAATGCATCACTATGAGACTTAAGGAGTATGTTAAGTATCCTTGGATTCCCAATTAGGTGTAGAGCAGGTTTTGTGCAAAACCACTTCATCTCTAGAACCTATCTAACAATCTCCTAACAGTGGTATGAGAGCAACAACAAATCAACATGGGAGATGGATTTCATTCATCCATAGACAAATTGGATTGAGGTAACTACGCAGCTTGGTCACTTATAATGGAAGCTTATCTTCAAGAAAGAAACCTCTATGGTTACATATCTAGAGATGAGATGATGTCAATCCTCAAAAGCAAAGGACAACCAACTCAAGAAGAACAAGAGGTTAACCACATGGTGCTCAAAGGATGCTCTAATAACGTCATATATTCTTAACTGAATTTTTGATTTTTTACTTCCACACATTACAAGTTGCAAGACCTCACAAGAGACTTGGAATTATTATGAAGCATTCTTCTCATCAAGTACCAAGGCAAGAAAGAATCAACTATGGGTGGAATTCAACACACTCAAGAAGATGCCCAAGAAAAGTGTGATTGATTTTGTCACCAAAATTAAGGACATAGCAGACCAACTTGGAAGCATAGGAGAAATCCTTGATGAAGAAAAAATAGTATTGGAAAGTGATCAATGGAATAAAGGCTCATGAAAAATTGGAAGCCTTCACCATGGCCATGGACCTCTACATGGACATGCAGGTTCCTGATTTCAACAGCCTTATAGGATGATTGTTCACATTTGAGGCAAAGCTTATGAAGAATGGAGACAACTCAAAAGGTAACCAATCATATGCTCTCTATACAAATTAAAACAAGAACAAAGATAGAAAAGGAAAAGGTAAAAAAATATGGTGATGAAGGTAGCACTTCTTAAGCAAACTTTGCATATAGAGGTAGAGGCTCAAGACAAAGAGGTAGAGGAGGAAGACAAGGCAGGGGGAGAGCTCAAAACTCATCACCATGTGCCATAGTTGGCTTAACTAATCACATTACTAAGAATTGTTTCAAGAATCCTAGAAACCAAAGAGGAAGAGGTTACAACAGAGGAGGCTATGGAAGCTCAAGAGGTAAATTCAACAACAACAATGGTTACAACAACAACTCGTACACTAACAATAATTATCAAGGAGGATATAGAGGAAGGAGAGACTACGACAACTATGTAGATGATCAAACTCAAGAGGATTCATTAATTCTGATGAACATGACCATGAAGCAAGGTAAAGCATATGAACATGTATTCTATATAGACTCAGGTTGCTCAAATCATGTAGCAGGGAATGTAGCTCTACACTAAGACTTGGAAGATCCAAGAAATAGACATGAAGTCCAAATAGGAGATTAAACAAGGCATCCGATGGAGAAGATAGGCAATGTGAAGACTTGATATGGTAATATGAACTTATTGAGCAAGGTATTGTAATTGACAACTATCACCAAAAACCTCATAAGTGTAGGTCAGATTGTTGAAAAAGGATTGGAGGTCAGATTCACAAAAAATGGAGAATTTGTTGAAAACCCACATCAGGGATTCAAGAGGATAACAAGAGGAGAAAAGTCAGGTAGACTATTTACAGTTGAGTTTCAAGATACTAGAAACATGCAGTGTTCAGTTATGGTAGTCTCAACCCTATCGGAGTTGCGAAATGTGGCACAAGAGGTTAGCTCATATAGGTGAAAGGGTTGTGAAGAAAATCAGTAGGTATGAAAGTGTGTTTGTTCTACCAAACACATCCAAAAAACATGCTTCTCAATTTGGCAAGTCTCACTAGCAACCATTCACAAAGAAGGAATACATTCATGGAGGCCTATTGGCACTAGTCCATAAAAATGTATGGTGACCAAGCAAGGAGCCTTCAATCTTTGGATCCAGGTAGTATGTTTCATTTATTGATGATTGTAGCAGATGGACAATACTATACTTTGTGAAGCATAAAGATGAAGTGTTTTCATGTTTCAAGAAATACCTAGCACTTGTAGAAAATCAAACAAGTAAGACTTTGAAGAGGCTAAGGTCAGATGGAGGGGGAGAATATTTGTCCCATGAATTTGATTCTTATCTCCAATAGAGAGGAATCAAAAGAGAGATTACTACTAGGTATACGTCAAAGCAAAATGTAGTGGTAGAGAGAAAAAATAGAACCATAGTGGAGGTTACAAGATCAATGCTAAATCATAAGAAGCTACCAAATTATTTGTGGCCAAAGGCTATATCTACAACCACATATTTGATCAATAGACTCCCATCAAAAGCATTGGATGGGGTGACACCATATGAAGCATGGAATCGAAGAAGATCTAGCCTTGATCATTGCAGGATCTTTGGGTGCATAGCATATGCACACATACCTTCAAAAATCAAAGGAAAACTACATCCAAAGGTAGAGAAATGTATTTTTATTGGCTATGACCTTAATTAGAAAGGTTATAGGCTATACAATCCAAGCAACAAAGTATTTATTGTAAGTATGTATGTTCTTTTTTATGAAAATAAATCTTGGTTTGAATATGATTGTAGGAAAATCAAACTTCCCTATGACCTAGAGTAAGACTTTCCAACATTGTCAAAGAGGAATGAGCCTAAACTTGAAGCATCAAGTGATTTTGACCATGACAAAAAGACTCCAAGAGGGGGAATCAACTCTTGGAAGTCCAAAGGTAAAGCCAAAGTGTAGGAGGTGAGAGATGAGGTAGAATCATCCCAACAAACCATAAGAAGGTCTACTAGAGAGAAAATGAAGCCAAAAAGCTATGGCTAAGACACCTCTTTAGTCACTAAGCATTCAATATACATAGCATAGGACTCAAACTTTGAAGAAACATCAAGATATGATGAATCCAAGAAGAAGCGCGAATGGTGGAATGCCATGGAACAATAAATAAAATCTCTACAAGAAAATCAGACTTGGGACTTGCTACCCAAGAAACCATCTATGAATGGCATTCGCTCAAGGTGGATATACAAGGTAAAGAATAATTTTGATGGCTCAATTAAGAGATACAAAGAAATGCATGTAGCCAAAGGTTTTGCACAAACCCAAGGTATTGATTATGAAGAGACATTCTCAGTTGTGGCAAAAATGCCTACAATTAGAGTACTTATGAGTGCTGCATCTTCCAAGAATTAGAAGATACATCAAATGGATGTTAAAAATTCCTTTCTAGATGGTTGGATTTTAGAGGACCTATATATGGCTCAACCTCCTAGTTTTGAAGATCATGCATACTCTGAACATGTGTGCAGGTTGAGGAAAGCCTTGTATGGCTTGAATCAAGCTCCTAGATCTTGGAATCATAGACTTTTCGCTTACTTGTAGGATAAAGGTTTTATTGTAAGCAAGGAAGATCCGTCCATCTTTGTTAAGAGGAATATTCAGAGGTCATATGCCTTTGTGTGTATGTGGATAACATAATCATTGTAGGTAATGATGCACATTGAATTAAGATGATTAAAGCTCAAATGAAAGAAGAGTTCAAGATCAATGATCTTGGCTTACTCACATACTTGCTAGGTTTGGAAGTGGTATATACAGAGAAAGGTATGTTCCTAACGTAGAGAAAGTATAGTGGAGATATGCTCACCAAGTTCAAGATGGAAAATAAAAAGGTTGCATGTACACCCATGGAGGTAAATATAGCTAAGTGTTCATGAAGGTGAGTTAATTGAAGATGTTACTAGCTATCAAAGCCTAAATGGAAGCTTGAATTATGCTACTCTAACCAGAGTAGATATCTACTATGGAGTTAGTGTGCTGATTCAATTCATGCACACTCCGAGGAGGCCTCACATGGAAGCACCCGAGAGAATTCAAAAGTACTTCAAGGGCACAATCAACAAAGGGTTGTACTACCCTTATACTTTTGATATAGATGTTAAACGTTTTCCTGATGTAGATTGGACAGGCTCAAAAGATGATAGGAGAAGCTCATCAAGTTATCTTACTTTGTAGGTAAAAAGTTAATTTCATGGTCTTTCAAGAAGCAACCTATAGTTTCTCTTTCATCAACAGAAGTTGAATACAAGGACTTGCAAATGATATGCAAGAAGTTATGTGGATTAGGACCGTATACTCAGATTTATGGTTGAACACTTCAACTCCACATATATTTGGAGATAACATTAGCTCATTATGTCAATAAATTTATAACTGATGGAGGTTGTGCACCAACATAAACAGGCAACTTGGATAGGTTGGCACCATACTCTGGGTAGGTTGTGAGTTCAAAACCCATGGTTATCCTCTGTCTTGCACACACATGGATCTACAAGTTGATGATCATGCAGCTTTGATACCAATTTGATGTTGATTACCAATCTTTTGCCATCATGGGCTACCCTCAAACACACATAGTTTTTCTTGTACGTTCTTCCTCTCGACCACACCCGAGCATGGACATAATCTGAATCTCTCTAATCCTCTTCCTATCAGTATAATAATACTCTGAGGGGAGAGACTCCTCTCTCCCCCCTTCTACCAAATGGGCATAATGCCCTGAATGATGCCATGTGGCATCTGTGCCATCTCATCCAAGAGGGTATGCATCCATGATGTGACATTTTCTCCCATAGTCACTTTGTCCATATTGGTCTTTAATGGGAGATTGTTACCATTAGTGTCCATGTGAAGGGCCAAATGGCCAATGGACACTTTTGTGTATGTTCTTCAATGAAACATATAGTGGTTTAGTCAGCCATAGACTCTATTTTCGATCACATTTGTACGATCTATGAAATCGATGTCCATGGTCTATGTAGTCTATGTTTTTTTTGTATTCTACAACCCCCTATGCAGAGTCTTGTGTGCAACACCAGAGTTCAAGTTTCTACAACAAGGATATCATTTTGGAGCTCTCAAGAAGGAGAGTCTATCATCGTGTGTCGCCAAAGAAATACTTCAACATGGATCATTAATGGAATCATGAGTATGAAGTATTGAGCATGTCTGACAAATTCAAGTGATAGGATCCTCTCAAAAGGAAATGAAATGAGTGGGTTGGAGAAAGATCTCTAAAAGAAATGTAATGGTGGTCCATTATCCCATTTAAACTTTTGAGGACTTCAGAACCACGTGGAATAAAAGATGTTAGAAATCTACCGAGCTCAAGTGTGTAAACCATTGCTAAAGTGAAGTGCCACATCACAAATACTTTTTTATAGAAGACTTAATCACATTTCCATGATTTTCTTAGCATAGGATTAGAGTTAATTGATGGAGAAAAGTTGGGAGTTTTTGAGAGCCTCATTTAAATTCAAACTCTACACTAACTTTGGAGCATTATATAAGTAAGAAACTCAAGAGGAGTTATGGCCATCCTCTAGCATCTCTTATGCACTTTTATGCTCTCATTGGGAGTGTGTACTCTAGGTCTAGGGTACCCCTTAGCTAAGCTAGCCCCTTGCTAGCTAGAATTTTGCATAGGCATAGATCTTTGAGTATCTTTATCTCATTCTTTACTTGTTTGTTTCATAACAAGATTGTTCATCTTCTTGCTATTTTTGTAAGTTTTCTTTTTACCATAATCTTATGCTAAAGTTTTCATTCTCATTGAGTAATAAAATTTGGTCTCTCCATATTTGCAATTTTATGTGTGTGAAGAGTACACATATGTATAAGCTGCCTATTTGGACATTTTATTAGTCTACATTTGTGCAAGGAGGTTGAAATACCTCATTTAAGGTAACATATGATTATTTCTCAAATCTATTAAAATCCAAAGAGGGTTAATAACCACTAGATAGTCCCATACACATTTGGAGACTATAACATTTAGATTCAGAAGCTTGAAAAGAGTAACTACCAACCTTGGAAGTTTAGAAACTCTAATTTCCTCATGTGAAAGGTTCTATGGGGGTTGCTTAGTGGTATTGAAGTGGAGCCATACATAGATCCACATACACCTATTGAAAATTAGAGGAGACCCACTAGAGAGTGGGAAGAAAGGGATAAGAGAGTGATCTTCATTCTATCTCAGCACATAAGCGAATCCATGATAGGTCATATCCAAGGCCTAGATACATCTAAGAAGATTTGGGAGTTTTTAGAAAGGTTTTAATCTACATATGAAAAGGCTAGGAAATTACAACTCAATAATGAGCTAAAAAACCTAAGGACTTCATCAAATCAAAGCATTAATGACTTCATACTCAAACTAAAAGAATTTCTAATGCACTTGAATTAATAGGATGTTTCATAGATGATGATGACCTATTTGTCCACACACTCAATGGGATTATGGAAGATGATAAATGGAAGCATTCACAACGTTTCTATATATAAGTGAATCATTACCTGATTTTGAGAAAGTCAACTCTCTTGTGCTAAGAAACGAGCTCAACCATGAAGTATTTTGATGCCAATGCACCACAGTGCGCTCTCCTTCTCGAGAGCTCCACGACGATATGCTCAGAGTAGAAAACCGAGCTCCAAAGGCCACACACAATACTTCACACAGATGTTGTAGAATACACAAAAGACGTAGTACATAGAGGAGAACGAAGACAGACTTCTTAGGTCTTACAAATGTGGTCGAACTTACAGTCTGTGACTGACTAGGCCACTATATGTTTTATTTAAGAACATATACAAGGAACTGTCTGGTGGCCATTTGGCCTTTCACATGGACACTAACGGTAACAATCTCCCACTAAAGGCCAACATGGCCAAAGTAATTATGGGAGAAAAATAAAGAATGATAAAGAATAGTTGAGTGAAAGTACACAAACTATACCTCCCACCTGATGGGCATGTTACATACACTATGTAAGATCAAGAATCAAGTAATCCCCATCAAGTGACAATAGTGTCAAAAGCTATCTTGTGGTAGAGCTTTAGTCAAAGCATCTGCAGCATTATCTCGAGTGTGAACCTTCTCAAGAATAATGCGCTCAGTGGCTAAGCAATCTCTAATAAAGTGATACTCACCTCAATGTGCTTGGTCTTTGCATGATACACCGGATTCTTAGCCAAATCAATGGCACTCTGACTATCACTGAGCAAGCGAGGTACATGCTGAGGTAAACCCATATCACAAGCAAGACGAGAAAGCCACAATGCTTCCTTACATGCCTCACTTGCTGCAACATACTCTGCTTTTGTGGTGGAAACAACTATACATTCTTGAAGACGAGATCTCCAAGAGACAGCACCTCCAGCAAAATGAAAAATGTACCCTGATGTTGACTTATGATTGTCTACACAACTAGCATAATCAGAATCTGTGTAACCAATAATGGATGCTTTCCGTCTACCTAAGCATAGACATTTGTCCTTAGTGCCACTCAGATATCTCAAAATCATCTTGACCGCTTCACAATGTTTCTTGCCATGATTAGACATATATCTGCTCACAACTCCCACTGCAAAGGCAATGTCTGGTCTCATAGCTACCATAACATACATGAGACTATCAACAAGAGATTGATAGGGAATTCTGGTCATGAATTTCTTTTCCTCATCTGATTTGGGGCAATCATCCTTGCTCAATTTCACATATGTGGGTAAAGGTGTACTCAATGCCTTTCCACCCTGCATATGGAACCGGTGAAGTACTTTGGATATGTACTCACTTTGAGACAAGTATATGCATCTTTTACTCCTATCATGAGTAATGCGCATGCCAAGAATATGTTTGGCATCCCCCAAATCCTTCATATCAAATGTCTTACTCAATTTCTTTTTGAGAACTGAAAAATCATAAGAGGACTTCCCAGCAATCAACATATCATCAACATAAAGTATCAATCATATCAAGCTGTCATCTGAGCATCTCTTTGTCTAGAGACAATGATCCTCATTGCTTCGAGAATAGCCTTGAGATTTCATAAAAGCATCAAACTTTTGGTACCATTGTCTAGGAACTGTTTAAGTCCATACAAGCTCTTCTTAAGCTTCCAAACTAGACTTTCCTTGCCAGGAACTACATAACCCTCTGGTTGTTCCATATAGATCTCATATGTAAGATCTCCATGCAAGAAATCACTTTTCACATCCATTTGGACTAGCTCTAAGTCCTCCATTGCAACAAATCAAAGCAACATGCGCAAGGTAGTCATCTTGACCACTGGAGAGAAGATTTCCTCGAAATCAACACCATGATTTTGCTTAAAACCCTTTGCAATGAGTCGTACTTTATACTCTGGAGAAGCACTATCTATTGGAGCAAGTCTATGACAAGCCTAAGTATTGGCTTGAGTCCCACAAAGTCATAGAAGAAGCCTTAAAATGAAGACACTGTAAAGTTCACTTGTGAACTACCTCTTGTAACTTTTGAAGACTTTACTTAATGTAAAAGTGAAAGAATCTTAAGTGGTTGAGTCCACTTGATCAAAAAGGGAAAGAGGAGACACGAATTCATGATTTGTGGTAGACAGAGAATCAAATCAATCACTAATTGATTGAAGAGTGATTGAGGGGAGTTAGCCTCCCAAGATCAACTATAAATACATGGTAGTCTTAGTCGTGGTTATGTGAAGACCTCCAAAAGCTGAGCTTTATGCCATGTCAAGGTGTGATTCCAAGGCACACATATGAATCAATAAGTCCACTGTATTGTACAATCAATATACTTTCATTTTCATGATCATTTGAGTTCATATTTCCATGTTCTTGTGAAGTGTACTACTCACTGCCATATCTCTCAGTTTTCTCAGTCAGATTGCAGAGATCGTTTCTTTGAGCTTGGTGCATCCTTTTCAGAGATTTAACTTGGTAAATTTAGCTCTAAAAGTCTACTATATGATCACCAATTTTCATTTCATTTGGATATTGCAATCTTCAGTTATGTTCAGTTGAAGTCAACCCTGTCTGTTCATTTTCACTTTTCTTTCAGGTACCCGACTTTTTTACTCATCTTGTCAAAGATGTTTCTCAGTGTGTACTTACCCAAATTCAATTCTTTAAAGCTTTTTGGATTCATCATGCTGTCTACTATAAGCATACAAAGTTTCATAATCATTGGATTCTTAAATCTTGAATTATGTTCATTTTTCTGCTCACTCATCTCATTACTATAGCAGCCCGTGAAAATTGGGATGATGTCATCACTTGTTAAACATCATTCTCAGTGTGTGGTTCATTATTTTTTATGAGATTACTCTTGAAAGTTAGTTCTTTAAGTTAAATATACTTCTTCCAGAGGAATTAAGCTAATTGCTGCTGTGCTCAGAGAATTATGCAAAACATTGGACAGGTGTATGAACCAAAATAGCAAGTTCTTCACCTCTGAGCTAACTCCAACTTATCTGTTTTGATCTATCTTTTTGAGAGCGATCTTCCAAGGTACATAGGGTGTCTAATACATCCATTGGAAAGTTAAAAGGGCCCACCATATACTCTTGGAGTTCATTTGGCTGGTGTAGATCAAAGATTTTGCAACACCTCTTCATCTTCAAGCACATATCTATCCATCTCTTCACAGTGGTATCAGAGCAAGGTTGGACAACATGGCAGATGGATTTCCTTCATCAATTGACAAATTGGACAGAGGTAACTACTTAGCTTGATCATTAAGAATGGAAGCTTATCTCCAAGGTAGAAGTTTATATGGTTATGTGGCTGGAGATGTTATGCCAAGTTTCAGGAACAAAAGTCAGCCAACACAAGAAGAGTAAGAAAGATTGAGCACATGGTGCTCCAAGGATGCACTTGCAAGGTCTTATCTCCTCAACTCTATCTCGGATTTTTTTTTTTGCCTCACATTAAAAGTTGTAAGACATCTCAGGAAGTGTGGGATGCACTTGAAGCTTTCTTCTCTTCAAGTACTAAAGCTAGGAAGCATCAACTATGGTTGAACAAGTGTTCTTTCTGTGATACAAATAAAGGATAAAGTGAGCCAACTTTGCTTCCTTTTGCAATAACCATATTGCCCTTTGATATGCAAAAGGACTGAGCATAGAAGACCACCTTGTAACCAAAGTCATCAAGTTGAGCAAGTGACATCAAACAACATGATAACTGAGGTACATGGCATACATTATGCATAGTAAATTTTGAACCATCAATGAACTGCACAACCACATCTCCAATCCCCACAACATCACACTGGTAAGAGTCACCAAGTCTCACGATACTAAGAGACTTTGCTTCATAATTAGAGAACCATTGTTTGTGTGGTGTCACATGGAAAGAAGCACCAGAATCTAGCGGCCAGGTGTGGGAAAGAGAATCAACCATAAGCGCCTCAGATAGTCAAGAGATACAAATAGTCAAAAAAATATGCAACTTGACAATATCCCCATGACTAGAAGTCCTACCATCTCAACCCTACTAGCTAGGGGGATAGTCCCTAGACCCCATAGAAGGGCCTAGACCCCATAGAATGGCCTAAACCCCCTCTATACTTCCCCCATTAAGCTTATATGGGAAGTTTTCTAGTGCCACAAGGCCTTTATTTTCACCTCCAATGACAACCCAATGACCCCAAAGTTTATGCCCTACCTAACCTAATGGATTGGCTCACAAAGATCATCTATTACCATCGATGGTCACACATAGACCTCATCTAACTTGGAAGTTAGGGTTCCACAAATGTCTCGGCTCTCATAATGGCTTCTCCTCATAATGGGGGCCTTACAACTTAGAGAACCATGGATCATTTGGGATCACTTGAGGGTGGAGTATTGAGTATATCTAACAGAGAATAGTTCTCCAATGAATTTAGTGATTCTTTTGTAGGACCAAGGGATAAAGAGATAAATACTTGCAAGTACACTCCTCAACAAAATAAGGTGAGAGAGAGGAAGAATAGGTATATAGCTGACATTGCTAAGAGTATGTTAAATGAAACGCATTTTCCATTCACATAGTTAGCATATGCTATGTCTACACTTTTGTACTTGATGAATAGGTGTCCCACATTAGGGGTGGATGACATGAAACCTAAGGAGGCATGGATTTGAAGGAAATCAAACCTTTCACACATCATAATATTTGGGTGTCTACGCTACACCACGTGCCAAAAGAATTGAGAGGTGAATTATGTTGATATAGCAGTTATGTTCTTGCATAAAGCTTTTGACATTGATAAAGATGGTCATGGTGACGTTTTCTTAAGTGGGAGACACCTAGATGCTAGGGTCTCTTTAGTGATGCAGGTGGAAGACATACCTAGCCTCACCATAGGAGATGTATGCTAGTTGTTTATAGATTCTTGATAAGCCTTGTTGGTTTCCTTTGTGAAGTGGTTATATGCAACGGAGTCAATGATTCACTATGCATTTTTACATGTCACTAAGCATAGATTTATCCATTTTTTGATAGTGATCATATGCTCATTTTGTATAGGACACTTTGGCAAATTTTTCCCATTTTTTCATTTTTCAGTTATTCAATGATCAATTTAACTCCTTGACACACTTATTGGTTGAGCACATAATTCTCAAATAATCCTTTTGGTTTGTCATTGCTATTAATTAATTCATCTTTCTAGGGAGACTCTATTAATTTTTTCCCAGAACTTGACACAATCATCCCTTTTGAGCCTTGCTGATCTTTGCACTATTCTAGCTCCATTTTCATTCTAGTCAGTTCTCTATCATCATGGCATCAAAAATCTCATGGACATTTGTGAGTGCTCCATTAGGGGAAAAAATGAACCCTGCATG
The DNA here is from genome assembly GCA_020310875.1 of Ceratopteris richardii. Classification (NCBI taxonomy): domain Eukaryota; kingdom Viridiplantae; phylum Streptophyta; class Polypodiopsida; order Polypodiales; family Pteridaceae; genus Ceratopteris; species Ceratopteris richardii. The sequence continues at coordinate 86,166,074 of CM035437.1, forward strand.
GGCCTTTTAGATTAAGGAGTGATTAGTGATGGACAATGAGAAGTGAGTGGTGGACACAGTCTAGTCCCTTGATCACATAGGCTAGGTAGTAGGGTTCCCTTGTTTTTCCTCGGTCAAAGTGCTCAAACCCACCATAACCTAGTACTTTTTTCCAAAATCTCATTTGGGAGAGCAAAGGAGATTTGCGCCTTTCAATTTGAGCCATCAATCTCATTCTAAATCCAATGGACAAGTTTAAATTTAACTTTTCAAGGTGCCTAAAATCTTGGACCTTTGGATCTAACTGAAATCCAATGGCTGGAAAGCACCCCTTCATTGCAATGGCACCTTTCAATCTAGTCCATTGGATTAAAAGAGAGATCAAACGCTTCATAGGAGCCATGCTTTCGAAAATGGTGCCTAATGCTCTCTACCGTTGGATCAGCTTATCATCTAAAGGTGCACAACATTCCCATTCACCAAGACACTCTCTCTCTTCCCTTTTTGATCTCCCACGACTGCAGGTTTTTTGTCGTTTCGTGACAGTGTATGTCCCTCATCCTAGCCATTAAATCCCAATGGGGATCCAACATCTCCTATGATCCATAAATTCATGAAAATGCGCCTTTTGTTCTATACCATTAGATCTAGTGCTCATCTAAAGGTGTAGTTTCTTTCCAATGCCCATGACATTCTCTCTCTTAAATTTTGAAGCTCCCACGACAAAGCCTATTTTTTCTTCTTCTACCAGTGTGTTTCTTATCATAGCCATTCATTAAAGAAGATCTAAAAGTCCAAAATGACCACGTATAAAATACCACTAGTGGTTTTGCTTATCCCCTTGTTAATCCAAAAGATAATTTTAATCCCTAAAAATTAGGCATCCTTAAAAGGCCCATGCAGGGTTCACTTTTTCCCCTAATGCCTAGGAAGAGCTATAACTTGTAGGGAAAAGATCAATTTGAGATTTAAAAATTTTATGGCACAAAAGTTTCTCTATGGAAGAACTAGATTCATGATGTGTTGATTCAGAGGAGACATTGGAAACTCGTAAATGGAATCTCAAAGAAGCTTCTTGATATGGATGATGATTAGTTGGGATGAGTTGGATGAAATGGCTAGGTCTACCATTCAATTTCACCTAGCAGACAATGTTTACTCTACAATATTGGATTTGAAAGTGCACAGGAGCTTTGGAAGACGTTATGCAATATATGAGAAAAAGAAACGACATCACATAAAGTATATGTGATGAGAAAGTTATATGAACTTCGTGTCAAGGACATGTATAGTGTTGTTTCTCATCTAAATGATTTTTATGTTATATTCTCTCAATTACATGCTCAAAAAATGGAGATGAATAATGAAATGAAAGCATTCTTGTTTGCTATGCACCTTGCCATCATCATGGGATACATTTTGCAAAACTATTAGCAATAGTATGTGTGGTGGTAAAGTGGTCTATGATTACATATGTGGAGAACACTTGAGTGAGATTCATAGAAAATCTAGGGTTTGCACTCAAAGTGGAGATGCATATAATGCTCGTGATTCTTAGCAACGAAAGAATAAAAAGTGTGGCAAGAGCAAGAACAAGGAAAAGAATGGTCAATGCAATAAGAGTATAAGTAAATCAAGGAAGAGTGATATCAAATGCCATTATTTTCATAAGAAAGGAAACATGAAGATAGACTACTCTACATTAAAGAACGCTAAATGTAAAGGACATAATGTTTATGGGCATGTTAAAAAGCTACCTACATTGTCTACTTTGATTGTGAAGATTGAAGAATTTCAGTTTATTTCTTATCATGATGATGAGTTGACACTTGACATAACTATGCCCACTAAGACTCTTATGGAAAAACTCTTTCCCATACACATGTTGCTAGATTCTAGTGCTTCTTTCCATGTGATACCACATAGAGAATGGTTCTCTAATTATGCATCAAGGTCTCTTGGTATTGTGAAACTTGATGACTCTTACCAATGTGATGGTGTTGGCATTGGAGATGTGGTTGTTGAGTTCATTGATGGTTCAAAATTTACTATGCATACTATATGCAATGTACCTCAACTTTCATGCAGTTTGATGTCAATTGGTGAACATGATGACCTTGGTTACAAGATGTTTTTCTATGCTCAATCCTTTTGCATATTAAAGGGAATATGCTTATCGCAAAGGGAAACAAAGTTGGCTCACTTTATCCTTTATTTGCAACATAGAAAGAACTCTAGTTAGATGTTATTGAATAGCCTATGGATTTTATTTAGCATGGCCATTTGGGCCACATCTCTCATAGTGGAATGGAAAATCTTTCTCATTGCCTACTTGTGTTATCTTTCTCCAATTTTTCATTTTGTGAGAATTGTGAATATGGAAAGAAAACTAGGAATGTTCATAAGGCGCACATTGAATCTTCAATTCAACCTTTAGATCTTGTTCATACAAATGTGTAGTCCTATGCCCACAAGTTCATTAGGTGGTTCACTTCACTTTGTTAGTTTCATAGATGATGCTCCTAGGAAAATTTGGTATATCCTATCAAATCAAAGGATGAGGTATTCCCTACTTTTAGAAAATGGTTTGCTACAATTGAGACTCAAAAAAGGAACTAGCTCAAGGCTTTTTATTCAAATAATAGGGGTTAGTATATGTCACATGAATTTATCCTTTTCTGTCAATCTACAGGAATTCATAGAGAGTTTATAGCTCCTTATATCCGAGTAACGAATAGTGTAGTTGAAGGATGAGTAGAACTATTGAGGATAAAGTAGCTTCTCTGTTGCATCATGCAAACCTTTCAAAAGGATTTTGGGTAGAGTATTGATTGTAGTTCATAAGATGAATCTTTCACCTAGTACTCCCAAGGGCCAAAAAGTGGCAAAATAGTTATGGACAAGGAAGACACCATTTTATGATCATCTTTGAGTTTTTGAGTGTGAAGTGTATCTTCATATACCCAATAATCTTAGACAAAAGTTGGACCATAAGTGAAAGAAAATGCATTCTCTTGGATATGGTCGAGAAGGCCAATTTGGATATTGCTTATGGGATCTTGAAACATAGTTAATGATCACAGTTAGTGATCACAGATAGTGATGTTATTTCAATGAGTTTAAGATGCATAAACAACCAATTAAGGAGGTTGGAGTGAGAAGAGTGGTGTTTGAGGATACATCCTCTAGTTAGCATGCATAAAAATGCTACACATAGGAATGTTCAAGAGAATGTCCAATCAGATTAGTCTCCAAATGTCTGTGTTCAACAGTCATTAAGACATTCTGCACATGTCTTACATCCACATGACAGATACATGGAAGGTTTTAGATTTTTTTATGCTAACAAATGTTGGTGATCCTTCTTGCTACAAAGAGGCCATGCAAACAGAGGATAATGTCAAGTGGGAGCATGCCATGAAGAGTGAATTGGATTCTATTCACAAGAGTGGTACTTGGTATTTAGTACTCACTTGATGGGGGTTACTTGATTCCTGATCTTCCACATTTACTTGTACACGAAGTAACATGCCCATCATATGGGAGATATAACTTGTATACTTACACACATGTATCCTTTATCATTCTTTATTTTTTCTCCCCTAGACACTTTGGCCATATTGGCCCTTAATGGGAGATTTTTACTTTTGAAATGGCCACCGAACACTTTTGTATATGTTCTTTAATAAAACATATAGTGGCTTGGTCAGCCACCGACTCTATGTTCAACCACATTTTGTGAAACCTAGGAAATTTGTGTTTGTGCTCTCTATGTATTGTGCGCTCTTTGTGTATTTTGTAGGTCTTGTGCAAAGTATTGTGTTTGGCCTCCAGAGCTTGGTTTTCTACTATGAGTGCATTGTTGCATAGATCTTGCAAAGGTGAAACAATCGTGATACATCACCATTGAACCACTTCAATAAAATCAAAAGAAATTTCGATGGATTAATTTCTAGGTACAAAGAAAAGGCTTGTTCCAAAGGGATTTGCTTAATCTAATGGGATTGACTATGAAGGAACATTCAACCTAGTTGCAAGAAAATCACACTTAAGGAAATCATTGGGGTTGGCACATCTAGGAGGTGGCCAATATGTCAATTTGATTTGAATAATGTTTTTCTTAATGGTGACTTGGAGGAGACAATCTATATGAATCGACCCTTCATGTTTGAAAACCCTAAATATTCAGATTTTGTTTGTAGAATTAGGAAAGTTTTGTATGGTTTAAAGCAAACCCCTAAGACATGGAATCAAAGGCTTATGGAGTATTAGTGTAATTGTGGATACAAGCGGAGTGATGCAGACCCTTCCCTATACCTCAAGAGGGAAGGACTAGTTGTTTACATATGCATATATGTGGATAGATTGACTATATAGGAAGTGATGATGCATGTATCAAATTGATCAAGCTTGGGATTGAATTTAAGATTTCAGATCTAGAAATGCTCAAAGATTTTCTTAGAATTGAAGTTATCTTTGTAGCAAATGGTTTTTACCTAGCTCAAAAAATAACTTGCTAGATGTACTTTATAAGTATGGTATGAGTGGATGTAAGCCATTTACACAACTTGTGGATTCATACACTAAGCTATGTGCAATTGAAAGGTAGCCTCTTGGAGATATCTTAGCCTATAGAAGAATAATTGGAAGCCTTAATTATTATATTATTACAATACTTGAATTGTGTTATGTTCTAGGAGTTACTTCTCAATGTTTTAATTCAACAACTAATATTCAGATGAATGCAGCCAAGAGAGTGCTTAGATACATCAACAATACTGTCAAACAAGTGTTTTAATATCCTTATCCAGATGGATTACAACCGTAAGGCTTTAGTGATGCTTATTAGAATGGATCAAATGAGGAAAGAAGGAGCACGTCCAATTAGGTCTTCATGCTCGGTAAAAGAGTCATCTAATGGATGTCCAAAAGCAACCTATAGTGAATATGGTGCTTTAGCAGTTTCTAAATGTGAGATCATGTGGCTCAATAAGCTCTTCAAAGACTTGGATGTGGAGGTTGGAGAGTTTATCCTATTTGGAGATAACATATCAAGCATTCATCTAGCAAGCAACCACATGTTCCATGAAAGAAGAAAGCACATAGAATTATCACTTCGTTAGAGAAAAGGTATTGGAATAGGAGATATCATGATCAAATTCATGAATGCAAGCAAGTTGGAGAAGTTCAAGATCAACTTCAACTATAAAGAAATTAATGAAGATTAACGCTTAAGCTTGAGGGAGAGTGTTAGAAATATAGCAAGCTCAAGTGTATGAAACAGTGCTAAAATCAATCCATATCACTTATAATTTTTTATAGAAGAAAAACACTTTTCCATGAGTTTTTTTTACTCAAAACTTCAACTTATTGTTGTAGAAAAGTGAAGAGTTTTGGAGGGCTTCATCTATATTCAAAATCTACACCAACATTGGAGCATTATATAAGCAAGACACTCCAGATGGCAGAGTACAAAGGTGAGACGTTCTTTACAAAAACTTGCTCTAAACCTACCTATCTCTTACTTTGAAGCACTAATTCTGATGATTACTAATGATGCATAAATATGGCCATATTACTTGGGAGAAATGTGCTCTAAATTTTGTCTCAAGTCAGACTATTTGCAAATTGTGACCATGAAGAGAAAACCTTATATTATGGAATAAGAAAACCTTATATTTATGGAATAAAGTGCTAAAAAAATGCTCCCTACTCTTAACCCACTATGAATTATTGGGCAAAAGCATTTTGCATAGCTTCTAATAGGAAGGTAACTGAGTTAAGAAGTCATAGTTGTGATCTTAATATTTAAGGAAGAAAAAAATGTACATGTAAAGTCATAGAGATTGAGTCTATATTCAAAGCTTCAATGATAAATACCTTGTCTACACAAACTTAGAAGGATGTTATCTTCATGATTCATTCATTGATGAGTATTTGAAACAATAGATTCACTTCAATGACTTTGAGAAGTCAACAGACTTGAATAATAGAAAGTCAACAGTACACAATAGCTTAAGATGATAATGAAACTTCAAACATATGTATTGATTGTGAAGTACAATTCTTGGAGGTGTTGGGAACTTCTTTGCCTACAAGGTAAACATAATAGGAACTTCTGAAGTGCATGAAAGCTCTTTCTCTTTCCAAAACTTCTTCAGTGAATGTATATAAGCCTTTTCCAATGATTCTAGTTGGTTGATGTTGATGATTCCACAAAAGATTCCCATCATCTTTTTAACTTACTTTTTTAATTTTGAATTCAAATAGGACTCATGGCTTTTGGATCCTTTTAGTCTACCTAAGTCTTGACTTTGAGGTTTTAAACCTTACAAGAAGAGTGAACTATGTGATAATTCTTCTGAAATGTATACTATGGATCAATCTTCTTGTTATACATATGCTTATCATAGCTCACAAAGTTCCAATTATATGTTCAACCTCTTAGATTTTCCATATGATCCAATGGCTCTCCCTCAAACCTAATATTCTTGATTTTTCATTCTTGTGCAATCTCCTAATTTACAATCATTGATTTAAATTTGCTTAACTTTACTCCATCCAAAGCTTTAGTCATCATGTCCACATTGTATTTGAGTTGAGATGCATGAAAGCTCAATTTCTTTTCTTGTGAACTCCTCCCTAAAAAAATGATAGTGGATCTCAATGCGTTTGGTCCTTGGATGATAAATAGGATTCCCTACATGATCTAAAGAATTCGAATATCACCAAATATATGAGGAGTTCAAGTCTTCATTCCTAAATCAACATATACTGTCTTAATCGACATGGCTTCTTGAGTAGCATTATCCAATCCTCTATATTCAGATTGTTGGAGGAGATGGTGGATAGTCTTTAGAGATGAAGTGATGTTGCTTGCTCTTGCTTCACACCTGCTAAGAATGATTGGTGGAGAGTGTAGTGGGCCTCTATAACATGCTAATGATAATAAATAATAATATATGTTGTTTGGAACATGATCCACTAATCAATGGATCAAAACAGATAGGTTGGAGTTGATCCAAGATCAAGAAACTTGCCATTTTCGTTCCTACACATGTTCAATGTTTGGAGCAGTTCTCTGAGCATAGCGGCAATTGACTTAATTCCTTTTGTGAGACTCTAACTAGCTTAGTAAGACATCAATCATGAGTGATTTCATAAAAAATGATGGACTACAAATAGAGAAATATTTTTAGCAAATCATAGAACCATCCCGACAATTTTGGGGTTCAATAGTCAATAGACGAGTGAGAAAATATGTGTTAATATCTCACGATCCAGAGAAGCAATGCTAATGAAATTTTGTAGTCATGTACTAGACCCTATGTGGAATCTACCATGCTTTACATCATGACAAATGATCAATCATGCACTGAGAACAAGCTCTGAGAAGATCACTATCCTAATGGAGTTATAACAGAGAAGTGAAATGAGAATGTAATGATCATATATGTATTAAATCATATACAAATATAATGTCATTGGCAATCATACATTGCTCAATGTGTGAGAGGTGAATGAGCTATGAGATAAGCTCTCACTTCACAATGAATCTCTTCAAAATGATCTCATGGGCTCGAGATTACATGGAGGACATTTGATCCTCTTCTTATAGTTGTATTTGGAGCCAAAGTTTGAATTCAAATTCAAAGATCTACCTAAAAGTGAATCTTAAAGTATAGGGTAGATTATCACATCACTAAACAACCAAATGAGTTGGGCTTGAAAGCTTCCTAACTCCACATGGATGTGAACCACTTTTAAAAAGGTAAATGTGAAAGACTTTTACAAGAACTTAACATATGAAGCATTGTATGAGTTATGTCAATGAATCAAGTACGAACTAATTAATCAAGTATGTGGGATTGGTTTTAATTGCATCAAAAGCTCACCCTCAAGCCTAACATGCTTGGTCTTCATTTCTCCTTGATTTCCTGCAAACCAACCATCAATTTGAATTTGTCTTTGTTCCATCCAATGACTTTGTGAGTATATTTGCACATTGTAAATGAGTTGATACATAAGATGGTTGAATGTCTATGCTTAAAAATTTCTCTCTTACATAATGATAGTCCACTTCAATGTGCTTAGTCCTTGCATGATATACAAGATTAGCAGCCAAATGAAGTGAACTAGTGTTGTCTCCAAAGATTGTTGCAATGCAAGAATGTAACTCCAACTCTGCATATGATTGCTTAAGCCACACAGCTCCTTGGGTTGCATTTTTCAAAACTCTATATGCTACTTCTATGGAAGATAAGGCAGTTGGTTGCTTCTTAGATGACCATTATATAAGCTTGGAACCCGCAAAGGATAGATACCCTGAAGTGCTCCTCCTATCATCCTTGGAGCCAGCCGAATCTGCATCAAAATACATCTTTATATATATGTCAGAAGTGAAGGAATAGAACAACCCTTCATTCATTGTATCCTTTAGATACTTAAGCACCCTTTTTGCTGCTTCCATATGAGGCTTCCTTGGTGCATACATGAATTGACTCAATGTACTTACTTCAATATAGGCAATATGTACTCTTGTTAGAGTAGCATAGTTGAAACTTCCCACAAGTTTTTGATAACATGTAACATCATCAAGTAGTTCTCCTTCATGAGAACTCAGCTTATGGTTGAGTTCCATAGGGGTACTTGCAATTTTAGTGTTCTCCATCTTGAACTTTACGAACATATCATGTATATACTTTCTTTGATTAATAAATATACCAAAATCTGTGTACACAAGCTCTAAGCCAAGAAATTAGGTTAATAAACCAAGATCACTAATTTTAAAATCTTCCATTAGTTGAGCCTTAACTTGCTTGATATTAGCAGCATTCCTTGTAATGATAATGTCATCCACATAGACACATAAGTAGATAACTTCTAATTTGTTCTTCTTAACAAATAAAGAAAGTCTTGGACCTGCAAATAAGTAACAAGCCTATGGCTTCAAGCTCTAGGAGCTTGCTTAAGACCATAGAGTGCCTTCCTTAGATTGCATACATAACCTATTTTATCTTCATCTTCAAAACCTAGTGATTATGCCATATACACTTCTTTTGATATCCATCCATTTAAGAATGAATTCTTGACATCTAATTGATATAGATTCCAATTTTTAGAAGTAGCAACATACCAAAACCCTAATTGTTGGCATCTTTGTGACATGTGAAAAGGTTTCTTCATAATCCACTCCATGAGTTTGGGGAAGTCCTTTTGCCACTAACCTTGCCTTGTATTATAGAACCATTTGAATTCTTTTTTTTTTTTTAATCCACCTGGATCCAATCAACTTCATGCTTGGCTTCTTGGGAACTAGATCCCAAGTATGGTTTTCCTAAAGTGCTTCTTCTTCTTCTTCTTGTTGCATGGCTTCTCTCCAATCTTTCTTCTTCCTAGCCTCTTCAAATGAAGAAGTCTCTTCTGTCATAGAGTCTTTGGTGATGTACATAGAATGCTTGGTGTCTAATGATGTATCATAGCCATACCTTATGGGTTTTTTACTCTCCCTTTGAGATCTCTTGAGTGCTTGATTTGACGAATCTGATATGTCTTCTAATTTCTTGAGTTTGATCTTGTATCTTGACTTCCAAGCCTTGAAGTCAATCTGCTCTTCATCCTCTGAGTTGATATCTTCTGGTAATTGTTGATCTTCTTGAGTAAGGTTGGAAAATATCTTTCCAAATCATATGTTAACTTGACTTTCCTGCAATCATCTTCAAACCATGAATTATTTTCATCAAACAATATATCCCTACTAACTATAAATGTTTTGTTAGTGGCATTGTACAGCCTATAGCCCTTTTGGATTTGATCATACCCAATGAATATACATTTCTTAGCTTTAGGGTCAAGTTTCCCTCTGATTTGTGAAGGAATGTGTGCATAAGCAATGCACCCAAATATTTTACAATGGTCCAATGGCGGTCTTCTGCCATTCCATGCTTCATAGGATGTCATACCCTCCAAGGACTTGGATGGGATCCTATTAACCAATTAGGTGGCTATGGAAACAGCCTCTGCCCATAGATAATTAGATAGCTCCTTCTCATTCAACATAGACCTAGCAGCTTCAACTATTAACATGTTCCTTCTCTCTGTCACTCCATTCAATTCAAGAGTATATCTTGTTGTTACTTCCCTCTTTATTCCTTTGTCTTGTACAAATGAATCAAATTCGTGTGAAAAATACTCACCATCACATATGATCCTCTTCAAGCCCCTTCCTATTTGGTTTTCAACTAGTGCCAAGTACTTTTTGAAACATGTAAATACTTCATCCTTATGCTTCATGAAATAAAGGATTGTCCATCTATTGTAATCATCAATAAATGAAACATAGGACCTTGAACCCAAGATTGATGGATCTTTGCTAAGACCCCACACATCAGTGTGTACAAGCTCCAAATAGTCTTCATGAATGTATCCCTTCCAGTTGAATGGTTGCCTATGAGCTTTGCCAAATTGACATGCTCCACATTTGTGTTGCTTGGTCACATTGAGAATTCCAAGAACACTTTGAACCCTGCATATTTTCTTTAGAGTTCTTTCTCCTATGTGTCCTAGCCTTTTGTGCCATATCTCTAACTCAGATAAGGTTTGATCCCTATAATTGAATAGTGCTATGTTCCTTGTGTCGTCGATCTCAAATGTGAATAATCTACTAGAGTTCTCACCTTTAGTGATCCTTTTGAAGCCTTGTTGAGGGTCTTCCACATATGCTCTATGCTTAGTGAATCTAACTTGTAAGCCTTTCTCAACAATCTGCCCAACACTAATTAGGTTTTTGGTTATAGTTGGCACATACAGAACTTTACTCAAAAGGTTCATGCTACCATCAGATGTTTTGACATTTCCAATTTTCTTGACTGATTGTTTAGTAGCATCACCTATCTCTACTTCATGGTTCCCTTTGGGTTCTTCAAGGTCAAATAATCAAGCTACATTTCCAACCACATGATTGGAACAACCTGAATCAATATAGAAAAGATGCTCATCATCTTTACCTTGCTTGGATGTCATATTCATGATGAGTAGAGAATCTTCTTGATCTTCTGCATAATTTTTGTAATCTCTTATTCCTTTGAAAGCTCCTTGATAATTGTTGTTATTGTAGCTTTGATTATAGTTATGGTTGTAGTTGCCTCCTCCATCATTGTACCTGCCTCTGAATTGTCCATAGCTACCTCTATGGAAACCTCTTCCCCTTTGATTCCTTGTATTCTTGAAGCATTCTTTTGTGATGTGATTGGTAAGACCACAAATGTTGCAAGGTGAATTGTTGTAGGATCTCTCCCTCCATTGCTTTCCTCCTCTGCCCCTTCCTCTAGCACCTCTTCCTCTTCTTGCATAATTAGCTTGAGAGGTACTAGCCTCTTCTTCATTCTTCTTGCTTTTACCTTTATCATTAGCTTTATTCTTATCTATATAAAGGGCAAAAGATTGATTACCTCTAGAGTTGTCACCATACTTGTTGAGATTTGTCTCACAGATGAAGAGTTTCCCCATCAAGGTGTTAAGGTCAGGTATTTGCATATCCATGTGGAGGTCCATTGCTATGGTGAATGACTCCCACTTGTCATCAGCTTTGATGCCATTAATGATATGCCTTACTATGTGTTCTTCTTCTATCTCCTCTCCAATGCTTGCAAGTTGGTCAGCCACATCTTTCATCTTGGTTACATAATCAGCCACTCCTTGCTTTGGTTTCTTCTTTAGAGTTATAAACTCCATCCATAATTGATTCTTCCTAGCTCTTGTATTTGAGGAGAAATATGATGAGAGTACTTCCCAACTCTCTTGGGAGGTCTTGCAATTCCTAATATGTGGTAACAAGAAATCAGAGATTGAGTTTAGTAGATAAGACCTGGAAAGAGCATCCTTTGCACACCATGTGGTCAACCTTTCTTGTTCTTCCCTTGTAGGTTGATGCTTGCTCCTGAAGATTGGCATTTCTTCATCTCCTGAGATGTATCCATATAGACTTCTCCCTTGAAGGTAGGCTTGCATGCTTAGTGACCATGCTGAGTAGTTGTTTCTGTCCAATTTGTGAATGAAGGATGAAAATCCATCCCCCATCTTGCTTGTTGTTGCTCTAATATAACTATTGGAGGAGATGGTGGATAGTCTTCAGAGATGAATTTGTGTTGCTTGATCTTGCTTCACACCTGGTAATAATGATTGCTGGAGAGTTTAGTGGACCTCTTTAGCATGCTAATAATCATATATATTATTTGGAGCATGATCCACTAATCAATGGTTCAAAACAGGTAGGTAGGAGTTGATCCAAGATCAAGAAACTTGTTATTTTTGTTCCTACACATATTGTATGTTTTGAACAATTATCTGAGAGCAAAAATTGTCTTAATTCCTTTTGGGAGACTATAATTAGTTTAGTAAGCTATCAACCATGAGTGATTTCATCAAAAATGATGTACTACACACAAAGAAATATGTTTAGCAAATCACAAAACCATCCTGACCATTTCGGGGTTCAATAGTCAACAGACTAGTGAGCAAAGATGTGTTAATATCTCGTGATCCACAAACGCAATGCTAATGAAACTTTGTATTCATGTACTACACAGTATACTGAATCTACTAGGCTTTAAATAATGAGAAATGATCAATCGTGCACTAAGATCAAGCTTTGAGAATATCATTGTTCTGATGGAGTTATAACAAAGAAGTGAAATGATCATATATGTATTAAATCATATACAAATACAATGTCAGTGTAAATCATACATTGCTCAATGTGTGAGAGGTGAATGAGCTATGAGACAAGCTCTCACGTCACAATGAATCTCTTCAAAATGATCTCATGGGCTCGAGATTACATGCGGGACATTTGATCCTCTTCTAATAGTTGTACTTGGAGCCAAAATTTGAATTCAAATTCAAAGATCTACCTAAAAGTGAATCCTAAAGTATAGGGTAGATCCTCTCATCACTCAACAACCAAATGAGTTGTGATTTAGAGCTTCCTAACTCCACGTGGATGTGAACCACTTTTACAAAGGTAAATGTGAAAGACTTTTACAAGAAGTTGAACATATGAAGCATTGTATGAGTCATGTCAGTAAATCAAGTATGAACTAATCAACCAAGTATGTGGGATTGGTTTTAACTGCACCAACACAGCTTCTCTAGATGAGAGAGCAAGAGTAGGTTGCTTAACCTCTTTGATGAATAAGAAATTACTTTAGAACCTTCAAATGAAAGATAACTAGAGGTACTTCTCATGTCATCTCTTGATTCTACCTAATTTAAATTAGAAATTATAATTATGTATATATTAGAGTTGCAAGGATATACTAGTACTCCATTAGTTGTCTCTTTGAGAAACTTAAGTATCCTTTTGGCTACCATGTGTAGGCTTTGATATCTTGTCACATCTTCTTTGATTTATCCATCATGAGTACTCAATGTGGAATTCAATTCCAAAGGTGTACCTATAGACTTTGTATTTTGCATCTTGAACTTTATGTTAGTTGCCCAAAATCACTTATCATGAAGTCTTCTTTCATTTGATGTTTGATTCTCCTTATGCCTTAAAGAACATTGTTACAATGATAACATCCACATATACATAAAGATCTATCAATTCTCCATGTGAAACAAGGAAGGATCTGCTTTGATCGTAACAAATCCTTTGTCTTGTAGGTAAGTAACTAATCCATGATTCCAATCTTTGGAGGTTGCTTTAGCCCATATGGAGCTCTTTATAATCTACAAACCTACTTGGGATTTTTTGAGTCTTAAAAACTATGCGGTTAATCCATATATAACTATTCTGATATCCATCCATTTAAGAAAGCATTCCTAACATCCATTTAATAGATCTTCCAATTTTTGGTAGTTGCAATATTCATGGGTATTCAGATTGTAGGCATCTTTCCTACAGGAGAGAAGGTCTTCTTATAATTAATGCCTTGAGTTTGAGCATACCCCTTAGCTAGTAATGTAGCCTTGTATTAGTTATGGTTCCATCAGACTTCTTTTTTACCTTGTAGATCCATTTGCATCCAATGATCTTCATGGTTGAGGCCTTGGGTACAAAGTCCTAAGTACTATTCTCTTGCACTACTTCAATCTCTTCATCCATGGCATGTGTCAATATTGGTTTCCTCTTGGCTTGCTCATATTATGAGGGTTCTTCAAAATTAGTATCATGATCCATATATATAGAATGCTTAGTGATCAATAAGGTGTCTTATCCATACCATTTTGGTTTCTTCTTTTCAATTTTAGAGCTTCTAATTTTTTGTTGAGATTATTGTGCTACATCTCTTATTTCTTGCACTTTGGTTTTACCTTTAGACTTCATGACTTTTTCTCCCATCTACTTGTCTTTTGCTCATCCTCTGATTCACTTAATTCTTCAAGTGTATGTGAAGCTTTGCTTGATAGAGTTGGAAAATCATCCTTCAAGTTGCAAGGCAACTTGATTTTCTTACTATTTGTTGGTGCATGAAGTAAGTCTATGTTCTTTTTCTATGCATTAGGACTTCACATGAGATTTAGGCACAAGCTTATACATATGATTGTATACATTGAATGAACTCTATGATTAATGTATGAAGTCACCTTGGTCAAACGTAAAGTACATATTTGGAGAGAATCTCGTGGTCATATTGAGATCAAAGTTCCATGACCATATTTGAATTCAAATTCAAATTAACTCCAAAAAGTATGGTTCACTTTTAGGTAGATCAAACCAATAGTCATGGTTAAAAAGTGCATTTATACACTATTTGTTTAGTTGTGGGCATATGAGCTTATCATCACACTCATTTGAGTGGTTGGTGCACTTGCCTCAAGGTTTGTGGATTCCTCCACCCTTGCATTGTATCATATCACAATCAGCACTACATTTACAATACATTTTCATAGCTACATTATTCTCTATTTGCTACTATAGTACATGACATATGTTGATGGTTTTGGAATTGGCCTAGATGAAATAATGAGGATTCACCAAAGAAGGAAAGCTTTTTCTTTCTCTTAATTATAGGATGACAGAGATTTGAAACTTCTACTCGAATTGGGACTATGATCATTGAGTTCTCTATTTAAGATAAAGGCCATAGTGAAAGTCCACGTTCTTGCTAATTGTCATGTTGTCTTTGATCTTGTTCCCATTAATTCTTAAATCTTTCAAGCAAGCACCAAAGTTTATAAGTATTTGGCAAATACCGAGGTCTTTCCATTTAATCTAAGAATGGATGAGTATATTTAGTCCCTTTTTTTAAAGACAAAGTTTGGCGAAAGTCTAATCTCTCTTGTAGCTTGAATTTGATTGAAAAAAAAATTGTAGAGAGGAAGGTGCATAGTATCCATGAAACCCCTTGTATCTCACAAAGCAAGGGTGAGACTATCTGAAAGACAACACATGGAAAAGACTACCCAAAGACAACTAGTTTAAATCTACCCGAATACAAAACATTGATTGACTTAGAACCCACAACTATCCTGCTGTAATGAGGGTTTGAACCCTTGCCCCACCTCAAGAGGGGAAAAGCCCAACCAGATAGCCTAACAAGCATGCACAATATCTTTAGTCTTGCTCAGTTCACATAAATGAAGCCATCTTCAATTAATTAATATCTTATCGTTCGCACCCACTTAAAAATAACTTTAAGCTCCTTCCTATTAAAGTTTTGACAAGTAAAAACGAGAGAAGATACAGATGAAATATTAAAAAGAGATCCAAAGGATGTCAATAAGGCTCTCGATGATGGCATATTTGACATTGGAGGGGATGTGCCCCTCCTCTTATATGCTAGATCTTCACTTGAACCCCACCTTATGCTCTCCATGTACTCTTCCACTAGGTTGGTCGCTGATTTGTAGTGATATGTCTCTTTCCCTACCTTTCATCCTTTGCATCTCCTATCATCTTTCGCTTAGTTTTTGTAGTAAGAAAGGCAAGAAAAGTTTGTTGGCCAACAATAAAAACAAAGAAAATATGAAGACTAAAGCCAATATGAAGACTAAAGCCTCACTGGAGACTAACAACCATTATTCCATAGCTTACTTGAAAAAAAAAAGGAAGTTTGATTATTGAGATCTACTCTCTAATGGCACGAATTAATTTGAAAGTACAATTAAAAGAAGGCATCGCACCATGAAACCTTGAGTCCTCCAAAGCAAGGGTTGAACACTCAACAAACACTATGATACAAAGCCAGAAGGCTTGCTAAGGTAGCCTATAGACCCAAATTGAACAAAAGTGCTCAAAAGCCCAAGTATCCCTCTAAGGGAATGGTTTCAATATCTCATCACACAAGTGGTGCCAATTGTCCTGCCGCGGCCTCCAAGGGTGGAACTCCCATTCCCAATGTTGAGAAACAAAGGACCGGGCGTGTTGAGTTAATGCATGCTAACAATTCGATAACTTATTTTTTGTTTAAAGAGGAAGTTCAATCGATAGTTAATCTCTCTTGGTTGAATTGATTGAAAGAACAACTCTAGAATTGAATGGCCATAGTACCTATGAAACTCTTTGTATTCCATTAAGCAAGGGTTAATTTGGTCCGAAGATGATACATTTATGTCCACCCAAAGGCGGTAGGAAAACTCGATTTGAAACTGGTCTAAGGCTCCATACATTTCAATTGTGGCTAATAGAGGTTGAACCCTGACCCCTACCTCAAGAGGCAAGGGCTCAAGCCACGTGAGCCAACGCGTGTCAACTTGGGAAACTTATTTCCTATATGTTACACCATCTGTGCTCACATTCAATGGTCACATGAGATAGTCTAATGCCAATGAGTCTCCTGTTATTCACCTAAACGCGGTGGAATCTAGGCCTTGGAAGTTGATGACATTGAATGTCTAACTCGACAATGATGAGGGCATTTCCATCATATTCAAGGTTTTCACCACCAAACATCACTATATACGACCAAAAAGAAGCCCTCTTGTCTGCATGCATTATGCTGCCTAGTTGGGCCTTTCGCCTCTTAAGGTAGGGGCGAGAGTTTATCCCCTCCCTACGATAGGATAGTTGTGGGTCCTAGGCGAGTATAAAGTCTAGTTGTTTTTGGGCAGTCTTTTTCGAACATTGCCTTCGGGCAATCTAACACATGCTTTGTGAAATATGAGGGTTCTTATGGGTACTATGCCCATTTACCTCTACAATTGCTCTTTCAATCTTTGAATTCATTCAAGCAAGAGAGATTAAGCTTCAATAAAACTTCCTCTTAAAAAAAAACACCCGTGCATCAATTTCTGTGACTTTTCTATGAATTCACCCAGAACCCTGCGGCGAATGTGAACAATAGCTTGGGACTTTTATTCTTCAATCACTGAAAGATCTTGGATGCAGCAAAAAGTTCACAAAGATGGTTTCCACTCTACTCTGAAACGCTTCAATGAGAATAAATATCAATGGTAAGCTCTTTGAACCCATACGTTTAAAAAGATCTATCAGGCAAGGCTGCCCACTGGCTCCACTACTCTTCATTATCGCCTCGGATGGCCTCAGTCCCCTATTTAAGCATCACATGGATGCTGGAAATCTCAAGGGTCTTTCCCTACCTCTTGATCACGGCCAAATGATTGCAAGACTCTTTGCCGATGACATGAATGCCTTTGTTCTTAACAATATCAACTACATTGAGGTGTTTTGCAGTTGCCTCGACACCTTTTGTGTGGCATCAGGTTCAAAAATCAACCATGCTAAAACTACTTTTAGAGCAATATGTAGGCCTCCACCCCAACTCTTGATTGATCAAGGGTGTCAAGTTATCCCTAGTGGTCAAGTCTTCCGTCTCTTCGGTATTCCGATATGCTTCAACATCTCAATGGACCAACGGTGGAACTAGGTGCTATCCAAACTGGATAGCAAAAGTGGTTGTCAACACATTTATGCTTTCTACGACTATTTACTTTATCTCGTGTTGGAGACCTAAGGAGAAAGAATTAGCCAAAGTGGAAAGAATTTGTAGAAACTTCCTATGGACTGGGGACCCCAATAGAAGGGGGATTCCCAAAATCAAATGGGAAACTTGTATTAGCTCGAAAGACTCAGGGGGCTTGGGTATTTTAGATATCGTTGGGTTGGTTGACAAGTTGGCGGCAAAGTGGTTTATCAAGGCTTGGAGCAATAGTGAGTCCTCTTGGGCTAAATTGACCTTCAGAAACTTAAAAGACCTTACCTTAGTTGGTCTTCCCTGTTGGAAGGACATTGGGATCCTCACGCTTTTGTTCTCCCCCCACCCGGTGTCCCCTAAAGGCTCTAGCCTCATGTGTTCCTTATGGAAGAGTTGGAACAAAGCCAAACAATTCATCAGAATGAGTGATGAGTGGAAGTGGGCAGCTCGGATAAGACAAAATGACTCTATCTAGTTCTCGATCATCGGCATAAGGGGGTGGCATCTTGGAACCTCCAAACTGCTAAACGGCTATGGAACAAGGGGTTCAAACAGTGGAAACAACTCTGGAAACAAGAGACCGGCCAGTGGATCAGATTTGAAGACTTAGACCCAAGACATAGAGTTTCCCCCGAGGAATGGACTCTTCTTCAAAAGAAGTGTTTAGCATGGGACCACTCAACTACCCACCTTCTCTGTGGACAGGATCTTCCTTGCATGGAGGGCCTCAAATGGAGCAATGATAAGAAACTATCCAGAATTCCCAACTTCAAAGAAAACTTAGTTGGTCATCACACTCTTAACAAGGTGTGGTTCCTTTCTTGGACCAAACTTCGATGGGAACTTAAGTGCATGTCCATTTGACACCCCCTTATTGCGATCAAAAAGTATGTTCGCATGTGGCAGATCTCGCATAAGGGTATCTGGTACAATGCAAGGGCCAACAATTTGTGGTGTGCCTCCATAGTGCAAGTAGAGCCATCGATGCATCGAGATCTTGTTGACCTTTTCTTCGATTGCTCCAAGTCCTGTGTTATCTAGCATCACGTGACACAGATTTTGAGACTCACGAACCAAATCAATTGGCAACCGGCGCTGTTGGGTGAGGCGGTAGGCTGCTCATCAAGGCTATTGAATGCCATCAGGGGTGAGACTCTTTGGAAGATTTGGAGGGAGCGATGTGCTGTCAACTTTGGCCACACCCCAAAGGAATGGTCGATTGAGAAATCCTTGTTTAGAATCTCCCGTGATAAGAGATCTCCTCCGTTTAGGCACGGCTGCATTTATCTCCTCGTTGATAATAAGTTGAAACCCAAATGGATCTCCCATGAGGGAGATGATAGATTTGTATGCCTCATTTGTAATGCCCTCTAGCTTACCGAACTTGTCCCCTGCTTTGTGGGATTTGGGGGGTCCCATGGGCGGAGAATAGGGAATGGCGGAACTTCCTTTTATTTAAAAAACAAAAACAATAGCTTCCTTCTTTATGTGCGCATTCTAGCGACAACCGAGATACAGTTACGCAGAGTGGGCAATGTGCGTGCCCGCCAATAACGTCACGACTCACAGCAGTGGATAGCTCTCACGTTTCTGGGTCTTTTCCGTGGAGGCACATGAGAAAGACTCAGGTGGTTGGTACGTGCCTTCTTAAGGAGTCAGGACTCAGCCGTGACTCAGTACCTCAGCTTCTTCACTAGAAAAGTGCGAAAGCAGTTTGCATGGCAATGCATGCGTGACTCGTCAGCACACAGTTGCAAACCCGTCTCACCATTCTCACTGGAAAAGAGCCAACTACCTCACGTGATCCGTCGCAAATGCAACCTTCCCAGCTCAGCTTCCAACAAAGAATGTTCTTTGAAGTTTTCAGTCCCTCTGACGCACAGATGTCAAACTATCCGGCTAATTACATACCGGCTTCGCCGTACAAGCCAGTGGCCGAACTAAACAACACATGACTTTCTGCTCCGTAATCTGGCAATCAATGGAGACAATAACTTCGTCGGCATTCATGCCTCAATCCAGGCGTTGGCCTTATATTTGACGCCTGACATAGCCATTGTTGTCGCTGGATCTTGACATTCACCTGAATATATGGGCTCTTAAATAGTCGACTCCGGGCGCACACACTACTAGAATCTGGATGCCACGTTTTCAATGCCCATCGCCCATGTAGATGGATCATGGATTGCTCAATGGGCTGCTGATAGGTCCTCCATCAAAGCCAACAAGTGCTCCAAATTTAGCTGCAGGACCTGGCAAGACCTCCATGTGCAGGATGGGTTGACGAAATAAAGAACCATACAAGAGATGCTTCATCACTACAAATAGAAGCTTCTCCAGATGATTAGGACTTTGTTTTTTTTTTCAGGGAACAAGAAATTGATTAATAATGGCATGTATCAATGTAGAGAGGGCAAGACTACCCCCACCATTTACAAAGCAAGGCCAAAACACATTTGGCCATAATCACCGACTTAGAATATAGATTGGTACAACATCTAGTACAGTAGCTCGGACTACAACTAGTGGCAATAGTACAAGGGAGACAGAAAGCAAGCAATAAAGAGGACAAAAATCAACTATAGACACAATTCCACCATCTCAATTCTAGTGGCTGAGTACAATTTCAAAAGTGGTGGTAATGTACATATGCTAGGATAGAGAGAATCCCTCCTCGGGAGCAACAACAGTAGCAGAAAGAGCTTTGATGCTCATAGCCTTTAGCCCAGACAGTAAAGAGAATACAGTTGCACTAGTGGAGTTCTTGTTGCTGAACACAACCATACTCTTCCAAATACTCCATAGAATATTGGCTCTCCACATGTTCCATAAGACAAAATCAAAGTTGTTGCAAACACCCAGCAAAAGTTCTTTGTAGCTAGGCTAGAAGTTATGTTCTTGACAAAAGGGTAAGATACAACTCCAAAAACATTGAGCATGTAAATAGTTGATAAAAAGGTGGGGGAGATATTCCACACTGCCACAAAAAATACATACACCATTATTAATGTTCAACTTCTTGTCCTTAGCACCACACCACACCACATTGTGCAGAATATATAATCCAGAGGAGGAAGGAGTGTTTGATGTTCACAAGCAGGTGCCAAAATACACTGAAATCTATGAGACCATTCTTGAGCATTCCAACTAACTTTCCAGAGTCTGTTAAGCTTGGGCAAGATCAAAGTGATTCTAACACTCCTGGATTTGAAGTTCTTTAGCATGTCTTGAGCAATGTCTTCTAACTTGACAGGTTTCCTCTTAACATTGAGGTACACCCTCCTAATCGGCATCATCCTATGCTTCAAGAGGACCTGCAAACAGCCAGAAGAGCAATGAGTATTTGAGATATGATCTTCCGACATGATTTCACCATTTAGGGTGAAATCCTTATAGGTACTGAAACCCAATTTGAAACATTTGTGCTCTCTGATCCTAAGATAGTCATTATTCCATAGAGATAGCCAACCTGTCCAAATATTTTCCTGCAAAAAGAAGTCAAAGTGATCAAAGTTTTTTTTTTTGGAAAACACAGCATTTTAACCTCCATCCAAGCTTCCCACATTCTGTAGCAAAGAATAGAACCCACAAGGGAGTACTTGTGGGGAGAAACCAGAATGTCCCACATAGAGTGATTCTTCCAAACTTTGTAATCAGACAAAGCAAAATTGTTCACATTTCTTTTAATAAGCATGGCCTAAAAATCATCAGAAGTCAGAGACCGAACAATCCATTTTGCAGCCAGGTTAGTAGACATCTTAATAGGACAAAATAAGCCCAGACCCCCTTCCTTCTTAGGCAGGCAACAAATTTTCTCGGAAACTTTACAGATCTTATTGTGATCTAAACTCCCTCCCCAGAGAAATATTCTGGACAAACAAATAACTTGGTGGAAGTGCTTCTTGTTAGGAACCCAACACGACAGGCAGTAGATGAGGGTAGGGAGAATATAATGGTTTAGCACAAACACTCTATGAGATAGAGAAAATTGACAACCATACCACATAAACAACTTTTTCCTGAATTTATCCATAACCCATTCCCACCTTTGATGGAGACTGATTTGAAAACCCATAGAAATACCAAGGAGCCTAAAAACTTCTCCATCTTTGATGAATTCACAACCAATGTTCTCAATGCACACGGGAACAAGATTAGAAGAGGATTTAAAAGTAGTTTTTTTGTGATTAATAACTGAACCACTAGCCAAACAGAAGGTATTAAGACAATCTAAAATACAATTGGCAAATCACTCTTCAGCTTCTTCTCAAAGAGTTGTTCAATTACACAATGTGGATGAAGTCATGTTTGAGGCCTTAAAGCCTATAAAGGCTCCATTGACTTGATCATTGGTTAACTTAACGAGGGGTGGGATGTGTCTTGGAACAACCAATGGAGGTACAAGCTCTACTGTATTTGGCACCTTCCCATCAAAGTCGAGTACTCTGTCCTTCGATAGCTCGTAATTCACAAAGGCGTATGGACTGACATGAAGGCCAAACAATGGGGAAGGGGTAATGGTACTTGTCCTAGATGTCGTGAGATGGAGGACTTACAATACCTCTGCTTGGATTGTGAAGTCTCCAAATCTTTTTGGCTAGAGTCCCACTCTTATTATAGGGTTTTGCACACAGGATGTTGGACAAGAGTTCAAGTGATTCGTTGTGAATGACATAGATTTAATTCAATGCTCTGGCATCTTTGGAGATGTGTCATTCTTTGGTTCATATAGAAAAATGACCATCATGTTGCCCTTGAAGGAAGGCATAGGAAATTCTTTTTTCCATTCACGACGCCCTAAGGAATGTTGGCCTTATGAGTATTGATGGTAAGAATTTTACTCTCGTGAGTAATACTAGTCCCTTTGACCTCATGAGAGAATTAGCCTCTTCTTAAATGGAGGTAGTCCCTCTTGAAACACTACTCTTTTCAAAGGCCAACTATGGTTTCTTTGCTAACCTACTCAGTCGCTCATTTTACATCAACTGATGTTTTCCTTGAAAGGCTAATTTTCTTATAATTCAATTTTCTTGCACTTCCAATACAGAAAATTGAATTATAAGAATACACAAGGGCCACTTGATTAAGACGTTGAAATGGATGGCCACGAGTAGACTCACGAGTAGAACGAAAGATGCAAGAAGGTAATCTTGATCTTACCACAACATACTTCAAATGACATGTTCACTATTATAAACTCGGTGGATTTGGATGGTGCATTTCAATCAAATGTGTCACAAACGCAGTAAGGAATACCATTCCTCTCTAGTCTAGTGGGGCACATCCATACATAGATCACTATAAGGCAAAAAAATTGAGTTTATTTTTGTTTTATTTTTGAGAGGAAATTTAATACACAAACTTGCATAATGGTGATAGTAGTGCTGCTTCATTTATGATAGGAATAGTTTGGGATAGACAAGTCAAAGCGCATAGTGATGCCCATAGTAATAGTTAGAGATTAATGGCTTGAACATCGAGCAAAAACGGACATAGAAACAGTTCTTGGGATAACTCAAAGACTTGCCTCCTTTTCGGGCATGATCCCTCCAAATTGAAGGGTTAAGATGGATCAACAGAACAAATTGGATAAGACACTAAGTTTTAAGAAGCACTGGACTTGCATATCTCCCTTAACTGAAGATGGTGTTTGAACTTGCCAAGTATCATATGGAAAATTTAAGTTTGTGGACTTGTGGCATCCTCTCATTGTGAACAAAAAAACGGTCCATATGTGGAAATTTCTCCACCATGGAATTTGGACAAAGATATTAAAATCTATGAGGCCCTTCAATGGTGTAAGCATTGGCCCTATGGTAAAGAATACCTTGGTCACCACTTTTTTTTGTGTCTTAGGAGTCACTTGATTTGAGAGGCTCTTGCTAGGATTTTGAATTTACAGAGTCAAATGAACTCAAAGCAAGCATTACTTGGAGGAGTGATAGACTAGTCTTATGTCTTGTGGTATGGCATTATGGGGGAAGCATTTTGCAAGATACGGAAAGAAAAATATGCAGCCAACTTTGATAATTATTTGAAAGAATAGTCGATTGATAAATCCTTGGCTAGCTAGACATAAGAATATGTAACTGTAAGAAGTCTCATCCATTCAGAAACCATAGGATCTTGAAAATAACAAGATGAAAAGTAAGTGGACCATCAATGAGGGCGACAAAAAGCTCATTGACCTTTATAACTCACTCCAAAACATAGGTTTCCTTTTGAATTCTGGCTATCACCATTGTTGCGCCTTCGGGATTTCCTACCCCTGCTCTATAGGATAAAGGCATCGTAGTGAAGGCGAGGAAGTGTTGATATATTTAGGTAGTGATGTGTGTGAACACGCTAGGACAGCCGGGGCACTTTTTTCCCTCTTTAGGAGGTTTTTTTCCCCCAGCTTGTATATACGCATATTGTCGTAATGGGCTACTTATCTTTGTACATTCTCTAGTAATACATTCAGTATTGTGTGCTTGTGCTCCAAGCTTCTTCTTCTTCCTTGTGTTGTTCACGTGCTTCCACAGAAGTCTAACTCCAATAATTGGTATCAGAGCAGGTTGTCCCTTCATCTAGGGCACCGTCAACACTCCTCCGTTTGCAGTCTCCGATTCGCACGAAATTTGGTGAGCATACTCAGGGTGTTTTAGAGATCAAAACCGCTTCGCTCTGTGTGCCGAAATCACGATCTGAGCTCGTTTCAACCTCCGAACGCACTATCATAGCGCTTGTGCAGGGTATTTTGTCCTTTTGTGCCAAAGGTATATACCTTTTTTGAATAGCCAATATAAGCATCTCAAAGTTTGCTACAGGTTTAGCAAAACTCCTCCGGGCAGTTCCGTTCAACTTTTTGAGATACAATCGATTTTCTGCATCAAGGTATTTTAGTCACCGGCCATGGCTGAAAGCAGTGATGTATTCCGTATGTTGGATGTTGAGGATAAGTTGGATGGTACCAACTACCCATTATGGGCTTATATGATGCGACATGTATTGGTTGCAAAAAGATTATGGAACATTGCGTAGGGTGTTGAAAGACGTCCTGTTACACCTGTAACAACAGGTACTGCAAATACAGGTGCTGGAGCTGATGAAGATGGTGTCGAAGATGATATTGTGCAGATTTCTGTTCGTGCTGCTGTTTCTGCTGCACCTACTACAGAGCAGATTCGTTGGGATGGTAGAGATGCCTAGGCACATGCATTGATAGCTTTGTCTGTCAAACGTGCCATTATTCCTCATATTCGCTCTTGCAGAACAGCTAAGGATGCTTGGGATACACTTACCACATTGTACCAAGCTAGGAATGAGGCTCGTGTTGCTTACCTCTAAAAACAGTTGGAGAGTGAGCACATGAATGAAGGTGATTCTATGGACAGTTTCCTAACAAAGATCAAAGACTTGAAGGAACAATTGATTTCTGCTGATGAGGTTATACCAGATAGCTCACTTGTGTAGACCGTTCTGAATAGTCTTCCTGATTCATATCAGAGTTTTGCTTCTACTCTTCGGTTGATGATGAAAGGCAATCCAAATGCCTTGTCATTTGAGGAGTTAGTCTCTGTTCTATTGCAGGAAGATCGGTCCAGGCAGAACAGGTCCATTATGGGTGTTGCAGATCAAGCTTTCCTGGCTAGTCAAAAGGGCAAAGGAAAATGGAGCTCTTCTACTAGTAAGCAAAAATCTGCAAATGCTGCACATTCGAAGAACCAGGATAAAGATGAGAAGAAATCACAAAAGCAAAAATTGTTTTGCAAGTACTGTAAAGGGAATGATCATATCATAAAGAACTGTCCAAAATTGGTTGTAAAAGAGGCAAAGAAAAAGGAGGCTGGAATGGTTGTTGCAGAAGCCTCTACACCAAAAACAGAGTCTGCTAATCTTGTGCAGGAAGAAGAATGGGCGTTTACTACTATTTGCAGTTTTGACCCATCTTCTCATGAGCAGTGCATGTCTGCAGTGGACTCAGATGTTTGGTACTTTGACAGTGCGGCGACCAAACATATTACCTCGCAGCATAGTTTCTTCTCTTCACTCGAGCCTGCCCCTACAGGGAATACTATCACATGCGCCAACAACTCCTCTTATCCTGTTATGGGAGTTGGTAAGATCATTCTGACTACTGCTGATGGTAGTTCTTTCACTTTGTCAGATGCTTTATGTGTGCCAAGGATCAAGAAGAATCTGTTATCAGTTTCTGCATTAGCCCAGATTGGCTTGGTTGTGAAATTTGTTGATGATAGATTTACAGTTCATGATCTGTCAAATGGCGATGTTATTATTGCTTTTGGCATTTTATGTCATGGGCTATATAAGCTCATAGATTATGAAAATTATGTGAATGATTTGGCATGTGTAGTTCATGATTCTCAGGCTATCTCAGATGCAAAGCTTTGGCATGCACGCTTTGGTCATCTAAATTTTGCTAGTTTGCTATGCCTACAGAAATCTGATATGGTGTCTTCTTTGCCCAACTTGAGGCACCTGGAAAACATGTATGTGAAGGCTGTATTTTGGGCAAAATGAAGCATTCCTCTGTTCCAAAATATGGTTCAGTTCGGGCTACGCAAAAATTGCAACTTGTACATAGTGATGTTTGTGGTCCTATGCAGACACCTTCTTTTGGAAACTATCTTTACTTCGTGACTTTCATTGATGATTTTTCCAAGCATGCATGGGTATATCCATTGAAGGCAAAGTCCGAAGTGTTTCAGTGCTTCAAACAGTTTTTGGTTTTGGCTGAAAATCTGTCAGCATGTAAAATGGGCAGCCTCTGTTGTGATCGAGGGGGGGAATATATGTCTTCTGATTTTAATGCATTTTTGGCTGAACGTGGGATAAAACACCAGTGTACAGTGCCGTATACACCTCAACAGAATGGAGTTGTTAAACAAAAGAACAGGTCACTCATGGAGATGGCGAGGTGTATGGTCAAGAGTCAGGCTTTACCACATAGTTTCTGGCTTGAGGCTATCATGTGTGCAGCATATGTACTTAACAGGTGTCCCACTAAAGCGCTACAGTCTATCACTCCATATGAGGCTTGGCATGATCCCAAGCCATCTGTTCTCATCTGTGGGTTTTTGGTTGTTTGGCATATGTACTAGTGCCTGAACAACATCGCAAAAAATTGGATGATAAGGCAGTAAAATGTATTTCTGTTGGGTACAGTTCTGAAAGTTAAAGGCTATCGTCTATATCATCCACAGACTAAACGCATTTTGGTTAGCCGTGATGTTGTCTTTGTGGAAGATGTTATTCAGCCATTGCTTTCATGTACTAAGGAGACATTTGTTAGCTCCAAAGACATGTATGATACTTTGATGCCTCTTTTTATAGGTGGACAGTCTAGTGCTGGTCCTAATGAGGCAACTTCTCATCCCTTGCAGGTTTCATATGATGATGAAGATCATTCCATTTCTGATGCAGATTTACATTATGCACTTGTTGATGAGAGAGCTGATATTGAGCAGGCAAAAACTATGCCAAAATGGCTGGTGCAAACTTTGCGTGACAACAAATTAGATGCACCTTTGTCATATCGTACTCGTTCAGGCTCACATAGTGCCTCCTTTGCATCAGATTGCTATGCTATGGCTGCGTCTAGTCTCTGTGATGAGAATGAGCCTGTTTCTTTTGATGAAGCACAGAATTCAGAAAATTGGATGGCTGCTATGCAATTTGAATATGATGTTATAATGAAGAATGGTACATAGTCTTGATGTGACTTGCCTCCTGGCAAGAAGGCCATTGGCACTAAGTAGGTATACAAGCTGAAGCGTATACTTGATGGTACAGTTGACATTATAAGGCTAGGCTTGTTGCAAAGGGTTATGCACAGGAAAGAGGCATTGATTTTGATGAGACCTTTGCACCTACATGTCGTATGACTACTGTTCGGAGTATTTGTGCACTTGCAGTCCATCATGGTTGGAATGTACATCAGTTGGACATTAAAACAGCATTTCTGAATGCTGACTTGCATGAAGAAGTGTATGTTTTTCAGCCCCATGGCTTTGTGCAGAAAGGGCATGAAAACCAGGTGTGCAGGTTAAAGAAGGCATTATATGGTTTAAAGCAAGCACCACGTGCTTGGTATGAGAAGATACATGCCTATCTGGTTGCACATGGTTTTGAGAACAGAAAAACTGAAAGCACCTTATATGTTAAGCATGCTAATGATGTGCTTCTGATCATTGTTGTCTATGTTGACGACATGCTGCTCACTGGTCCTATTGAGAAGCATATTGCTGATTTCAAGGCTGATTTTCATGCCTCATTTGAGATGTCTGATTTGGGGCATTTGCATCACTATTTGGGCATTCAGTTTATGCAAGTTGATGGTGGAATGGATTTGTGTCAAATGAAATATATTGACACATTATTGCAGTGTTTTGGCCTTGAGGACTGTAAGCCTATTGTCACTCCTATGGAGACAGGTTTATGATTGAGTCTTCATGATGCTGGAGATGCATTTGATGCTTCTCTCTATCAGCAGGATGTTGGATGCTTGATTTACTTATGCATTACTCGGCCAGATATTCAGTTTGCTGTCTCACAGGTGATCAGGTTTATGCATTGCCCAGGAGTCACGCATTGGAAGGAAGTTAAGCGCATCTTTCGCTACTTGAGTGGTACTTGGCTACTTGGGTTGTTTTATCCCAAGAGGGATCACTACCGCTAGATTTGCATGCTTTTTCTGACTCAGATTGGGCTAGTTGCTATGACACTTGTGTGTCCACCAGTGGTTTTTGGTTCATGCTTGGTAGCTCATGTATATCTTGGTTGAGCAAGAAGAAGCCTACTGTGGCCACTTCTAGTTGTGAGGCTGAGTATAGGGCAGCTTTCACAGCGGCTGCTGAGTGTGTGTGGCTCAGACGCCTTATGGCTGATTGGGGTGTTGGCTAGTCTTCTGCCACCACCATCTTCACTGACAGTCAGAGCGCATTAGCAGTTGCGAGGAACACTCTGTTCCATGCTCTCACTAAGCACATTGAGGTGCATTATCACTATGTCAGGGACAGGTTCTCTGTTGGGGAGATCAGCTTGGCATATGTGCCCACGCAAGAGAACATTGCAAACCTTTTCACAAAGGCTCTGCCTAGGGAGAAGTTTGAAGCTTTCCGCAAAGCTTTGGGCTTACTTCCTTTTGTGGAGTGATTTCCACATAGCTTGGCACTTCCTTATACATGAGTGCCAGTTCCTTGTTCACCGCATCACTCCCAAGGGGGATTTGTTGATATATTTAGGTAGTGATGTGTGTGAACACACTAGGACCGCCGGGGCACTTTTTTCCCTCTTTAGGAGGTTTTTTTTCCCCCGGCTTGTATATACGCCTATTGCCCTAATGGGCTACTTATCTTTGTACATTCTCTAGTAATGCGTTCAGTATTGTGTGCTTGTGCTCCAAGATTCTTCTTCTTCCTTGTGTTGTTCGCGTGCTTCCGTAGACGTCTAACTCCAACAGGAAGGGCCTACAAGTCATGAGTAGCAGCCAAAATTGCAGCCAAAGCTAGTGAGGATCTTCAATGGCTGAAGGAAGAACAAATGATACATGTTCTTGAAGTCCTGAATCTATCGAATGAGGACCTGTACCACATTTGCCTCGAAAACTCTACATGGAAAGATGAATATCCAAGGGGAACATGGTTCACATGTGTTAGATATAAGGGAGGTTTGGGGGGGGGGGGGGGGGGAGGCGGGTGTGTTGAGTTGTCCATTGCACAAGGGAATCATTAATTATCAGATCCAAAAGCCTCTCTCAATATGTTTTTAGTGATCGGATGGTTACCACACTTTGTGGGCTGCCCAAAGGGGCATGGGTTAAACCTAATTCCCTCATTCTCTCGACCTTGTTATGTTCATTATTGTCACCCAAAACACCTCTTTATTTTTTGAAGGCTTTAACTCAATATTATTTGTCACACACAACGGTCATGCCTTTGAACCCTCCATGGTGTTATATACATTCATCCGGTCTTGGCCCAAGGAAACTACATCAATGTATACTACATATATCAACCTTGCTTACATGTATATTGCAGGTAAACAAAATGATTTCTACTACAGTGTAAACTCTTATCAAGTACATGCTATTGTCTAGTATTATATTTTTACACAAATTGCATGAAAGTACTATGCTGTAGATTAAGGTCTAATTATTTGATGCATTCAAGGACTAGGAACATACTCTCGCTTTAATCAAAAGCTAAACACAAGTACACCCGCATCAGGCTATGCTCTCATTTGGTTTGGAAATAAAAAAAGCTTGGTTTTATTTCCAAAATTGATCCTCACTCTCTCTCTCTCTATGAATACAATGATAATTAAAACCATAATCTTTCCTGCAATCATGTAAAACCATATAATAGGAACTTCAACTTTTTTTGGATAAGGATTAGCTTTGAATATAGGTGATGTGTTGTAAAGGGTTGTAAGTGAATGCCTCTCTCTCTCTCACTCACACACACACATGAGGAGCACAGACTTCTTTTGGCTATTCCCTGCATTTCCCTATTGCCAAGTGGTAGGTTTTTTGCGCCATTTCCCTATTGCCAAGTGGTAGGTTTTTTGCGCTTCTTTATGGAATGCGGTTGAAGAGAAATCTGCTCTAAGATATGGAGAAACAGAAACACCATGAGTTTTGGTATTCGAAAAACGGAAAGCAAAAAGGACTTAATAGATACATGCACGCGGGGTGGCGTAGTGGTGCGTAGTGGTGCTTTAATGGCCTTGGGTTGAGGGTTTTTCCCTCCCCCCCTGCGAGTCCCTCCCCTCAGTCGGGAGGGCGCTCGCCTGTGTGCTTCGCCCCTGCGGGGTGCAGCACCTTCTGGTTGTTCTGGCTCTGTCGTCTCCACTTCTTGCTTTCCATGGCACTCTTCGAAGCTCTGCGAAACGGCATGTCCACGATCGATGCTTCACTGACCGTGGGACTGGAAGGGAACGCGCGCGATCTGTCTACTACATTGGGTATGCAACAGGTAGGTGTAAGTGGCTCTGGTAATGAGGACTTGGCTATGGTTGATGCCCCTGCTGGCTACATGGAGGTTCGCAGGAACTCTGTCGCGCACTCTCAACAGAAATCGTATGCCGACTCCATTAAAAACAAAGGTAATCTCTTTACTGCTCCTGTTTTGTCTAGCTGTGGCGGTTCTGATAAAGATAAGGGTGTAGAGAGTGCTGAATGTTCGGAAAACCCTCATCGTCTGCTTGTGGAAGACATCCCTAGCGAAGATGATGAAGAAGACTCTTTCATTATTGACAGATCCTCCCTGGATAGTTGGCAAGAACACCTGTTGGGTAGGGTTGTGATAGGTCTGTGTCACGGTCCCAGACCGCCGCATGATGTGCTCAAAAGTTGGATTAAATCCCATTGGGAAGCTAGGGGGTTAATGGTTAAACACATACAGTACTGTCCTAACAATTTCTATCTCTTCTTCTTTGAAGAGGCTAACAGCGCCTTACAGGTTATTAGTGAAGCCCAATGGCTTATCAGAAATGTCCCCATGTCTTTTTTCAAGTGGCATGTTGGTTTTAACCCCAAGGGCCCAAAGCCTACTAAGATCCCGGTTTGGGTTGAATTCCCTGAGCTTCCTATAGACTTTTACCCATGGATTGAGCAAATTGGGAATATGATTGGTCGAGTTTTAGGCCAAAAATCCAGAAACAGTATCATAAATACTAAATGGGACCCCCAAGTTCTAATAGAAATAGATGTGTCCAAAGAGATCAAGACTCAAATAGCTATCAAGGACTCTCAGGGGAAGAAGTTACACACCCAAAGGATCACCTACCGGAATCTACCTAACGCCTGCTACAATTGCTATAAACAGGGCCATTTAATTCGGGATTGTCCCCTCATTGTTTCACGAAATGAAGAAGGTAATCTTGAGAAACAAGGTGTGCAGTCTGCTTCAAATAATTCCCCCAATGTCCTGAGTAAAAAGCATGTTCAAAAACCAAAAAAAAAGTCTTTTAAGTCGGATAACCCATATGATGTTTTGCTAGAAAATATATCTAATCCTTTTGATGACAATATCCTTGCAGGCGGAGAACATTCTGTTGAGGAACATAATGAGAATACTGATCCCAATTCGAATGTTACAGATATTTCCAAAAACGCTCAGGCAGGTAATGTTGACCATCGTTCTGCAGGTAACTGGAAGGTGATTGGGAAAAAAAATAAGGTTATTCAGGAATCAACTTGTATAAGGGATAACCCTTGCTTCTCTCAGCATAATAACGATGAGCCCAAGCCCTCTGTTGATCATTTCAGTAAGGAACTAGATGCGATGGATCAAGACTCTATTAATTGCATGAACGAGGAAGGGGAACACTGTGAAGTTGTTCCCATGTCTCAGGATTTGGTCTCTATCACTGATCACAATAAGGTTAATAAGCCTAAAAGGAAGGAAGCGGTCAGGTTATCTGCCTCTGCGCCCAAACCGACCAAAAGCAGTCGTAAATGATTTTTCTGTTGCTGATGTTTGATCTTAAAATTATTTCTCTAAATGTGAAAGGGTTGACAGACGTTGTCAGGCCCAAAATGATTAATTGCTGGATTAAGTTACTTCCCTGCATTCCTGATATCTTCTGCTTGCAGGAAGTTAAAGTAGGTGGAGATACGTTGCGTTGGCATCTTAACATTCTTGCCCCGAATTTCACTTGGTATTACACCAGCCATTTTAATGGCAAAGGTGGTGCTGTTGTTGGTCTGTCAAGTGCTATTTCCAAGTCTTTTAAGGATGTTGTTGTTAGCAACTCCCATCAGTGGTGTGCTGTCAAGCTGGGAGACCCGTTTAATTGTACTATTATTTCTGTGTATGCTTCTAATTTGTGTACTGAAAGGAAAGGCTGCTGGGAAGAATTATGTGCCTTTGACAGTCCTGTCATTGTGGCAGGGGATTTTAATATGGTTTCTGCTGTGCAAGATAGATGGGAGAGAAAAGGGAACTGTATTTTTGGATCTGAAAAACAAGCTTGGTTTAATTTATGTAATCACCTGGATTTAGCTGACCTTTCTTGTAATTCGGGATTTTCTTGGTCTAACAAGCAAGTTGGGGACAACTATAGAGCGGCTAGGCTGGATAGATGCTATGCGAGTTCGGGATTTGCTCAAGATTGTTGGGATATTAGCAGTAAGATTGACCACTCCCTGCTAGTTTCGGATCATAAACCCCTTTTTATAACCTTCAGAAAAGGCTCTCCTAACTATAGATCTGGTCGGCCTCACATTGACTATAGTCTGCTTAAGATTCCTAGCATTATGAACCGTACTAAAGATATCATTGCCCATTACTTTAAGGTTTTTAGTTCCCCTTCTACTGCGTGGGAGCATGCTGTTAAGGGGATTCAAAAGCTTTTCACTACCTATAGAAAGCAAGCTTTAGTTCGGAGGTCTCAGAGGAGACTTGCTCTTATGAATCAGCTTAAAACCTTTGAAGTTAATTCCAAAGAGTATCTTGAATGCTCTATGAGACTGAGTAAAGAGAGGTACCTGGAAGCTAGGAGCTCCCTTTCTATTTCAAGAGAATTCTGGAGTGAGAACTTGGATCGGAACAATAAACACATGTTTGCTCTTATGAAAAAGAGGAAAATTAGGGATTTTGTCCCTCCTATTAAGAAAAGTGACGGGAGTTTTACCTCCAATATGGAAGAGGCTCTGCAGGAAACCAAGAGATTCTTTATGGATGTTTTCTCTGTGTCTCCCAAGTGGGGGGAGGACATCCAGAGGGCCAGAGCTACTATTGCTTTAAAAAGGAAAAAAATGATTCCTGAGTGCCTGGTCCCTATTCTGGACCTGCCCCTCACTGGTGGTGAGATCAAAGAAACTATCAATAAACTGAAACCTTGTAAGTCTCCTGGGTTGGATGGTTTACCTAATGAATTCTTTATCATTCTTAAGGATTTTCTCACTCCCTATATTCTCTTGATCTGGGAGGAAGTTTCTGGTAAAGGTTATCTCCCTTGCTCTATTAACACTGGGGTTATTAAACTTATTCATAAGAGAGGTCCCAAAGAGGACCTCAACAACTGGAGGCCCATCACGTGCCTAAATACCATTTACAAAATTTTTGCTGCTACCCTTGCTAGGAGACTTAGCCCTTTGATGAACCAGTTTATCCTCCCTGAGCAAAAAGGTTTTATTAAAGGCAGATTTATTCTTGATGCTATCATTTCCCTATGGGAAGGCATGGATTATGCTAAAGAGTCTGGCCAAGATCATTACTTCTTTAAAATTGATTTTGACAAAGCTTATGACAGGATTGAGTGGGATTTTGTTCTTCAGTCCCTTCATGACTTAGGATTGGGAAGGAGATTTATTAAGTATGTGAGTACCCTTTTTGGAAATGCTTTTTCTAGAGTCTCTATTAATGGCCGTATTTCTGCTCCCTTTAAGTTGGCTAGATCTATAAGACAAGGTTGCCCTTTGGCCCCTCTTCTTTTTGCCATTGCTAGTGATGC
The DNA here is from genome assembly GCA_020310875.1 of Ceratopteris richardii. Taxonomy (NCBI): domain Eukaryota; kingdom Viridiplantae; phylum Streptophyta; class Polypodiopsida; order Polypodiales; family Pteridaceae; genus Ceratopteris; species Ceratopteris richardii. Next base: position 86,200,393 of record CM035437.1, read on the forward strand.
TTTGGGTTGGTTAGTAAAGGATGCCATTACAGAAGGAAAAATTAAAGGTGTTTGCATTCCCAATTCCCCAGCCCCTTTGTGTCTTCAGATGTTCGCTGATGATACCAATGTTGTTTTAAAAAATGATCCTCAATCCCTAACCAAGTTTCTGGAATGTCTTGATGTTTTTTGTCTGGCCAGTGGATCCAGGGTCAACCACAGTAAAACTGGTTTTAAAGCCTCTGATAATTCTACTCCTGACATTATTTCACAACTTGGGTGCAGTATTATAAAAGAAGGAGTGATATTTAGGCTTCTTGGGATTCCGATGGGATTCAATGTTTCTTTCGGTCAAAGGTGGGACTGGGTCTGTGAAAAATTTAAAAAAGGTATGGAGGTTTGGTATGATTCGAACTCCTCCCTTCCTCATCGTTCTTTTATTCTCAATCATTATCTTTTACCTAAACTTGTCTATTTCCTGTCTTGTTGGGCTCCGTCCAAAAATCAGCTTGGTAAGGTGATTTCGATGGCCAAAAGATTCTTATGGGGGGGTTCTGCCAACAGAAAGAAAATTGCCAAAGTCCCTTGGGATATCTGTTGCATGAATAAAGAAAAAGGGGGTTTGGGGCTGAAATGCCCAAATAAAATGGCTGACACCCTGTCGGCAAAATGGATTCTTAGAAGCATTGGAAACAATGATATATGGGCTTCTCTGATTCAAAGAACATCTAACAAATTCTTTTTGACTAATTACAGGGCCTGGAATAACATTAATCTCTGGGACATCATTTCCTGTCCTCACCCCATCTCCCCTGTTGGTAGTCCTCTGGTTTGCAGATTCTGGAATTCCTGGTTCAAAGCTAAAAGTTTTTTCTGTCCTTCTGATAAGATGTCTCTTATGGCTCAGTTCTATATGCAGGAATCTCCTTGGCTAGGTTGGCTGGCCAATAGAAATAATGGGAGCATTTCTATCAAGGAACATAAATGCCATAGGAAGCATAGTTTCATAACCTGGAGGAACTTTATGTCTAATGGGATGACGAGATCTGACTATGATATTGTTAGTAGGACTAATGCTTCTACTGCCTGTCTTCAGGTTCTGCTGTTCCACAAGCGGATTCTAGTTGAGCAACTGACGAAGTGCAACTGGAAGGAGCTAAAGCTACATGAGGTTGCAGAATACATCTACAAAAACTTCAAGAACAATAAGGACTCGATGGACTTGGTCACTTCCAAATTGAACAGGATTTGGAGTTTGAACTGGTCTGCTGCTCAATGGTCCTACAGATTTAAAGCTCTATGGGTCTACCCTGAAAGCATCAAACATTCTTGTCTTCAATGGATGATAATTCACCAAGGGCTTTGGGTGGGCCCTAGAGTCAGGAAAATATTTATTGATGGTGGTAAATGTGCATTTTGTGGCAGGGTGGAGGATGTTTATCACCTCTTCTTTGACTGTTTTCATGCTAAGCCTTTCTGGAACAGTGTTGATAACTTTCTTAAATTAAAGAAAGCTCCCAAGCTTCAAAGGATGGATGCTTTGATCGGTGGATGTAAAAATACGGATATTCTCCTATGGAACTCCTGGCGTGGCCACATCTTGTGGGCTATTTGGCTTAGTAGAAATAATAAAACTTTTGGCAAAGGGGAAAAAAATTTTATCATTCCCCTTCAGTACTCTCTGAAAAGAGTCTCTGATAACTGTATCAAGAAAATCACCAAACCTTCTCTTTCCGATCATGATATTCATTGTATCTTAGCTACCCAGCGATACACTAGATGGAAAGCGATTTTGAGTCAGATATATTCCCCATGCAGGTTTGCTATGGTGGAATCCTTGTAATCTAGGGTGGTCTGGTGCTCCTGCCCCCTGCACATGTACATTTTACCCTGTTAATTTATATTTTCCTGTTTTTCTCAAAAAAAAAAAAAAAAAAAACACCATGAGTTTTGGTGGTAATAAACCAAATGCGATGCTTGTTTGGACGCAAACTTCTGAGAACGTATCTTTTATGGTGAGTGTCTCTATCCGTGTCCCTGGCAAGATCCAACAACTGACAACGACAATGGGTACGCCAAGCTCCAATTTCAAAGCTAACGCTGGAAACAATGGACAAGTGTCCAGATCCGACATTGGAGATACTCTCTCCGCTGATTTCTTGCAGACCATGTGGCAGAAAGTGGTGTGTTATTATGTAGGACAATTGTCTTCACCTTCGACGTCTGGATTGTACGGTTGAAGGGATTATCTATTGTTTTTTTTTTTTAAGGAAGTTTGGCCTTGGCCTATTCTCCCGGATTTTAATTAAAATAAATGAGAAAAGTTACAAGTGAATGGGACTAGTGCCCATGGCACTAGTGCCCATGGGACCCCCCAAATCCCACAAAGCAGGGGACATTTTTAGTAAGCTCAAGGGTGTTACAAATGAGGCGGGCAAATCGAACATCTCCCTCATGTGGGACCCATTTAGGTTTCAACCTATTGTTTTCGAGGAGATAAATACAATGATGTCTAAATGGTGGAGATCTCTTATCACGAGAGATTCTTTTACCTAGAAGAAACAAGGATTTCTCAATCGAGCATTCCTTTGGAGTTTGGTCAAAATTGACAACACATTGTTCCCTCCAAATCTTCCAAAGAGTCTCACCCCTGATGGCATTCCACAGCCTTGCTGAGCAGCCAACCGCCTCACCCAACAACGCCTGTTGCCAATTGATTTGGTTCGTGAGTCTCAATACCCGTGTCACGTGAAGCCAGATAACACGAGGACCTGGGGCAATCGTAGAAAAGGTGAACTAAATCTTCGATGCATCGATGGCAATGCTTGCACTATGGAGGCACACCACAAATTTTTTTAGACCTTGCATTGGACCAGATACCCTTATGCAAGATCTGCCACATGAGAACGGACTTTTTTGTCTCAATTAGGGGGTGCCACATAGACATGAACTTGAGTTCCCATCGAAGTTTGGTCCAAGAAAGGCACCACCTCTTGTTAAGGGTGTGATGAACATCTATGTTCTCTTTGAAGATGGGGATTTTGGATAGTTACTTATCATTGCTCCATTTGAGGCCCTCCAGGCAAGGCAGATCCTATCCGTAGAGAAGGCGGGTAGTTGAGCGGTCCCAAGCTAAACACGTGCCTTGAAGAAGAGTCCATTCCTCGATGGTAACTCTATGTCTCGGGTCTAAGTCTTCGAACCTGATCCACTGACCGGTCTCTTGTTTCCAGAGCTGTTTCCACTATTTGAACCCCTTGTTCCATAGCCGCTTAGCAGTTTCGAGGTTCCAAGACTCCACCCATCTAATGCCAAAGATCGGGAACCAGATAGAGTCATTTTGTCTTATCCCCGCCACCCACTTCCACTCGTCATTGATTCTGATGAATTTTTTGGCCTTGTTCCAACTCCTCCATAAGGAACACACAAGGCTAGAGCCTTTAGGGGACACCGGGCAGGGGGAGAACAAAAGCGTGAGGATCCCTATGTCCTTCCAACTAGGATGGCCAACTAAGATAAGCACTTTCATGTTTATGAAGATCAATTTAGCCAAGAGGACTCACTATTGCTCTAGGCCTTGATAAACCACTTTGCCACAAACTTATCAGCTAACCCAGCGATATCCAAAATACCCAAGCCCCCCGAGTCTTTCGAGCTAATGCAAGTTTCCCATTTGATTTTGGGAATCCCCCTCATATTGGGGGTCCCCAGTCCATAGGAAGTTTCTACAGATTCTTTCTACTTTGGCTAACTCTTTCTCCTTAGGTCTCCAACACGAGATAAAGTAGATGGTCGTAGAAAGCATAAATGTGTTAACTACCATTGCATGCCCTACCAAGTTAACTTGCATAACTTTCCAGTGATTTAGTTTGCTATCCAATTTGGATAGCACCCAGTGCCAACGTTGGTCCATTGAGATGTCGAAGCCCATCGGAATACCAAAGAGACAGAAACTTGACTTCTAGGGATAACTTGGCACCCCTGATCTAACAAGAGTTGGGGTGGAGGTCCACTAATTGCTCTGAAACCAGTTTTAGCATGGTTGATTTTTGAACCTGACGCCACACAAAAGGTGTCGAGGCAACTCTAGAACACCTCAATGCTGTTCATATCGTTATGTACAAAAGCATTCATGTCATCGGCAAAGAGTCTCGCAATCAATTTGTCGTGATCTAGAGGTTGGGAGAGGCCCTTGAGATTGCCATCATCCATGTGATGCTTTAATAGGCGACTAAGGCCATCCGAGGCGATAGCGAAGAGTAATGGAGCCAGTGGGCAGCCCTGCCTGATAGATCTTTTTAAATGTATGGGCTCAGAGAGCTTATCATTGATATTTATTCTCGTTGAGGCATTTCCGAGAAGAGTGGAGACCATCTTCATGAACTTTTGGCTGCATCCAAGGTCTTTCAGTGATTGAAGAATAAAATCCCATTTCAATCTATCATACGCTTTGTCGAAGTCCATCTTAATGAATACCAGATCTTGTGCAGACTCCTCTCCAAACTCAAGGCCTTCCCAAATATCGACAATTGCTTCAAGTATATATCTACATTTGATAAAACCTATCTGGTCCTCAGACAACCATGACTTTAAATGACAAGAGATTCTATTGGAAATAGCTTTGGCAATTATCTTGTAACCAGTTTGGAGCATGGTAATAAGCTTCCAGTTTTCAATTTTTTTCTTATCTCCTCTTTTATGAATTAACTTGATGACACCATTATTGAGACACTCAGCGAGGGCACCGTACCGAAGGAGAGAGCCTCTTGCCATACCAGACTCAGTGGGGTGGCCATCACATGCTTGAAAGACTTGAAAAACTCATTGGTGAGGCCATCACGACCCGGACTTTTTCCATTGAGAAGAGCATCAATAACCTCAATGATTTCGTTCTCGGAAATGTTAGCATCCAGCAAGAATTCATGTTCTGTGGGATTCTAGGTTGAGCAACCCTTGAGATGGTTGCCATGCAATCATGCCTGTGTGAGGAAAGAGGATTCGAGACCCCGAGAAGATGGGTAAAGTGCTCAACGATGATAGATCTATTCTCAACTTCTGTGCTACATTCGATCGTTGTTGTCGATAAAGAAGGGGATGGCTTCCCTAGCTTGTTTCCTTTTGAGGATGTTACACATCTCTTTCGATGGTTTGTCAGCCTTCCCTGCCCACCAATCTTTGAAGAATATTTGTAGGTTTTTCCTTTGAACCTCTTCCTCGAGTCTTAGTCTTTCCCTGATTTTCAGAAGCCCTTGTTGGCATTGCAAATTACCTTTGTTAACTTCTTCTTCAAGCTGTGAGAGCCTTCGGTACACGGTTTCTCTTCTTTTTTTTTTGGATATCTCTTATAACCTTGTGAGTCCTAATCAGAATTTTTTGAGTCCTTTCCACTGCGCTTCTCTAGCACTTAGCCGGTTCCTTAGAGTAGGCAAAGGCCTCCGCCCACATTGCGGTAATTTCTTGGTGGATAGAGGGGAGGGAAAATGATGTTTGGCAAGCATGAAACCAAGGAGTTTTTTGGAGCATGGGAATCAGTTTGAAAGAAAGGGTGATCGGGTAGTGGTCCAAGATAGTCATGTCCACGTGTTGGGAAATCGAAGGAATACCCCATTGGAGGATGGTGTTTTGATTGATGTAACATCTATCAAGTCTAGCTTTCCTCAAGGAGTTCCCCAATTGGAGATTAGACCAGGAGAACCCCTTCATGTCTTTCACCTCGACCAGGTTGAGATGGAGCTTGATTTTATCTCTTTCTCCCGTCTATCAATAATTTTCCCCTTGTTATTCGATCGATCCTCAGGGAACTCAACCATGTTGAAGTCCCCACAAATCAAACAATTGTGTGAGAGGGAGTCGAGGGAAGCCCACGTATCGATTCTATCCGCCTCTCCATTAGGGGCATAAATTGAAACCACAGTGAACTGATTAGGGAGCCCGATAGAGACAACAATCCAACGATGATTTCGATCTTCATGAGTTGAGGTCAACTTGCCGGACCAGGAGTGACTAATGCCAATGGCAGCGCCCCCCCTTCCCCCTAGGGTGTGAAGTGGAGAGCGAAAGGTGGTTCAGAGAAATACATTTAAGTCGTTTCTGGAGATCCTCTACGTCGATTTTAATCTCTTGTAAGCAGATAAAGTCGAGGTTGAGGCCTTTGTCTTTGAACCACTGACCAAGAATCACCGCTCTTGAGGGGTCAGACAAACCCCTGACGTTTAGCGATGAGATTATAATCATTATTGATGGTGGCCCTCTTTGAGGGGAGGGACCCGATCTTTTTTTTTCTTGTGATCTTCTTTTTTCCTCCCAGCTTCTTGACTTAGGATCCTACTCTTGAGGGGGCTCTTCCAAGGCAAGCTCGATGGTTGTTTCCCTTTCAGCTTTGACTTTTGTTGTGGTAGGCTTGGCATGCAAACCGGAAGAGTAGGACCAAGGGAGGAGCTTTCACTGTCTTGGTTGTCTTCATTGCTAGTAGTGAAGCCTTCCTCTTTACTTGTGGTGTAACCTTCTTGGTTGTCTTCTTTGCTAGTAGAGCACCCAAGGGTGTTATCAGCACGATCTTCTTCATAATGGTTCTCCCCTGGGAGGTTGATCTCATTGATCTCCTTTTCTAGATTACAATACATGTTATTCGAAGGAGCAAAGGATGTAACGTTCCTTGCTACTGATCTTTGAGGGCTAACTTTCGTCCTTCGTCTTAGTTCGGTGAATCCTTCTGAATCCGTCTCTGCAACATGAGTGCCCTCTTCTTCCTCCATTGAAGGGGGATGGCCTCGAGTGTCAACTTGAGAGAGAGGATCCGGGGCCCCATCCGGTTTAGGCTTGACTTTATTGGCTTCTTTGGTATTTTGCTTCAAGGGGCAATCTTTGATCCTATGACATTGATGCCCGCAACGGAAGCACGCATTGGGCAAATTCTTGTAAGTAACCTCCTGTACCCAAAACTTGCTATCTCCACAGTTTATGGAGATCTTCGAGGGGAGGACCTGGTTCAAGTCCATTTCAATGCAAATTTGTGGGTGCCATCGTGCGTTGAAAGAATAATGTACTCCATCGTAGATTAACCCCCAAACATCCTCCCGTGAGGCCATTGGGCGACAGATCGGTGAAACGATTTCTCGAAGAAATCCATACAAGAAAAACGGCAGATTGGGAAGCTCCACCCATAGCAGGTAACGAAGAGGCTTTGACTTGTTCGGAACAAAGTCTGGGGTCCACTTGAATAGGCATAAGGTGGATCGGCCCAATTGCAGGAGCCGGCTTGCAGGGCTTGGAAGGCCATCTCTTCATTCTCAAACACTAGAAGCAGGTGGTTCGCCGATAAAAATTGGCATTTGCACACAATTAGACCGCGCGGGCACCACTTCTTGTGCAGCCAAGATCTCACATTGTCTAGAGGGGGCCTAGGGCCAAAAACTTGACCGATCACATAATTTTTCATTAGTTTTTCTTGCTTAGCCGCCACTGACTCTTTGCACAAAGAGACCACTGAAGATGCAATGTCCGATGGGGTGGAATCCATCTCAAGGGGGCACTGAGACTGGGGAAGAACGATTTCAGACATGGCCATTGGCCATCGCTCAAGCAAGAAACAGCAGAACGAGTAGGCTGCAACGCAATCCAGGGTTTGTTACCATGGGCTCTCTCGCGTGAGTCGTCACCTCGAGGTTCTCTTTCTATAAAGGTTGCAAAAGGTCATCAAAAGGGCGATTATCTGTTGTTGAAGCTTCTGAAAGTCTGTGTGTGCATAGGAAATGTGAAGACGTGATTTCTGGTCACGGAAATCATGGATCATAAAAGCTTCATTCGTTCTGTCTCGGACCTCGGTGGACGCTTTTCCAATGGGCAACCTCAGCTGGCGACGTAGTCACGCAGGTCTGCACTCACCGCCTGCAGGCTGCATTGCGATAGATCATTCAAGCTGCTGTGGTTCTTTCCAGATGAGGAAGCTGATGTGTGCCTTCAATAACCACCTGCATTGTGGTCGCTGCACCGAAACTACGTTCTCTCTATTGCTGCAAGAACGCTGAGATTCTGAGGTACCCTTGCCTCCAGAATATGATAGGGGTAAGAGATGGACATGTTTTCAGGTACGTGGCTGGAGATCATTTTTTGGGCCACCCAAAAAGTGTATTAGGAGCACATGAATCTTTGGTGTCAGATTTTAGGTGGTCGGAGATGGACTTTGGGTCACTGGATTAAGGTGCACATGAAAGTCCGCTATTTGAATTTTGGATGGTCGGAGAAATGAACTTTGGATCATCGAATTTAAGTGCACATGAAGGTTCGGTGGTCAGATTTCAGGTGGCCGGAGATGAACTTTGGGTCACCGGAATTAGGTGCACATGAAGGTCTTGTACTCAAATTCAAGTGGAAAAAATGATGACCTACCATAAAGGGATTGCCAATTAAGGATGCAAAGGAGGAAACTCCCAAGTCCAACATTGGAAAAACCTCAAGGAGTAAACCACAGCTTCCTAGTAAGGCAGCAGTGAATTGCATGTGTAAGAACTGATCCAATGAAGGGAACATATAACATAGATTCCTTTGCGAGAGGCATTTTGCAGTTCTTCACAACCATATATGCATAAACAAGAAACAAACAAAAAGACAATCCAATGAGAGAACAATAATCAAAACCTAAAATGCTCCATACAATATTGATCCTAGGCTCTATAGCCCATTGACCGATGATGAGATCAAAGCACCTATGGATGTTTTTCCAAAAGGGAATAGTCCAAGTCTAGATGCACTACCAATGATTTTTCTTTTTAAGCTTCCAAGATTCCCTCATTTTTTAAAACCTTCCAGGATTCAGTCACAGGTCCCATTGTTGAGGGAGGCTCTCAATTTTGATGCCCTCCCAAGATGTATGAAAGAAGGTTTCATCAAACTGATTAATAAAAAATACAACAAGAACAACATTGAAAACTAAGACCTATCACCATGCTCCAACTTGGATATAGAAAGTTCATAACAAAAGATCTAGTGAATCACATCTCAAATCATCCACATATGGGTTGGTGAGGATTCGAAAGGTTTCATCAAAGGTACGTTGATGCTAGATGCAACCATTAAGAAGCTTTCCTTTCTTAAAATAGTTTTTGGAAAAGCATATGACATATTAGAGTGGAGGTTCATATTGCAATCTTTTAAAGACTTGGGCTTTGGATCAAAGTTCATAAATATGACTTTAACTCTCATGTTAAATGCTTCAACTCAAATAATATCAATGACTAGTTTGACTCATCAATATCGCTTAAAAGGTACATTAGGTATGGTGGTCCTTTGGCTTTGATGTTATTTGCTATTTATCTTGATGTTCTGAGTTGCTTGGTCTACAACCAAGTTTAGATGGGCCAAATCAAAGAGCTATCTCTTCCTCAAGGGCAAGAACAAATGGTGCCCTCATTATTTGCATATGGACCTAATGTTTGTCTCCAAAATGCAGTTTCCTACATGTCTCATTTTCGGTAGTTAGTTTATAGTTTCTACATAGCCTTTGGATCCAAAATAAACCCCTCATGAACTACTTTTAAGATGATCATACAACCCCCATCATAGTTTCACATGGCCTAAGGCTGCAAAGAACTAGTCTTAGGACAATTCTTTTGTTTGCTTGGCATCTCGATATGCTTTGGGACTTTGAGGAGTCGAAAATGGAAATGGGACTTCAATAAACTTAAAAGCAAGTTGTGATATTGGAAATGTATCTAGCCAATATGGTTATAAAGGATATGGTGATAAAAAACTTCTTGATTTTCTCCATCATCTACTTCCTTGCAAGCTAGAGACCAAACGATAATGAATTGTCAAAGTTGGAGAAGCTTCCTCTTGATTCGAGACTCTAACATGAGTAGGGTGCCTAAAATCAAGTGGAACATGTGTTCTAGCATGAAGGAGGTGAGAGGCTTAGGCATTTAAAGTCGATCTTTAGAAATAGCCAAAATTTTTCCCATTTTGGACCTAGATGGAATGACCTAAAGAAATGTGTGCTTCCTTTTTGCTCAATCTTATGATTCCCAAAGGACCAAGATTGGCCACCTAGTTATGGAAGATCATTTCCAAAAAACTACTAAATCTAGGAAAGCTAGCTTTGTTGATATATTTAGGTAGTGATGTGTGTGAACACTCTAGGACCGTCGGGGCACTTTTTTCACTCTTTAGGAGGTTTTTTTCCCTCGGCTTGTATATACGCCTATTGCCCTAATGGGCTACTTATCTTTGTACATTCTCTAGTAATACATTCAGTCTTGTGTGTTGTGCTCCAAGCTTCTTCTTCTTCCTTGTGTTGTTCGCGTGCTTTCACAGACATCTAACTCCAACAATTGGTATCAGAGTAGGTCGCCGCTTCATCTAGGGCGTCATCTACAGCTTTCTGGTTGCAGTCTCAGATTCGCACGAAATTTGGTGAGCATACTTAGGGTGTTTCAGAGATCAAAACTGCTTTGCTGTGTGGTGTCGAAATCGCGATGTGAGCTCGTTTCGGCCTCCGAACGCACTATCGCAATGCTTGTGCAGGCTATTTTATCTTTTTGTGCCAAAGGTATATACCAGTTTCTGTTCGCCAGTATAAGCATCTCAAAATCTGCTACAGGTCTTGTTGAACTTGTATGGGCAGTTCTGTTCAACTTTTTGAGATACAGTCAATTTTTTGCATCAAGGTATTTTAGTCACCGGCCATGGCTGAAAGCAGTGATGTATTCCGTATGTTGGTTGTTGAGGATAAGTTGGATGGTACCAACTACCCATTATGGGCTTATATGATGCGACATGTATTGGTTGCAAAAGGACTTTGGAACATTGTGCAGGGTGTTGAAAGATGTCCTGTTACACCTGCAACTACAAGTACTACAAATATAGGTGCGGAAGCTGATGGAGATGGTGTCAAAGATGATATTTTGCAGATTCTTATTCGTGCTGTTGTTTCTATTGCACCTACTGCAGAGCAGATTTGTTGGGATGGTAGAGATGCCGAGACACATGCATTGATAGCTTTGTCTGTCAAACGTGCCATTATTCCTCATATTCGCTCTTGCAGAACATCAAAGAATGCTTAGGATACACTTACCACATTGTACCAGGCTAGGAATGAGGCTCGTGTTGCTTACCTCCGAAAACAGTTGGAGAGTGAGCACATGAATGAAGGTGATTCTATGGACAGTTTTTTGACAAAGATCAAAGACTTGAAGGAACAGTTGATTTTTGCTGATGAGGTTACACCAGATAGCTCACTTGTGCAGACCGTTCTGAATGGTCTTCCTGATTCATATCAGAGTTTCGCTTCTACTCTTCGATTGATGATGAAATGCAATCCAAATGCCTTATCATTTGAGGAGTTAGTCTCTGTTCTGTTGTAGGAAGATTTTACATCGCGAATCCGTAGATACACACAGAGAGATGAACGTTCGAACCTCCCAGCCGCCGAGCAGCAATCCTTTTTTTGATGAGACTCTCTTCATAAAAATAAAGGCTCTCTCTTTTATCACTCTAGCCATAGTATATCATGTGACATTTCCTTCCCCTTAAAAATATTTTTGTCCTCGAAAATATAAATGAAATGTCTGTAGTGGTAGAGGAAAGTGCTCAGACTCCCTTGAACCCCATGTACTCTATGTACATGGTCATCTCTATGTGTTGTTTCCCCGTGTCCTTCCCCTTAAGAAGTCTCATATGAGATCATCTCAAAGGTGGGAAACCGTCTGATTGGTGCCTACTATCTCCCATGTACACTCCACCTCCAAACTATCACTCCCATAACATAAAACATCATCCAAATGGCCTAAGTCCATATGATGTATCCTCTATGGAGTAATAGTATGAGAAGCAAGTGTAAAGTGCCAAACTTATAAGCTTGGCCGTAACATAATGGAGATAATAAACCATAGAATCCTCTGAAATATAGAACAAAGTCCCCTAACAAGTGACTCCAAACCCATCTAAGATTAATGATAGATTGCCCTCATAACACCCCAGGTCTTCCTAACCTTGAGTGTGCTCACAAGTAATAGTTTCCTTTAAACTACCTTGTGACTATGCAATTCCATCATCTGGCTCATATATAAGAATTTCTTGGTAGTGGACTGGAATCTCTACACTCCACCAACCAAGAAGTCTGTGGTTTGTCATCCTTTACCATTGGACTAAGTTCTATTGGAAGAGCATCTATTGGCACTAGTGCAAACTCTAATATTTCTCTTCCCTGTAGTTTGCCATATGAATGCAAAAAACATTCCCTTCGGGATTCAGATAATCTCTAAGTACCCATCCTCCTAACTGATGTTTACTCATCATACTCATGATGTAACAGCAACTCAAAGTTTGGTACCTCAATAGGTTAGATATCTCCCTATCTCCTAGAAACCCTAAAGAGAAGAATCATAACCCTACTCCCAGTCTAACTAATGTCAATAACTAGATAATCTCATCTAGTCAAAGACCATCACTGGAAGTACCATAACTACTTCTCTCTAGAGTCTACAGGTGAGACTCAATCTACCCATCATGATTAACTGATCTCCCTCTTGTCGTTGATAGAAGAGTGCCACTTCTATCTAGACAACCTAAAAGTGAGAAAGTGAAACTCTCTCTCTCTCTCTATTCAATCTCTTCTAAGGAAAAGAGCTCTAGCAGTGGAACATATTCCACTTTCCCTTTCCCTTTGAAAGAGATTCTATTGAATCCATTTTCTCTACTCATCCATAGTTGAGGACATGCACATAAGTTCTCTATACTTTTCCTTCCAAAATAGTGGAGAAAGAAACTCCCATGTGAAGGAAAATTACATTGAAAAGTAGAGGAAATGAATCCCTTCTCTGAAATATAGACTAAGAGATGTCTCCTAAACACCTCTTCTCTCTAAAGGAAAACATACTCTATTCTTCTCCTATGAAGAAATCACGTTTTCCTTTCCTTCTTTCTCTCTCAAAGAGTAGGAGCTAAAGTGAGACCGCTGAACTAAAGTGAGATCTCTCATGGAACTCTGAGCTGATTCCCACTTTCTCCTTTCCTTAAAAGAGAAACTCATGAATTTATTTAGTCCTCTCTTTCGTAACTTAATCCCTCATTACATATATTCCTGTGAAGATGCAGAACAAGTCTCCCTTGACTAATGAAGGTGTATGTAGTGAAGAGTGGAGAAAATAAATTCCTAATAAGGGTCAAAGCCCTCTACTAAAATGGTCAAAAATGATATGACATGATACCATGAACATATGTGTATCCATAATAAAGAACTCTCTCTGCCAACCATAATCTGTGCATGGATCTATACGATCCAATCAAACTGATGGAACTATCCTTCCTAAAAAAATTGAAAATGAGTATGTGATACCAATGGTGATAAAATCACCTATCACATTCTCTACTGGAAGAATAAATCTTCGCTAAACTATGAAGAATAATTCCCAATCCTAAGGAGATGTCTACTAAGATCTCTCCTCTGATTTAGTAAGACATGACGCCATGAATGATGAGTCCTTTTCTCCCTAGCCATAGAAGAAGAGTGCTCAAAGGGAAGTCGTTTCCACCTTCCCATACCAGTGGAACCTTCTTCCAATTCATGTTGTCATACCTACACTAAACCGAATATATATTCCATACATATGTAATGGAATATGCAGGTGGACTCTAATGAATCCCATATCCTAAAATCATATCAGTGGACTCAAATGAGTCCCATGTCCTCGAACTAGTTAGTTTGGTTCTAGTCAGTATCTGACAATGGATATCCCTTTCTGTTCCAAACCAACTTGTTCCTAGGTACAAAGACTAGGTCTAAATACCTCTCTGTAGATCCCGATATACATATATATGTATTGGGTACCCCAACTATTCCTGACTAAGGGATCTATGCTCTATACCATAGAGCTAGTGCCATACCTCTGGCCTTTTTAACCATCACTCGAATTACATAGCACCCGTCGATGCTCTCTCATGAAACCCATCTCTGTGATCCCATCTAATTGGTTTCTTTAATAGTGTAGCAAAAATGCTTCACTATTTGGTCAAGTGATGTGCATGAGTGAAACTACTCACTCTTTGGGTATTCTTGATAATACCCCATAGTCTCCTAATCATACTGTGAAACTCTTGTGAAGATAAGTAAATCTTCACTACCTTGGAGATTATCATAAATGTATCTCCCGTGCCTATATGCAACTTCCTAAAACCTATAGGATTGCTTGTGCACAATACTAATGATGAAGGTGTAGCTCCTTCCCTTAGCAATCCTATGGTCTAAATCCATAAGGATTATGTGTAGGGATCCTGTTTACTACTGAAGTTGCCTTGTGTATAATACTCTGATGGTTTTAAGTCCATCAAATACATGCTTATAAACATGCCTAAAACTTAATGATGTTTGCAGAAAGACATGTTACCATGCCATAACATTCTTACCTAAAGGCAAGTGCGTATATAACGCCATGTGGGGAAAAAAATTTTTACAGCATTTCCCCAGGAAATGGAATCCCAAAAAAATATAACCAATAGCTCAGTGGCACAATAGGCCACCCAATAAGATAGGGCTTGACAAGCCCATGGCATGCACGCCATAAACTCATATATGGATTCCATGACCTGCAAAAACATAAAAACAAATGTTGGCAACCATTCTGTGTGTTGCCTAACCATATAGTTTATGCAATCCTCTTCCTGCAAACAATCAAAAAGTATACTTCTTGCCTGTCGATCCATACTTTAAGAATTTAAACAATGATCAACATTTGATGTATGCAATCCAATCTATGCATGTACATACAGAACATGCCATAACATAAAATAAAGTGCCTGAAGCATAAAGCATACGTCCCTGAGTGCTTTAGTATTGAAATTGCATGCATCCAATTTCTCGATGAACTTCGAGGCCTTTGCACCTTCCTCCTCAGGTCCTAACATAAACTTTGAAGTGTCCAAAAACATCGGAGCACTCCCCAAAACATAAAGCATGGTCAAATGATTACTAAAATAATGCAAAATTACTCAAAAAATGCATTGGTAATCCTTCTTTAGACCTACAAAAACCACTTTAGGACCTGCAAATGTTCATAAACTAAAATATATAGCATGTGCAAAGATCTCGAAGTAAAATTACTCAAATCGCCTTCCCGGTTTGAAAGATATGGCTCCCAGAAGGTAGTTGCCAAAAACTGTTCAGACTTTGCAGAGCTGTACAGACCTACAAAAATACTTATTTTCCAAAATTTTTTCTCATAAACTGAAAGTAGACCTTGTGCTCTTCGAAACAAGCCATAGCACTCCAATTTGGAGTTTTCTAGCCCAAGATATGGCCATTCCAAGTGGGACATGTCTAACTAGTGGACTGTTGGAGGGGTTGGAAAAAGTATAAAAATGTGATTTTTGGGGTGCCCAAAAGCATTCTTCCATCATGCAAATTCTAAAATTCTCTCCATAATCTCAGAGAGAAACATATGAAGAGGCTTGGTCCTATTTTCACTTTTCCAAATCCTCCCTTAGTGCATGCTGATTCGCTCCCCAAAAGAGGCCTAAATCAAGATTTTTGCTTTTATGCAAAAACTTAAATGGGAGCTTAGCAAGCTTCTAATCCACTCTAGATGTGGATTTCTCTTGGATTTTATACAATAATCCATGGGAAGCCTTTTAAATGATCTCTTTTCTTACTCCCCAAAGTGGAGTTTGGCAAAATTTAACATCTAATTTTTTTCCAAAAAGTGCGGGAAGGGGGTCTTTGAGGAAGTAAAATTCCTCCTTAACTTATCATTTTGATGAATCTAATGATTCGCCTAAGACGCCCATACACCATAATCTCAGTATATATACTTTTTCCCATCCATCCATAGTTATCGCACCTCTTTTTCCATCTTCCAAAATGGGAATTTCTTAGATTTAGGTGCTGAAATTTTTTCTCAAACTGTGATGGAAGGGGGTTTTGTGGAGCTTCAAACTCCCATCAAACTGAGGTATATTTTGGATTTCTTGATCTTATATGGAATTCCATACACTAGACTAAAGATGTGCATGATTTTTCCTACCAAACTAAGAAAAATCCCGCTTCATTTCCCTTTCCCAAAATGGGTACTAGTCAAGAATAGCTCCTGAAATTTATTTGAAAATCATGAAAATAGGCTACTTTGGAAGTGCCTAAAGCTTATCCATGGTTGTATTTTGAGGGAATCCTTGACTCTAGGTGAGAGTACATATCTCATACTCTCCATACATGTAACTTCCCTCCAAGTTGTTTTGGCCTTCAAACCCTTCCTTGCCCTTCTCAAAGAGCCGAATCTTTATCTTTTAATTCTTGAAAATGACAAAAAAATTTTCATACCTCTGCTTTGAGATGAGATCTTCTTGTTCTCGAGAAATCCTTTGTATGTGAGCTTAGGACTCCATCCATTCGGACCCGACTACACCTACTCTTTCCTCTATCCATTCGGACCCGACTACACCTACTCTTTCCTCTATTTCTGATAACATAATAGAGCTTTGTAACTTCTCCAAATTCTCTTAACTCCAATGCATAAGTATCCGATGTAGTGGGAAAGAGTGTAGTGTGCTTCTTCACACTCATGGATGAGCATGTACATACTGCATGGGTGCCCATTTGATGTTTCATAATTGTCCTTCCCTCCTTGCATCAAGGTAAAAGCGGCGGTGGTAGCCCAGCGTCTAGAATGGTTTGATTATTTTCGCAATTAAAAGTTCATCTGAAAGGCTGAGCGCCTTGGCTAAGTCGTGAGCGTTCCATCCTACCCACCAGGTATCAATCCCCATGGCCTGCGCATGCGGAAGAAGCCTAGAAACGTTGCTCCGATACCACTTTTACGTCGTGAATCCGTAGATACACACAAAGAGATGAACGTTCGAACCTCCCAGCCGCCGAGCAGCAGTCCTTTTTTTGATGAGACTCTCTTCATAAAAATAGAGGCTCCCTCTTTTATCACTCTAGCCATAGTATATCATGTGACAGAAGATCAGTCTAGGCAGAACAGGTCCATTATGTGTGTTGCAGATCAAGCTTTCCTAGCTAGTCAGAAGGGCAAAGGAAAATGGAGCTCTTCTACTACTAAGCAGAAATCTGCAAATGCTGCACATTCGAAGAACCAAGACAAAGATGACAAGAAATCAGAAAAGCAGAAATTGTTTTGGAAGTACTGTAAAGGGAATGATCATATCACAAAGAACTCTCCAAAACTGGCTGCAAAAGAGGCAAAGAAGAAAGAGGCTAGAATGGTTGTTGCAGAAGCCTCTACACCAAAAACAGAGTCTGCTAATCTTGTACAGGAAGAAGAATGCGCCTTTACTACTGTTTGCAGTTTTGACCCATCTTCTCATGAGCAGTGCATGTCTGCAGTAGACTCAGATGTTTGGTACTTTAACGATGGGGCGACCAAACATAGTACCTCGTAGCGCAATTTCTTCTCTTCACTCGAGCCTGCCCCTACAGGGAATACTATTACATGTGCCAACAACTCCTCTTATCCTGTCATGGGAGATGGTAAGATCATTCTGACTACTGCTGATGGTAGTTCTTTCACTTTGTCAGATGCTTTATTTGTGCCAAGGATCAAGAAGAATCTGTTATCAATTTCTGCATTAGCTAAGATTGGCTTGGTTGTGAAATTTGTTGATGACAGATGTACAGTTCATGATCTGTCAAATGGCGATGTTATTATTGCTTCTGGCATTTTATGTCGTGGGCTGTATAAGCTCATAGACTATGAAAGATCTGTTAATGATTTGGCATGTGCAGTTCATGATTCTCAGGCTATGTCAGATGCAAAGCTTTCGCATGCACACTTTGGTCATTTGAATTTCACTAGTTTGCTACACCTGCAGAAATCTGATATGGTGTCTTCTTTGCCCAAGCTTGAGGCACGCGAAAAACATGTATGTGAAGGCTGTATTTTGGGCAAAATGCACCGTTCCTCCTTTCCAAAAGATGGTTCAATTTGGGCTATGTAGAAATTGCAGCTTGTACATAGTGATGTATGTGGTCCTATGCAGACACCCTCTTTTGGAAACTACCTTTACTTCGTGACTTTCATTGATGATTTTTCTAGGCATGCATGGGTATATCCATTGAAGGCAAAGTCCGAAGTGTTCATGTGCTTCAAACAGTTTTTGGTTTTGGCTGAAAATCTATCAGCATATAAAATGGGCACCCTCCGTTCTGATCGAGGGGGGGAATATATGTCTTCTGATTTTAATGCATTTCTGGCTGAAAGTGGGATAAAACACTAGTGTACAGTTCCGTATACACCTCAACTGAATGGAGTTGCTAAAAGAAAGAACAGGTCACTCATGGAGATGGCGAGGTGTATGATCAAGAGTCAGGCTTTACCACATAGTTTCTGGCTTGAGGCTGTCATGTGTGCAGCATATGTACTTAACAGGTGTCCCACTAAAGCGCTGCAGTCTATCACTCCATATAAGGCTTGGCATAACCTCAAGCCATCTGTTGCTCATCTGCGTGTTTTTGGTTGTTTGGCATATGCAACAACATCACAAAAAATTGGATGATAAGGCAGTAAAATGTATTTTTGTTGGGTACAGTTCTGAAAGTAAAGGCTATCGACTGTATTATCCACATACTAAACGCATTCTGGTTAGCCGTGATGTTGTTTTTGTGGAAGATGCTATTCAGCCATTGCTTTCATATACCAAGGAGACATCTGTTAGCTCCAAAGATATGTATGATACTTTGATGCCTCTTTTTACAGGTGGTCAGTCTAGTGCTGGTCCTAATGAGGCAACTTCTCAGCCTTTGCAGGTTTCATGCGATGATGCAGATAATTCCATTTCTGATGTAGATGTACATGATGCACTTATTGATGAGAGAGCTGATATTGAGCAGGCAAGAACTATGCCAAAATGGCTGTTGCAAAATTTGCATGACAGGAAATTAGATGCACCTCTGTCATATCGTACTCATTCAGGCTCTCATAGTGCCTCTTTTGCATCAGATCGCTATGCTATGGCTACATCTATCCTCTATGATGAGAATGAGCCTGTTTCGTTTTATGAAGCACAAAATTCAGAAAATTGGATGGCTGCTATGCAATCTGAATATGATGTTATAATGAAGAATGGTACTTGGTCTTTATGTGACTTGTCTCCTGGCAAGAAGGCCATTGGCACTAAGTGGGTATACAAGCTGAAGCGTAAACCAGATGGTACAGTTGACAAATATAAGGCTAGGCTTGTTGCAAAGGGTTATGCACAGGAAAGAGGCGTTGATTTTGATGAGACCTTTGCACTTACATGCCATATGACTACTGTTCAGGGCATCTGTGCACTTGCAGCTAATCATGGTTGGAATGTACATCAGTTGGACATTAAAATTGCATTTCTGAATGGTGACTTGCATGAAGAAGTGTATGTTTCTCAGCCTCGTGGCTTTGTGCAAAAAGGGCATGAAAACCATGTGTGCAGGTTAAAGAAGGCAGTATATGGTTTAAAGCAAGCACCACGTGCTTGGTATGAGAAGATACATGCCTATCTTATTGCACATGGTTTTGAGAACAGTCCAACTGAAAGCACCTTATATGTTAAGCGTGCTAATGATGTGCTTCTGATCATTGTTGTCTATGTTGACGACATGCTGCTCACTGGTCCTATTGAGAGGCAAATTGCTCATTTTAAGGCTGATTTGCATGCCTCATTTGAGATGTCTGATTTGGGGCATTTGCATCACTATTTGGGCATTTAGTTTATGCAAGTTGATGGTGGAATGGCTTTGTGTCAAATGAAATATATTGACACATTATTGCAATGTTTTGGCCTTGAAAACTGTAAGCCTATTGCCACTCCTATGGAGACAGGTTTACGATTGAGTCTTCATGATGTTGGAGATGCATTTGATGTTGTCCTCTATCAGCAAGCTGTTGGATGCCTGATTTACTTATGCATTACTCGGCCAGATATTCAGTTTGCTATCTCACAGATGAGCAGGTTTATGCATTGCCCAGGTGTCAAGCATTGGCAAGCGGTTAAGCGCATCTTTTGCTACTTGAGTGGTACTCGGCTACTTGGGTTGTTTTATCCCAAGGGGGGATCACTACCGCCAGATTTGCATGTTTTTTCTGACTCAGACTGGGCTGGTTGCTATGACACTCGTATGTCCACTAGTGGCTTTTGCTTCATGCTTGGTAGCTCATGTATATCTTGGTTGAGCAAGAAGAAGCCTACTATGGCCACTTCCAGTTGTGAGGTTGAGTATAGGGCAGCTTTCACAGCTATTGTTGAGTGTGTGTGGCTCAGACGCCTTATGGTTGATTTGGGTGTTGGTCAGACTTCTACCACCACCATCTTCACTAACAGTCAGAGCGCATTGGCAGTTGCGAGGAACCATGTGTTCCATGCTCGCACTAAGCACATTGAGGTGCATTATCACTATGTCATGGAGAGGTTCTCTGCTGGGGAGATCATCTTGGCATATGTGCCCACGTAGGAGAACGTTACATACCTTTTCATGAAGGCTCTGCCTAGGGAGACGTTTGAAGCTTTCTGCAAAGCTTTGGGCTTACTTCCTTTTGTGGAGTGATTTCCACATAGCTTGGAACTTCTTTATAAATGAGTGCCAGGTCCTTGTTCACTGCATCACTCCCAGGGGGGATTTGTTGATATATTTAGGTAGTGATGTGTGTGAACACTCTAGGACCACCGGGGCACTTTTTTCCCTCTTTAGGAGGTTTTTTTCCCTCGGCTTGTATATACGCCTATTGCCCTAATGGGCTACTTATCTTTGTACATTCTCTAGTAATACATTCAGTTTTGTGTGTTGTGCTCCAATCTTCTTCTTCTTCCTTGTGCTGTTCGCGTGCTTCCGCAGACATCTAACTCCAACAAGCTTATGGTGAGAGTTTACCACATTAAAAAAGAAGCAAAGTCAAAGCATTAGTGGTTATGTAACTAAGATGAAAGACTTGATAGTCTTGGTTGTATAGATGAGGACATTGGAGATCATAGGCCGATTGCACAATTGCTTACATGTTTGAGAGGAGATGAAATGTGGAAACCTTTTGTATTATCAACTGAACTTTCACTAAATCATTTTATACCATATCTAAATCAATTTCTTGGATTAATGCTCACATTTGAGCAAGACTTGAAGTTAGATGGAGATAAAGGATAAAGCTCTACTGTACATGCAAATAATAAAAATAAAGCAGATAAAGGTAAATCAAAGAAGGAAGAAGAATCGACTTCTGAAGCCAATTATATCAAAGGAAGAGGAATTGGCAAAGTTAAAGGTAGAGGAAATGGAAGAGGAAGAGGTAATCAGAGTAATAACACGAAGACATGTATGTGGTTTGAGCAATCTTTTGGTTTATGATTGTTGGCACAATCAACAAGGTCCAAACCAAAATTAGAATAACAATGCTAGAGGCAAAGGTCGAAGATATCAACATTTTCAAAGAGGAAGAAAAATTCAAAGAGGTGGCTATGGTAGAGGTGGAGGAAGAAATTGGGTACAGAACCAATCTTACAACACTACCTACTAATTATGCTAATGATACATAGAATGAGAACCATACAACATTGATGATGAACTCGATTACAAATCATAGAAAGAATACCTCAAGGTATTTTACATTGACTCTATTTGTTCTAATCATTTATCAAGAAACATATTGTTAATATCAGAATTGGAGGAATGCATCCCTAGTCATACATTTCAAACAGCTAATAATACAAGACACAATGTACATTCAACTGGAAAAGTGAAGTGCAAGAGTGGAACAGACTTACTCACTAATGGTTTGTATATTCCCACAATATCTAAGGACTTGATTAGTGTGGTATTGATCATGCTACAAGATGGATAACTATTTATGTTTTGAAAGAAAGATCGAAAGTGTTTGGAGCTTCAACGCATTTCCATGCATATGCAAAAACTGTAACATGTCCAAAGTTGACGAGTTTAAGGTATAATGGAGGGGGAGAATGCTTCTCCCAAGAATTCAATGATTAAGGAATAGGACTGTTGTTGTGTTTGCGCCATGCTTAAAGAGAAGAATTGTCCAAATTATCTATGGGCTAAGACTATGAATAAAGCTACTTATCTTGTGAATAGATTTCTATGTACAACTCTTGAAGGAATGAATCCCTATGAAGCTTGGTAGGGTAAGAAACCAACATTGGATCATTGTAAAGTATGGTTATGTACCATCTCAACTTAGGCATAAGGTAGAAAAATATCTATTCATTGGATATGATGAAAGGAAAACGTGTTATTGGTTGTGGAGTCTATTAGACAAATAATTTCTTGTTTCTAAATATGTAACATTTCATGAACAAAAAGGTTGATATGCATAACAAAGTCAAACAATTGAATATTTTGAAAAGGAGCTGAGAGGAAGTGAAAGAGGTAAATCAAAAGTGCAGGTGTATGAAGATGAAGATAATAGGCAAGCTAGTATATCTAGGACTAGATCATCAAGAAGAAATGAAGAAGAGCCTAGGTTTGATGATGAAATATATTTAACTACACATGAAGTGGATGAACCAAGAAGGTCAAGCAAAATCAAGAGACAACCAACAAGGTACTCTTATTATAATTCTTATATGACTCAGAAAAACTATGCTTATATGGTCAAAGATGATGAAGAACCTCATAACTATGATGAAGCAAAAGGAAAGAAATAATGGGAAGAAGCTATGAAGGAAGAGTTTAATGCATTTGAAGAGAACAAGACATCAAAACTTGTTCCAAAACCTCATGGTAAGAAAGTGATTGGAAATAACTCGGTTTATAAAGTAAAGGAGCTTGCACATGGAATAATAGCTAGATACAAAGCAAGATTTGTGGTCAAAGGCTATGCTCAAACTTATGGCATAGATTATGATGAGACATTCACTCGTGTGGCCAAAATTTCGAACATAAGGACAATCATTGCTATTGCATCATCAAAAGGATGCATCTTTAGTCAATTGGACATAAAGAATGCAGTTTTGAGTGGATACATACGAGATTAAGTATATATGAGCAACCACAAGGGTTTGCAGAATCTAGGTATCCAAATCATGTATGCAGGTTAAGAAGAGGACTCTATGGATTAAACCAAGCACCAAGAGCCTAGAATTATAAGCTTGTAAAGTATCCCTATGATCTTGCCTATCAAAGTTCAAAGCAGATGCAAGTCTATTTATCAAAAGAACAGATAAAGGTACAATCTACATTTGCATATATGTAGATGACATTATAATCACAGGTACCTCAAATGAAGGAGTTAATGAAGTGAAGAGATTACTTGAAATGGAATTCAAGATAAGTTATCTAGGAAACTTGTCATAATTTCTTGGAACATAAATCATGTACGCAGACCATGGATTATATGTGTCACAAGAAAGGTATCTTATGAACCTATTGAAGAAGTTGGAAATGGAGACTTACAGAGAAGCTTCAACTCCACTTGAAGACAATCATGTGATTGAGGGGGAGTTGTTGGAGCTTCACTCACTAATTGAGCATCAAAACATAAAGCATATAAAGTGAGTATGAAGAAATAAGTGAACAAAGGAAGAGATAAAAGGTAGGACATTCAAAAGCATGCCTATGTGAAGGGAAAAATTCACATGTGTAACATATACTTAGAGTTGGATCCTAAATATTTATAGAAGTTTCGAATTCACATGTTTGAGTTGTAGAAGCATAAGATATGAATGTATATAAGTCAATGTAGATAATAAATTTGTATTTTTGAGTGCCATTATACTGAATGTTAGCCCGAAATCTATGTGTAGGCAGCTGTACTCAGGCTGAGATATTGTGAAGGAAAGCTTTTTATTGTTAGAGACTTTTCTATGGTTATGAGCAAATGGAATCCAAACCACTTTGTACACTTCTTCTGTTATATTGAATTAATATTTCTATAAAAGTAAAAATGAGCCAATTCTTAGTGTGTGAAGTGATCCAAGTCAATTTGTAGCCATATGTATTAGAGTTGGAAGTTATGAAAATTAGGTGCAAATTTCCATAAAATTCTTAGAGTCAAATCTCAATGTACTATGTAAAGTTTTTAATGAATAATAATTCATTTGAAAGCTAGGATGCTCAACTACATTCATAGTTTTACTTCTGAACAAAAATGAATTTATTTATGATGTAATGTTTCAAAGTATTCTTTTAAATCACTCACTTACTTTATGAGGCAATGTCCATTAGTCATTGTGCATGAGAATCTCGAGCATCCATAACCAATTAGAGGCAACATTGAAAGCAAAACTTCTGATAGAGAAAGAGGCATGTTCATGATAAAACTTCTTGTATAATTTGGTAAAGATTTCAAATTTTGGAGTATTTATAAACTAATGATGATTATAGAGGACTTCTCATATCACATTAGCTTAATTCTTATGGTTTTTCACACATCAACACAAGACACGTGTAGAACATATCAATGGTTGCTAAACAAGAACATTTGAAGATTGATCTAATTGGGCATTCTCTTGATCATCCCTATGTGTAGCATGTTTATGCATGCTAACTAGAGGACTAGTATCCTCAAACACCACTCGTTTAACTTCAATATCCTTAATTGGTTGTTTATGCATCTTAGACTCATTGAAAATGGCATCACTACTTTTGATCACTAACCATGTTTTAGGATCCCATAAGTGATATACAAATTGGCCATGTTGACCATATCCAAGAAAATTTAATTTCATTGAGTTATGGTCCAGATTTTGTCTAAGATTCTTGGGTATATGAACATATGCTTCACACCCAAAAATGCAAAGATGATCATAATATGGTGGCTTCCATGTCCATAACTCTTGTGCCACTTTAGTACTAGGTGAAAGGATAATCACATGAACTGCAATCAATATTGATTCTACCCAAAAGGCTTGTGAAAGGTTTGCATGATGTAGCATAAAAACTACTCTATCTTGAATAGTTATGTTCATCCCTTCAGCTTCTATATTAGGGTATAAGGAGTTGTAAACTCTTTATAAATTCCTCTAGAATAAAAAAAAAGTCTAAGTTCATGTGAGGTATACTCATCCCCATTATCTGAATGTAAAGCCTTGAGCATAGTTCCATTTTTAGTCTCAACTGAAGCAAGCCATTTTTTGAAGGTACAGAGTACGTCATCCTTTGATTTGAGAGGATATACCCATACTACTCTAGTAGCATCATCTATAAAAGTGATAAAGTAAAGAGAACCACCTAATGACCTTTTAGGCATAGGACCACACACATCTATATGAAGGAGATCTAAATGCTTAATTGAAGATTCAATGTGTGTTTTATACACACTCCTATTTTTCTTTCCATATTGACAATGCTCACAAAAGGAAAAATTAGAGAAAGATAGCACAATTAAGTAGCTAGAATGAGAGAGATTTTCCATTCCGCTATGAGATATGTTGCCCAAATGGCCATGCCAAATACAAGCCATATGTTGTTTAGTAATAGCTAACAAGTGTTCTTTCTATGATACAAATAAAGGATAAACTGAGTCAACTTTGCTTCCTTTTGCAATAACCATATTGCCCTTTGATATTTCACAGGATTTAGCATAGAAAGCCACCTTGTAACCAAGGTCATCAAGTTGACCAATTGACATCAATCTACATGATAACTGAGGTACATCACATACATTATGCATAGTAAATTCTAAACCATCAATGAACTACACAACCACATCTCCAATCCTTATAATGTCACATTGGTAAGAGTCACCAAGTCTCATGATACGAAGAGACTTTTTTGCATAATTAGAGAACCATTATCTATGTGGTGTCACATGCAAAGAAGCACCAGAATCTAGCAATCACATATGGGAAAGAGAACGAGCCATAAGAGCCTCAGTGTACATAGTACTATGAAGTGTCAACACATCAGCATCATCAAAAATAGCATTAATCTCTTCAATAGTTAAAGTTGATCATCTAGGTAGTTGTTTAGCATGCCCATTAACATTCTGTCATTTACCTATAACATTCTTTAATGCATATCCATCTTTCTTCATTTGTCCTTTCTTATGACAATAATGGCATTCGATATCCCTCTTCCTTGATTTACTTCCACTCTTGTTCCATTGAACATTCTTTTCCTTGTTCTTGATTCTTTCCTTGGTATCAATCATGAACATTATATGCATCTCCACTGTGAGTGCCAACCATAGATTTTCTACTAATCTCCTCATTCAAGAGTTCTCTACATATGTCATTATAGACTAGTTTACCACGAGGTGCACTATTGCTAATAGTTATGGAAAACATATCCCATAATCATGGCAAGGTGCATAACAACAAGACTGCTTTCATCATAATCCATCTTCATTTTTTGAGCCTATAATTGCAAGAATATAGCATCAAAATCATTTAGATGAGCAGCAACACCATCTGTGTCCTTCATGCAAAGGTCATATAACTTTCTTATCAAGTACATCTTATTTGATGTCACTTATTTTTCATTTTTATTGCATAACTTCTTCCAAAGCTGCTTTGCACTTTCAAAGTTCAATATTGTAAAGTAAACATTATTTTCCAAGTTCAATTAAAGCCATTTAATCCAACTCATTCCAATCATCTTCATCCATGTCAACAAGCCACTTTGAGATTCCATTACTGGCTTCCATTACCTCCTCTAATTCAATGCATTCTCTAATATGATTCTTCCATAGAGCAAAGTTTGTGCCATCAAACTTTTGGATCTCAAAATGGTCTTTTCCCTACAAGTTATAGCTCCTCCTTGGAACACTAGAACTAGACCTTGATCCACTAGGCGTGCCTCAAATCTCCGATGCCATGATGACAGAGAACTGGCGAGAATGATAATGGAGTTACAAGAGTCCAAACACCACTAAGGCTTAAAAAAGGATGGCCAAGTGTCAGATTCTGATAAAATTTCAATAGAGTCTCCCCAAGAAAGTGGATTAATGAACATTAATGACCAACTGAAAGGATTATGTGAGAATAAATTTGCTCACACCAATAAGTGTATCAAGGAGTAAATCGGCCACTATATAGTTGAAAACAAAAAAATCTAGAAATTTTTTGCGAGAGTCTCCTCTACAAAATGAGCATATGACCAGTGTCATAATCTCATAAAGCTAAAATTAATGACATGCAAACTGACATAGTGAATCATTGACTCCGTTGCATGTAATCAATTAACCGAAAGAAGCCAACTAGGCTTATCTAGCACCTATGAAAAACTAGCATACATATCCTATGATGAGGCTGGGTAAATCTTCCACATGCATAAAAAAAGAGAACCTTTTATCTGGGTGTCTCCTAGTTAAGAAACCTCACCATTACTCTCTTTATCAATGTCAAAGGCTTTATGCAAAAATGTAGCCGTTATATCAATGGCCACATGGATGTACATAAGCGGTATCCACAAAAGCATACATAGTGTATGTGTGCAATATATGCAGTAAAATGCTAGTGAAAGGCTCACTTCGGAGTCCAAACACTAGCCATCAACACTTGCAAGTATCTGCCAAATCTATTCTTTAGACTCAAAAATGGTTGTGGTGGTTGCTCCCACCACAATTGAAAAACCTTTCAAGAAAATTGTAGATTTACTAGTGTGGCTGACAAAAAAGCATATTTGTTGTTGGAGAAGTACAAAGACCACTCTTCTTGATGTTCTTGAACCTGTGTAAAGAGAACTATGCATGAAAGTACTCAAAAATGGCTCCAAGAATCACCTCAAAAATACTTCAAAACGGAATTTGAAAGTGAAGAACGAGTCTTTCAAGGCCCAAAGCATGTCCAACGTAGTGAGAAACTATCTTTCCCCTTCCTCAAGCACCACAAGAGTATAGCTTAGTGCAAGAAATTTCCAGTTAAGCAAGCTTTGGGGGAAACAAATTGGGATGGGTGACCTCCCGAGAAATACTAAGAACCTCTATCTTCTTTGATCATTGAGTCCTCCGTTCTGCATAGCCAACAGTGCCAATGGTAACTTCATTGACTCGGATGACAAGGTATGCCAAGGTCTATGTCTTGGTCACTGCCTTAGTCGAAAGCCTTGGGTGGGTGAATGGATGCTCGCTTCGCTCACACAAAAACAACAAATCTTTTGCATTAGAAACCTCTAATACCAATGAAATGATGTGATGGTGATGCACCACGGTGGACTCTCCTTCTTGAGAGCTCCATGAAGATAGTGTCACAGTTGAAAAATAAGATTCGGATGTTGCACACAGTACTCCACACAGGGCTTGCAGAATATGTAGAAAGACACTCAATACACAAGGAGCACAAACACATATTTCTTTAGTGTTACAAATGTGGTTGAACTTACAATCTATGGCTGATGAGGCCAGTATATGTTTTATTGAAGAACATATACAAAAGTTTTCGGTGGTCATTTGGCCTTTCACATGGTCACTAATGGTAACACAAAGGTAAATGGACCTCATCTACTAGTAAGCTCAAATATGCTATTGCTACATAGTTAAAGAAGGAAGACGAAGATGAGATGAAAACAAAAAAGTAGAAATAGTTTTGAAAATACTCTAAGGTGAATGATCATGTTATAAAGAGTTGTCCTAAATTGGCTACAAAAGAGGCAAACAAGAAAGAGGATGGAATGGTTGTTATAGAGGCATCTACACCTAAAATAGAGTCTGTTAATATTGTTTAGAATGACGAATGGTCATTTACTATTGTTTGAAGCTTTGACTTATCTTCTCATGAGTAGCATGTGTATGAAATAGACTCGGATGCTTGGTACCTTGATAGTGGCAAAACCAATCATGGTAATGATAGATATTTGATTCATGATCTCTCAAATGGTGATGTTATTATAACTTTTGACATTTTATGTCATAGGCTATATAAGTTCATAGAATATGAAAAATCTATAAATGAATCAGCATGTGTAGTTCAAGATGTTTAGGCTATCTCAGATACAAAGCTTTGGCATGCATGCTTTGCTCATTTAAATTTCGATAGTTTGCTTTGCTTGGAAACATTTGAAATGGTATCCTCTCTACCCAAACTTTGAGGAACCTTGTAAACATGTCTACGAAGGTTGTATTTTGGGCAAAGCGTAGCACTTCTCCTTCCCAAAAGATGGTTCAGTTTGAGCTACTCATAAATTATAGCTTGTTCATAGTGATATTTGTAGTCATATGCAAACACCTTCATTTGGGAACTACCTTTACTTCATGATCTTTATTGATGACTTCTCCATGCATGCATGGGTGTATCCATTGAATGCAAAGTTCGCAGTGTTTCAAAGAGTTCCTAGTTATGGCTGAGAATCTGTTAGCATGTAATTGAGCACATTCCTTTTTTATCAAGGGGGGTAATAAAAGTCTTCTAATTTTAATGAGATCTTGGTTGATCTTGGGATAAAACATCATTGTAAAATTCTATATAAAAATTTAAAAAAATGGAGTAGCTAAAAGAAATAACATGTCTTTCATGGAAATGAGTAGGTGTATGGTCAAAAGTTAGGCTTTACCACATAGCTTTTGGTTTGGGGTTGTTATGTGTGCAACATATGTACTTAATAAGTGTCCCACCAAAGCACTACAATTGATCATTTCATATGAGGTTTGGCATGGTCTCAAGCCACTCATTTGTGTTTCTTTGATTGCCTGGTATATGCATTAATGCCTGAACAACAACATAGGAAATTGGATGATAAAGCAATGAAATGTATTTTTGTTGGGTAGAGTTCCAAAAGCAAAGGCTATTGTTTGTATGATCCATAGATTGAACACATTTTGCTTAGTTGTGATGTTTGTTTGGAAGATGCAATTCAAACATTACTTTCATGTACCAAGGAGATATATGTTAGCTCCAAGGATCTGTATGACACTTTGTTGCCTCCTTTTATAGGTGGATAGTCATGTGTTGGTCCAAATGAGGCACTTTCACAGCCTTTACATGTTCACACATGATGATGGAGATCATTCCATTTCTAATGTAGATTTACATGATGCACTTCGTGATGAGAGGGCTTACATAGAAAAGGCTAGAAGTATGCCTAAATGATTGGTGTAGACTTTGAGAGATAGCAAATTAGATGCACCTTTGGCATATCATACCCATTCAGGATCTGATAGTGCTTTTTTTGAATCAGATTGCTATGCAATGGTTAGTTGTAGTCTTTTTGAAGAGAATGACTCTATTTCTTTTGATTGGTTAGTTGTAGTCTTTTTGAAGAGAATGACTCTATTTCTTTTGATGAAGGAAAAAATTCAAAAAAATTGGATGATTTCTATGCAATCAGAATGTGATGCTATTATGAAGAATGGTACTTGCCCTTTATGTGATTTTATTCTCGGTTAAAAGGCCATTGGCAGTAAATGGGTATACAAGTTGAAATGTAATCCTAATGCAATAGTTGGCATGTATAAGGCTAGGCTTGTTGCCAAAGGTTATTCTCAAGAGAGAGGCATTGATTTTGATGATAGCTTTGCTCCCACATGCAGAATGACCAACCTTGGAAATGGTGATTTACGTGAAAAAGTGTATGTATTTCAGCCATGTGGTTTTGTGCAAAAAGGGCATGAAGACAAAGCTTGCAAGAAAAAGGATTAAATGGTTTGAAGCAAATACCGCATGCTTGTTATGAGAAGATACAAACCTACTTGCTCACACATGGTTTTGAGAACATTCCAAGTGAGAGCACCTTATGTGTTAAGCATGCATATGATGTACTTCTGATTATTGTTGTATATGTGGATGACATGTTGCTCACTGGTCCTAGTCAAGAAGCACATTGCTGAATTTAAGGCTGATTTGTATGCCTCTTTTGAGATGTCATATCTGGGACATTTGCATCATTATTTGGGCATTCAAATTATGCAAGTAGATCGAGGAGTAGCTCTGTGTCAAATGAAATATATTGACACATTATTGTAGTGTTTTGGTCTTAAATATTGCAAACCTATTGTCACTCCCATGGTAACATATTTAAGGTTGAGTCTTCATGATGTTCGAGATGCATTTGATGTTGTTCTCTATCAACGGGTTGTTGGATGCTTGATTTAGATGAGCAAGTTTATGCATTGCCAAGTGTCAAAAATTGGCAGGTGGTCAAGCACATCTTTTGCTACTTGAGTGGTACCCCTCTCCTTGGGTTGTTTTATCCCCAGGAGGGATCATTATTGCTAGATTTACATGTTTTTTTTTTAACTCAAACTAGGCTCATTGCTATGACACTTGTGTGTCCATGTGTGGTTTTTGCTTTATGCTTGGTAGCTCATGCATATCTTGGTTAAGCAAGAAATAGCCTATTGTGGCCACTTCTAGTTGTGAGGTTGAGTATAGGTCAATTTTCACAGCACTTATTGAGTGTACGTGGATCAGAAGCCTTTTGGTTGATTTGGGTGTTAGTTATTCTTTTGCCACCACCATCTTCACTAACAGTCAGAGAGCATTGGCAGTTGCGAGGAACCATGTGCTCCATGCTCACATAAAGCACATTGAGGTGCAATATCATTATGTCAGGGAGAGGCTCTCTACTGGAGAGATCAATTTGGATTATGTGCCCATGCACGATAATGTTGCATAAATTTTAGGGAGAAGTTTGAAGCTTTTTGCAAAGCTCTGGGCTTACATCCTTTTGCAGATTGATCTCTTTCTACATAGCTTGACACTTCCTTATACATGAGTGCGCACTCCTTGTTCATCACATCAGTCCCATGGGGATTTGTAGACATATTTTGGTAGTGAAGTGTATGAATAGACTTAGGATCGTTAAGGGAATTTTTTCCCTCTTTAGGAGGCTTTTTTGTCTAGATTGTAAATATGCCTATAATCTTAACATGAAACTTGTCTTTGTACATTCACTTGGTAATACATTCTATATTGTGTTGTGCACCAAGATTCTTTTTCTTCTTTACACTATTTGTGTGCTTCCACAGACCTCAAAACTTGTGACATCAACTCTTATTCGAGGATTGATTTAAGTTTCATTGAGGCCTTGAACTCCACATATTCATGATTCATGATTCTCACCACAAGACCAAACTAAGTTTTTTAGTTCATGATTGATGGGGGATGATTCTAACACCCCAATGCAACATGGAAGATGGATGCCCTCTACTAGGTCCACAAGTAATGATATATGCTCACTCTTCTAAACTTTTCTCTACAGTTGTACAGAGACTTAAAATGAAACTTTGTAGAATTACCATAGATGTAGACTATAAGAGCTACACAACAAGCTTTAAATAATCCAAATTGGATATTTCAACTCAGAGAAACATCCTCTACAAAGTAGCCTACCTATTTGCAACACTCTCTGCCTATGTGCAGAGATATACCTTCACAATGTTGGAAATTTCTCACAAGTCATCTGGTCAAACAACTTCAAACTTTAGAAAACTTTAGGGCACTCTATGAGAGACCAAATGAAGCTTGAAACTAATGAAAATGAGTACCGGGAGAGATCAAGCAA
This sequence comes from Ceratopteris richardii, assembly GCA_020310875.1. Classification (NCBI taxonomy): domain Eukaryota; kingdom Viridiplantae; phylum Streptophyta; class Polypodiopsida; order Polypodiales; family Pteridaceae; genus Ceratopteris; species Ceratopteris richardii. The sequence continues at coordinate 86,232,731 of CM035437.1, forward strand.
TGCTCTTCAATCTGGTACAATCAAATTTGCAAAATCCTAACTACTTCTCTAGATAGAGAGGAGGCAAATCATGAGTAAATGAGCTAAGCAAGCAAGGGGCTGCTTGTTGGAGTTTAGGACTTCACTAAACTAAGCGGGAAACTTGTGGAATGCATACGACTCAAGAAAAAAGGTGGATGGTGCTTATATAGACTTTTACTTTTCCTATAGTCTAGCTAACCACCCACTAATCAGTGTACGTGTTGTTTTGGTGGGTGATTAATGGGATTTGAATTTGATTGAGTTTGGTGGAGCTTCCAACTTTATTCCACAACTTTGGGTCCTCTTTCATTATTTGTCCACTTGCAAAACTCATGTTTGAGTCCTTTTGCATGATTGAGACTTGATTTTTCAACACTCCTCCTTAAGTATCAATGCCTACTTCCTTCATTCCAATGCATGCCTTGAAGTGTTGTAGCTTTACTCCATCCAAAGCTTTGGTAAACATATCTGTATATTGGCCCTTTGTATTGACATGCTCCACCTTGACATCCTTTGACATGATCTTCTCTCTAATAAAGTAGTAATGCACTTCTATATGCTTCGGCCTTGCATGGAACACATAATTTTGAGCCAAGCATATGCTACTTACGTTGTCGCAAAAATAGGTACTTGCTTAACCTACAAATCAAGATTAAAAAAAAACTTTTTGAGCCACATAAGCTCACATGAGACTTGTGCTAAGCCTCTATACTCAGCTTTGGTTGATGAGAGAGCCACTGTTGGTTGTTTCTTTGATATCCATGAGATGGTCTTCTTCCCTAGCATGATAACATATCCACTAGTGCTCCTCCTGTCATCTTTGGAACCTGCCCAATCAACATCACAATAAGCTTATACATTCTATGCATCATCAAATGGATAATATAGCTCTCCATTCACTTATCCTTTGAGGTAGCTAAGTACCCTTTTGGCTACAACAAGATGAGGTACTCTTGGTGCGTGTAAAAATTGAGATAACACTCCAACTACATGTGCAATATTTGATCTTGTCATTGTAGCATACAAGAGAGAACTAATTATTGACTTATACATGGTCACATCCTTGACTTCTTTACCTTCATGAGCACTTAGTTTAACATTTACTTCTAATGTATTTGAAATGGGCTTGCAATCACCCAAGCCAAACTTCTTCAAAATATCTAGAATGAATTTCCTTTGCATCAAGCATATACCTTCCTCTTTATATAGTACTTCAATCCCAAGGAAGTACCATAAATCCCTAAATCAGATATTGTAAACTCACATCCAAGCTTCCTCTTTATTTCCTTTATTTTGGATTCATCATCCCTTGTAATGATCAAATCATCAGCATATATACAAATGAAAATAATTTAGCTACCTTCCTTCTTCACAAAGAGTGATGGGTCTACATGACTTTGATTGTATCCACATTTTCCCAAGTAGTCCACAAGTCTTTTGTTCTAAGCCCTTGGGGCTCGCTTGAGTCCATAAAGAGCCTTTTTAATCCTACATACATCATGTGGAAACCTCTCATCTTCAAATCCTTAGAGCTTCTCCATGAAAACTACCTCTTCAGGCTCTCAATTTAGGAAAGCATTCTTCACATCCAACTCGTACTTCTTCCCTACTTCTGAGGCTAAAATTGCAATAAAATGGCTTATGGTGGACATCTTAGATATATGATTGAATGTTTCCTCGAAGTATATGCCATAGATTTGAGAAAAACCTTTGGCAAACAACCTCATTTTATACCTAGAGATGCTCCCATCTACATGCCTCTTTACCTTGTACTCCCATTTGTTGTCAATGACTTTCATGTCCTTTTATCTTGGCACCAATGACCAAGTATCATTTTCTTCAAGTGTCTTGAATTCCTTTTCCATGGTTTCAATCCATTCCCTATGCTTGTTTGCTTCTTCAAAAAAGTTAGGTTTTTCACAAGCTATAACTTGACTCATGTAGGCATAGTGTCTTGCAATGAATGAATCGTAAGTTAACCTTTGAACATGGTATTTAACCCTATTGGATGACCTTATCTCACAATTAGGTGGTATGAATATCCTCCTCCTTGGTTTAGATGTTTTAAATCCTGCAGTTTCTAATTTCTCCATGTCTTCATCACTTGTAGAGTCCATGTCTACCCATCAATGGTCTTTGTTTTTCACATTTTCCTTTCCTTTGCTCCTTCTTTCATTTGAATGAGTTTCATTCCTTGTTCTTCCATCCAAGCTCATGTAATACTCTCCACTGATGGTGTGCTTGAAGTGGTTGGACCACTCATCTCCCTGCTTTGTTGTCGCCCTTTGAACTTCTTTTTGGTGCCATATGCATCATAACATGTAACACATCTTTGTTACCATATCAAGGTAGAAACTCATCAAATATTACATCCCTAGGTACCTTAAGCTCTTTGATGCAAGGATTATAGCACCTTAAACCCTTTTGCCGCAAAAAATATCTAAGAAATAAACACTTATCTGCCTTTGGGTCTAACTTGTGTCTCAATTCTTGAGGTATGTGTGTTGGGTGTGTGTAGAAGTGCGAGAGGCACACAAGAAGCACACGGAAGGAGCACGAATGCAGCAAGACACATAAAGAAGATGGATGGCTAGAATAGCTCTCTCTATTGACGATGAACTAAACTAAAGTAAGAGTTGAATAATATCCTTAAGTACAAAGTACCACCACATATGAGTGAATCATGTATCTCATAACATGGGTAAAAACCCTAGAGTAAAAATTGTGCATGTATAGGGAAAAGGTTCACATCAAAGCTACTTGAGGAACACATAAGTGTAACAATGTGAACATAGCACACACAACCAAATACTTTAAGATGTGAAAGGTTGGGTTTCTTACCACACGAAGCTTCATAAGTTGTAGCTCCATGTACTCCTAAGATTGGACACCTATTCATAATGTATATGGTTGTATTTGTTGCATCAGCCCAATAAGAGCTAGGAACATTCATTTCATTTAACAAAGCTCTAGCCACTTCTGCTATGTATCTATTCTCCCTCTCTAACACCTCATTTTGTTGAGGTGTATACCTGCAAGTGAATTGTTGTTGATGCCATGGTCATGTAGAAAATCTAAAAATTCATTTGAAAAATACTCTCCCCCTCCATATGATCTAAGAGTTTTAATATACTTCCCTATTTCCTTCTCCACTAGGATTTTGAACCTCTTGAAGTGGTAAAACACCTTTGACTTTGAATCCATGCAATACATCCAAACAAACCTTGAATGATCATCTATAAATGTGACAAAATATCTATTACCTCCAATGGATGGCACCCTTGTAGGTCCCCATACATCTGTGTGTATGAGATTACACACTTCATTGCTCACATGTGCTCCCTTCTTGAATGGAAATTTGCTTTGTTTCCCTAATTGACAAGCATGGCACAAATGTTGCATATTCTGAGATGTAAGATCAAGTAGATCACTCACCAGGCCCTTCCTTTGTATGTCCTTCATCCTTTGTAAGTTTATGTGCCCAATTCTTTTATGCCATAAATCGATTTCTCCGATCTATTTTTTTGCAATTGACAAATAGGCAATGTGAGGGGTTGATGGCTTTACCTCCAGTTGCTATGAGCTTGTATTCCTGCATGGGGTCTTCAACAAAACATCCTTGATCATTGAACCTCACCTCATACCCTCTTTCAACCATTTGACCTACCAAAATCAAATTCTTTGTGATGGTTGGCACATGCAACACATCCTTCAACACCTTGGAGCTTTGAGATCCATTCAATGCAACATATCCCACATATGTTATCTTGTGCTCAATGTCATCCTTGGTCTCTACATGTCCTTGAGTTTTGGGTGAGTGTAATTAAAGAAAACATCTTGATTGCAACTCATATGGTTGCTACAACCACTATCAATGTACCATGTAAAATCTGAATTGACTCTTTTGCTTGACCCATACACCATAAGCAACTTCTCATTTTTTGAATTTGTTGAAGTAATAGCATAAATAGCTTGTTTCCTTTTTTATCCTTGATTTCATCCTCCTTTGGACCAATAATCTCTTGCATAATGGATCAGTTTTCCACAATTGTAGCATTCCCCATTGGATTCTTCTCTTTCAGGTGATCTTCCTCCTTTTCCTCTACTCATTACTCTTCCTCTTGATCCACAACTCTGGTTGGAGCCTTCTTGGTTGCTTGAACTTGAGTTTGACCTTCCTCTTCCTCTTCCTTCGGAGTTTTGTCCACCTCTTTTGCCCTTGCCTCTACCTTCATAGAAAACTTGGGTTTGGCTACCCTTTGATTGTGAACCCCCTTAGTTCATCTCGTTGCTCACCATCAATGTGACTAATTGATCAAATTCTGGTAGGGAATCCCTCACATAAACTGATGTGGTGAATGCTTTCCACCTTTCATCCTCTCTCAAGCCATTGAGAGTGTGTGTGACAAGATTGTCATCTTTGATTGGGTTTCCAATTGAGCCTAGGGCATTTGCAAGCTCATTAACCTTCAAAATGTACTCATTTATGTTAGTACTTGGTGCTTTCCTAAGATTATTTATCTCATTTTTTATTTGAATCTTCTTTTCCTTGTTTGATAAAGACTACAATCTCTCCAAGGTCTCCCAAACCTTCTTGGATGTGTTCAAGTCTTATATATGCCGTATCATGTTATTTCTTATGTGTTGGGATATACTGAATATGACTCCCTATCCCTTTCTATCCATTCATTAACTGCCTTGACCTACCCTTGAAGTGATGGATCATGTACATGAGGCATTGGCTCCATGCCGGTCATTAATCCCCACAATCCTTTGCCCATAAGGTAATCGCTAACTCTAAATTTCCATGGTTGATAATTGCCTTTCTCTTACTTCTCTATGTGTGCATTATACTTAGCCATATTGAGCTCGAAGATGCTCCTCTAGGTTCTCCTCAAGTGTTTGTATGCTTTAAAAGGTGTGAATATTACCGTTTGATAGCTTCTCCCTTGCTAACCTTCGACTAGTTGAAATCTCGATCAATGTAGCCCCCTTTTGATGTCTTCTTGCTTTCATAAGTCCTCCTTGTGCTTCCACAAGTTGTCTTGATCCCTTCAAGTCTTCATTATGATGACCATTGATGTCTCCAAGCCTCAAAAATGATTTGATACCACTCATGAAGGATGATTCTAACACCCCAATGCAACAATGAAAGATGGCTGCCCTCCACTAGGTCCACAAGGAGTGATATATGTTCACTCTTATGAACTTTTCTCTACATCTATATCGAGACTTAAAATGAAACTTGTAGACTTGCCATAGACTATACGAGCTACCCAAAAAGCTTTAAATCATCCCAAATGGATATTCCATCTGGGAGAACCATCCTCTATAAAACTCTTTGCAACATTCTTTGCCTATGTGCAGAGATATACCTTCACAAAGTTGGCAATTTCTCACAACTCACTCAGTCAAAGAACTTTAAACTTTGGAAATCTTTGGAAAACTTTAGGAAACCATATGAGAGACCAAATGAAGATTGAAAGTAATGAAAATGAGTACAATGAGAAAGCCAACAATGCTCTGCGTACAATCAAATTTGTAAAAGCCTAACTACAACTCTAGATAGAGAGGAGCGAAATCATGAGAACATGAGATAAGCAAGCAAGGGGGCTGCTTGCTAGAGTTTAGGACTTCACTAAACTAAGTTGGAAAGTCTTGTAATGCATAAAAATTAAGAAACAAAGGTGGATGGTGCTTATATAAACTTTTAATTTTTCTACAATCTAGCTAACTACCCACTAATCAATGCAAGTGCACTTTTTGTTATGTGATTGATGGGATTTGAATTTTATTGATTTTGGTGGAGCTTCAAACTTCATTCCATGACTTTGGGTCCTCCTTTTTTATTGGTCCACTTGCAAAAATCATGGTTGAGTCCTTTTGCATGATTGAGACTTGATGTTCAACAATCTGTAGAAAGATCAACTTAGACAAAAAAATCAAATCATGAATGTTTTAGATCAAGTTTATTAGTAAGTCAAAAGGGCAAAGGTAAATGGACCTTGTCTACTAGTAAGTAAAAATCTGCTAATATTGCATTGTCAAAGAAGGAAGATAAAGATGACAAGAGTATGAAATATCATAAATAACTCTACAATTATGGTAAGGTGAATGATCATGTCATTAATATTTTTCCTAAACTATCTGCAAAAGAGGCAAAGAAGAAAAAGGTTGGAAGGGTTGCAACAGAGGCATCTACACCAAAAATTGATTTTGCTAACCTTGTTCACACTGAACAATGTATGTTTACTAATAGTTATAGCTATGAAATATCTTCCCATGAGTAATATTTTGAGTGTTGATAATATAATTGCTTCTAGAATTTTATGGAATGGGTTTTATAAGTTCATAGATTATGCAAAATCTGAGAATGGGCAACATGTACAGTTCATGATTCTCATGCTATGGGAATTGAACTCATGACCTACTAGTTAGGAGTATGATGGGCTAACCACTTGCCCTAGACACTATCGTTGAGGATAACTTCCCAATCTTCTCTCTTAGGGTGTGGTTCAACCATCTCCTACCTATCATATCTTAAGTCTAATATTCTCTTCCCCTTCTAGGGATTATTGTCCTCAATGATTAATCCTTGATCCCTCCTTGATTGATGTCCTCACCCTTGCATAGTCTCTTGAACCTTGTTTTTCTTAACCTTGGTCTCTTGAATGTTGCTCTCAACCTTGGTCTCTTGAACCTTGCATTTTTGCTTCTTAGCCACTTGCCTACAGACTTTCCTTGTTTGCAACCTTGGTCTCTTGAGCCCCTTGTTCTCAACCTTAGTATCTTAAACCTCATTCTTACCCATGCTACGTATCTTGGATCCTCAATCTAGCACTTTCATTGGATCATTTTGAGAGCTTTCCTCTAATCTTTTGATGGGCTCATCTTTGAAAGCGACGCACATGCCTTCCTTGCCCAAGTCTACTTCCTAGGCTCTGATACCACTTGTGGGAATTGAACTCATGACCTACCAACTAGGAGTTTGATGGGCTAACCACTTGCCCCAGATGCCATGGTTGAGGATTACTCCTAATCCTCCCTCTTAGGGTGCGGTTCAACCATCTCCTGCCTATCATATCTTGAGTCAAACACATGCCATTTCATATGCAAAACTTTAGCATGCAAGCTTTGGTCATCTCAATATTTCCGTGACCAGAAATCACGTCTTCACATTTCCTATGCACACACAGACTTTCCGAAGCACCAACAACAGATAATCCCTTCAACCGTACAATCCAGACGTCAAAGGTGAAGCAATTGTCCTACATAATAACACACCACTTTCTGCCACATGGTCTGCAAGCAATCAACGGAGAGAGTATGTCAATGTCGAGTCTCGACACTTGTCCGTTGTTTCCAGAGTTAGCTTTGAATTTGGAGCTTGGCGTACCCATTGTCGTTGTCAGTTGTTGGATCTTGCCAGGGACACGGATAGAGACACTCTCCAGAAAAGATACGTTCTCAGAAATTTGCGTCCAAACAAGCATCGCATTCGGTTTATCATCACCAAAACTCATGGTGTTTCTGTTTCTCCATATCTTGGAGAAGATTTCCCTTTAACTGCATTCCATAAAGAAGCACAAAAACCTACCACTTGACAATAGGGAAATGCAGGGAATAGCCAAAAGAAGTCGGTGCCTGACAAGCTAGGTGCACCTTGCTTGCTGCGCAGAGAACGAGAGAAACATGGAGCAAGTGATAGGCAGCACTTGTGAGAACGAGATGCATGGCTGAAGTATCATTCCTTGCCTCGGAGACCATTGAGGATTTTACAAAACGCTTTACAAGTTTGCCGCTTGCTCAATGCTACCTGTTCACTGTGTGACCACTATATACAGATGATGACCATCAAGCTTAATCCCAGAAGTCAATCTCGTGCTGCTCCACCTTCTCCGGCATGCTCACATAAGAGGGCCTTATAGGCTATAGCATGTTTTTTTCTAATTTAGCCTGTAATGTTCTCTGGCAGGAATCTTGCAACACGATCCAATTTTAATCAATGTGTCATGATCTTCTTCACTGATAAAGTGGATTCATTATGTCAGAATTGCCTTCACCAATTAAGATTACTGATATGCTTTCCGGCATCAACCATCGACAACTATCATTGTCCCAAGCCGCTTGGTTGGGTGGTTGGGCCTTTCGCCTCTTGAGGCAGGGGCGAGGGTTCAACCCCCACCGGCAACATGTAAGGGACATGTTATCATGGAAACCTTGTATCTTGTGGCTGATGTGCCACCGTTTGTCCTGCTTTGCGGTAGATGTGATCGTAATCTAACTCAGCTATGTAAACCTCTATTCTTGTGGGATAAAAGGGGTCCCATGGGTACTATGCCCTTCCTTGTACAGTTGCAATTTCAAAGTTAAAGCTTGAAGGAGTAGGCTTCGGCTGAACCTCCATTTGAAAAAACTATGTTAAGGAAACAAGCTCATTGAAACTGCCCCCAGTGAACACCTGTAGGAGATGCGCGAACTGATGAGGAAGCCATAACCGAGAGACAATGATGTCATGGCACATGGTAACCACAAGCAGTCTATGTGGAGGGGCATCCAACAGAGAGGTCGGGGATGTGAGGTTTGCACGTAAGGGAGGAAGACTTCGAGTTACAGTTCTAGGGCCAAGGCTTCCCCATCATCGTCCCTGCTCTCATCGACATCCGTCTTCATGCTGCTCGGAACATGGAAAACGGCACGACTACAGCTTAAAGGACAGGGGAAGTTGATCATTTGTCCTTGATAGACATCGGATGAGCCTCACAAAAACTTTTCTTCTCAACTTTTGAAGTCCGGTGCAATGGTTCGTGCAGTCGATCGCCTAGTCAAGGGCACTCCTCAAGAAAGCGGCGTGGTTATCCCCTCCCTTATCGTCAATACCTTTGGCTAGGAAGGGATGGATGGAGCACGGGGCAAGTTTCTCTTTTTGATGTTTGATCTTTGGTGGTGAGCCTCCCAAAGGCATATCCCATCAAAACCGAAGATGAATTGAAGAGAACTTTCTTCATCGAATGACTCTTTGCATCATGAATGTGTTAGATATACTCAATACTCCACCCTCAAGTGACCTCAAATGATCCATGGTGCTCTAAGTAATAAGACCCCCATTATGAGGAGAAGCCATTGAGAGAAGCTGGACATTTGTGGAACCCTAACTTTCAAGTTAGATGAGCTCTATATGTGACCATTGATGGTAATAGATGATCTTTGTGAGCCTAGCCATTAGGTTAGGTAGGGCATAAACTTCCAAGTAATTGGGTTTCCATTGAAGGCAAAAATTAAGGCCTTGTGGCATCGTGTGGTTTTCGCGTAGAAGCTTAATGGGTGGAGTGTAGAAGAGGGCTTGCCCCCTTCTATGGGGTCTGAGGGGCCTATCCCCTCGGCCCCCAGGGATGAGACAATAGGAATTTTGGCATTGAGATATTGTTGTATTGTATATTTTGCCAACTATTTTATATCTGCCAACTATGTTTATCTATACCCGATCCCCTTGTAAAAGCTATATAAGCATGGCCCATGTTGAGCTTTACATAGCATTGCGCAATAATAAACTCTTCATCTATATCACAAGGAAGGAGATAAGGAAGAGAGCTCACACACCACTACTAGAATCAGGGGGTCGTATGTTGATATATTTAGGTAGTGATGTGTGTGAACACACTAGGAGGTATTTTTTGCCCGGCTTGTATATACGACTATGGCCCTAATGGGTTACTTATCTTTTTCTACATTCTAGTGGTAATATATTCAATATTGTGTGTTGCACTCCAAGCTTCTTCTTCTTTCTTGTGTCATTCACGTGCTTTTGCATACTTCTAACTCCAATGATTGGTATCAGATCAGGTCACTGCTTCATCAAGGGCATCGTTGACACCCCTCTGATCACAGTCTCAGAATCGCATGAAATTTGGTGAGCATACTCAAGGTGATTAGGAAATCAAAACTGGTTCGTTTTGTGGTGTCAAAATTGTGACTTGAGCTCATTTTGGCCCTCGAACGCACTATCATAGTGCTTGTGTAGGCTATTTCATCTTTTTCAGTCAAAGATATATACAAGTTTTGATTCCCAAGTATAAGCATTTCGAAGTCTGCTATAGGTTTAGCAGAATTCATCAGGGTACTTATGTTTAACTTTTTTAGATATAGTCATTTTTCTACATTAGGGTATTTTAGTCAATGGCCATGGCTAAAAGCAATGATGTATTTTGTATGTTTGATGTTGAGGATAAGTTGGATGGTACCAATACATGATTCTTAGGCTATCTTAGATGCAAAGCTTTGGCATGCACACTTTGGTCATCTGAATTTTGCTACTTTGTTATGCCTGCAAAAATCTGAAATGGTGTCCTCTTTGCCCAAACTTGAGGCACCCAAAAAACATGTTTGTAAAGGCTATATTTTGGGCAAAATGCAGTGTTCCTCCTTTCCAAAAGATGGTTCAGTTCGAGCTACTTAGAAATTGCAGCTTGTTCGTAGTGATGTTTGTGGTCTTACACAGACACACTCTTTTGGAAACTATCTTCATTTTGTGACTTTCATCGATGATTTTTCCAGACATGCATGGGTATATCCATTGAATGCGAAGTCCGAAGTATTTATGTGCTTCAAACAGTTTTTGGTTTTGGCTGCAAATTTGTCAGCATGTAAAATGGGCACCCTCCGTTTTGATCCAAGGGGGAATATATGTCTTCTGACTTGAATCCATTTCTGGATGACGGTGGGATAAACCATCAATGTACAATGCCATATATACCTCAAAAAAATGGGGTTATTGAATGGAAGAACACATCACTCATGGAGATGGCAAGGTGCATGGTCGAGAGTCAGGCTTTACCACATAGTTTCTAGCTTGGGGCTGTCATGTGTGCAGCATATGTATCAAACATGTTTCCCACTAAATCACTGAAGTCTATCACTCCATATGAGGCTTGGCATGGTTGCAAGCCATATATTGCTCATTTGTGTGTTTTTGGTTGTCTGGCATAATGCCAGATCATAAAGGGACGACGAATGGAGAGATTGAGTTTGACACTCATGAATGAAGCTATGAGAAATGCCATATCTGATGAAAGTAGTAACTCTAGCTCTAAATCTACATATAGTGTTCAATCCAAGAAAGAAACATGGTGGTTAGGTGCTATTGAAGTACCTAAAAAATCCAATGATGTTCTTTCATGGATTTTTAGTAGGACCCCATGGATCACTAAAGTAATAGTTTCTCAAATTCATGGTGTAAAGCTCCACATAGAAAACTTTGGTGATTTTGAGATAGATTGGCACTTGGGTGGGGATTTAAAAACTATCAAATGCATGTTAGGTTGCAAGCAAGGTGCATCTGCTCGTTATCCATGTCCATTTTGTACTCGAGGCTACAAAGTAACAAAGGGACAACAAAAAGTACTATCTAGCTTAGATGAATACATAGATGCACCTACTTCCACGGAATGGGATAGAACTTTGTTAAGGTGTCCAATGTTAGAAATACCTAACCGTGACACATTAGATAAAGATTGGAATCCCATTATTCCATTTCCATTAGTTAATCTTCACTTTTGCACATTGCATGCTTTCATGAGAATATTTGATAGATTATTGAAGCTTCACATAGAATATGCATTTTCCATGAAGCCAATTGATAAATCTGTACAAGCAATCAAAAAATTGGAAGAGTTGCTTAATTTGATTGGTTGTCATGGTGGTAATGTAACTCTAGTTGTCAAAAAACCTGGTGAATCACAAAATAGTTTGCAACAAGTGTCAATGATAGGGAAGAAGGCAATAAAATTTTTCAAAAGAGGTGTAAGCCCTAAGAAAAATGAATGCAGGGAGCTATGGAAAGACTTGTGCATGATCACCACTGATAATGATTCTCAAATTGACCTTAGTAATAGGCGAAAGAAGGTTTGGTCATGCTTAGATAAGTTGGTAGGCTTAATGAGTCTTAATAGCTCCAAAAAAAATGATCGTCAGTTGTTTCAAGATACATTAATGGAGTTTGCAAAGTGTTTCATCCTATCTTGGGGAGAGAGCAATATTACACATTATATTGTAAGTTTTCTTATTTTTTCAATTTTCTTGTTGATAAGATTGTGTTATATGTACTTATATCATTTCAGCATATTTTATTTGCACATGGAGCATTTTTTATGCATCGATATAGTTCATTGGAGATTTTTAGTACACAAGGAATGAAGAAGTCACATTACAAGGCTAGAGGTGTTTACTTCAAGAACACACGACATGGTGGTGGTGCAATGCAATCAAACTTTATGGAAGAGATGTTTAATTGGTTTTATCGTATTGCATTTTCAAGGACATATGCAATGGAACGAGCCAAGGAGTCGAAAGTTGCAAAACTTGCAAGATTTAATCAACACAACTTAGCTAGTGAAAAATGGAAGTCATCATTGGGACCTTTACGTCATGCTCAATGGCGGGCTACAAGAACACGACAGGGTTCATCATGAAAGTGAAGTCATTTAATACATTCATGGCATTTTCTGAATAATTCATAAGGTTTGCTACACACTAATCTCTTGTTTGCAATTTTTTAAGGTAATTTTTAATTTTTAAACTATTTTTTGTCCATTCAGATGTGAACAGAACCTTTTTAAGTGAAACATTATAAAAGGAGAAGAGGCCGTAAATCAACCCCAATCACCACCATCATCATATGATGAGCATCCATCACCAAAGAGACCAACAAAGACAAGGGTGAAGGAGCATGCTCATAGACAGGTAGTTTCTGATGATGATTTTGATGAATCGCATGAGGATGTGTCTCAACAACGTTCACAATCAAGTGATGAGAGTCAAACATTGCCACCATGGGGTAACGAAGAAATACCTACAAATCATAGGGTTACTGTAGCGGGAAAGACACTACCATCAAATCAGGGGGCCATACCCAATGATCAAGAGAGGGAGAAAAGCCAGCAACAACATCCTGAACAAGGAGAAAGCTCAAGATGCGTGCAACGGAAGAAGAAAGTCTTTCAACCTCGTTGTAGACCACCTCAACCAAGACCACAAGAAAATGTCCAATGAAGACCACCACCACCACAAGCTAGAGCTCCACAACGAAGAAGAAGATATACGAAGGCATTTGCACAGATAAAGCACTATCAAAAGACAGCTGAGCTTCTCATACCTAGAAGACCCTTTGCAAGGGTGGTCAAAGAAGAGTTACAAAGGTATTGTGCAGGGTTAAGGATCCAAGCTCTAGCTTTAGAAGCTTTATAAGAGGAAGCTGAAGCATTTTTGATATCAATGCTAGAGGATTCCAACCTGTGCGCCATCCATGCTAAGCGAGTCACTATACAACCGAAGGACATATAGTTATCTAAGAGAATTGGGGGTGATCGTAGCTAAGTTTTGTAACTGATCTCTACGGACAAGAGATTTTTTGTAAATATTGCCATTTTCAATGAAACATTAGCACTTTTCCTCTATTCCATTTATAATCTCATTATTTAGAATGAAACATGAGCAGTCATTTTAAATTTCCATGTGTTTTCTTGTGATAATCTCTCATATATCAGTGATTGTTTTCTTATCTTGTCATTTTGATCTAGTGATAATATCCATGTATTGAAATTTCTTTCTCATTTAAGGTCATGTAGGTCTTCTAGGGCATTGGGAGGCCAAATAAGGTCCTGCCACAAAAACGCGGGAGAAGGCCCTGCAAACATTTTGCAAGGCCTTCTCCCGCGTTTCTATGGCAGGGCCTTATTTGGCCTCCCAGTGCCCTACAAGACCTTTGAAATATGAAAGAAGGATCATCAGTAGTAAATCTAGTTCATGGGTAGTTAATATGAACAAATTTCAACCTCCCTATACCTTTGAAACATATGAGCAGAGCATTTTGAAACTTAGAACATTTGCATTCTTGAAAATATCCATCTAGTGAAGTTTCATTCTCATGTAAGGTCACCTAGGGCATGTAAGGATCTTTAGTTTCTCTCTTTTGGACCTTCTTTCTCTCATTTAAGGTCATGTAGGGCTTTGTGAGGCCAAATAAGGCCCTGCCACAGAAACGCGGGAGAAGGCCCTGTAAAACATTTGCAGGGCCTTCTCCCGTGTTTCTGTGGCAGGGCCTTATTTGGCCTCACAAAGCCCTACATGACCTTAAATGAGAGAAAGAAGGTCCAGAAGAATGAAACTAAAGATCCTCCCAATGCCCTACATGACATCAATACATCACATGCAGGTCCAAAAGAATTTTAGATAATATACTCAAAAAGAAATACTTGAGACAATTGTAAATAAAGCAAAGTGAAAATTTGATATTAATTCAATTGTTTACATCAATTGGCTTTGAGTTTCTCAATGACTCTCTTTCGACGCTCCAAAGCCATGGGTAGGGTGTAAGTCAAAATTGAGTTTGCTATTTCATCAACATTTCTAACTCCTAGACCTAGAGATATACCTATTTGACCTAAGACCTTTCCACGGAAGTTGGAACCTAAGGTTGTAGTTACAAGGGATTTCTTAACTAAAAAGGTACAATTACTCCCTTGTGTAATGGTTGATAAACAAAGCAATTTACTTAAGGCCTTTAGACACCATGCCATGAAGTGGCCCTGAGGACTGAACTCTTTATGGATAATTACAAAATGGTCTTTGGGAAGTTTTCGAATGTAGTTTGCAAGAGATGAGCCACCTCCACGAGCCACTCGATCACCTCCACTCCTTGCTGCAAACTTGTCGACTTCAATCACCTCCTGCACAAAGTTTTATGATTAGTAGCTGCATGTGTTTGTAAGAATGAATGACATGAATTGAAGATACTTACATCTTGAACTCTATCTTCTTCTTCTCCTCTCTCTGGAAGTTGTAAATTAATGCTGGAGTGGGACATCCCACTCTGCTTGATTACTGGTGAGGCGGGAACTTTTGATTCCAATATCCTTTCTAGTGCATTACTAAATTGTTCTTCTGTGATATGTTCATGTTCACTTGTGAGTATGTCATTGCAACGAATTTTATTGTGTCGGCCACTGAGTCACCAAATGGCAAACACTTTTTCTCCAACAAGTCAGAGGTACTATCCAAAGGACACTCTGACAAAGTACAAAACAAACTTAGGCATTCATCCAGCCGTAGCCCAAATGCCTTCTCTACATCATGTAAAAACAAATATTCTTGTCCCTAGACAAGAACCACTGAAAAAGTTTCAATCTCCACCTCTGGAATAGTTGCTTCTGGCTCCGAAGAGGTGGATGGCTTAGGCACTTCTTTCAACTTATCATCCACACCAAGAGGATAAGTTTTCTCAATAGCTTCTCTCTCTAATAGGAGATTCAAGGGTTCTTGAGGTGGTTCCTTTTTATCCTCGACAAAACCACCTGTAAGAAGATGAGGGATCTCATGAGGAATTGGTTCTGGTTCCTCATTCACAAAGAAAATTGTGGCAGCAATGAATGAAAGATATTTTGCACCCATCTTGCGTTTCCTATTAAATTTCCTTATAAGTGGCACAATTTCATCAAGAAGGTGCCCTGCTTCCTCTGCAATTACCTGGAACCGTTTCAATCGTTTTGTAAATGCCTCATCACCTTTGTGAATGTAGGTAAGAAGGTCACATGGAACCCAAGTTCCATCATATGGTGGTATTTCGAAGGAGAAACGCAATATATGAACTTGCATATATTGAAGTAGCTCCTCCAAAGCATCGGCATTCATTTGCACGGTTCCATGGAGGTCAAGAACCTTGGAGAGAAGATCATATAGGTCATGTTGACCTTTATAATCTGAATCCTCCAAAAATTCTAGAAACTTGTGGCGTGCACTCTTAGTAGGTACAGAGGTGGAAGCCATAGCTTGCAAATGCAGACTGCTCTAACACTCAATGTAGTTGCAAAAGTGAGAATTGAGGAGAGAGGACTCCTATTTATAACTTTTCTAGAATTTTTAAGTGATGGGTCCCACTTTTTCATAGAAGTGACTTTTCCGTAAATTAAAACATAAGAGTCTTGGAAAGGAAAACTTTGACATTTGAGATCACATCAAAGAAAATAAACAATAAGAATGCTCTTTCAAGAAAAACCTTGAGAATGTACAGATACAAGTAGAATGTGGCCAAAATATCCTTGAAGCAAATGTGAAAAATTTTTCATTGCAAAAATAGGTTTGTTTACAGGTTTCACAGTATCTTTACAAAAAAGAGTTATGACAATGAAATTTCAGTTCCATCCATGCTCCAATCTGCAAGAACCTTGATTTTGTCTTCCAATCTCTTTCCAATCTGTGGACAATTCATAAAAGAGTAAAACATTTTCAAATCATGAACAATAGTGATAGAATAAGATATATATATATATATATATCTATATGCATATATGGAATACAACTCTTACCTTGTTCCCTCGTATTCGAAATTTGAAATCATGAAGATCATCATATCCCATGATAAGTAAGTGCTCTCTCAAGTTGGCCAAGTTCCAATGTTGATTAACTAAAACCACCTCCATATCATTGTTTGGTAACTTCACATTAATTTCAAATGAAGCTAAAGATCCCTCCGAGCTTTGCAAAGGTATCCACTCTCCTAGTTTACACATCCAACGATCATAATAGAATCTGATGTACAATGAGGTGCGATGTTTTAAATAGCAAAACCCTATACCTGTGTCACCAATTCTACAACGATATCTATCCCCTTTTGACAATCCTTCTACATAACCCCAGTTTTCCCCAAACAATCCTTCTACTGCTTCGTATGTAATATCTTTACATAGGAACATTGTAGGAGTTTCTACAAAATGAATGCCTTGAAATATGAAAACAAAGCAATGGATTGGTAGAGTCCAATGAAGACCTATTGATCTAGACACTCGTGTGAATTTCAAAGAGTTATGTATGTCCATCACCATCTTACGCTTGAAAGATGATATGGACCAAAAATTAGGTTTTGGCCACTCTAAACTAAGAAGAGAGTCAACTTTGATAATCTCCAACCTTCCATATTCACCATCTGTGGAAGGAACAATGTACTTGTGAGTGTAAAAGAAGATCCTTTCACGAATAAGTTTAGCAGGAGGTACATCTGGAAACACTAATGCCCCAATGTATGCATGGAATGCTTTGAAAGTTCCTGTAAGACTATGAAGTGGTTGCTCTTCCACTAAACTAGAAGGAAATATGACTGTAGCAATGGAAAAACATATGAGATGAGTAATTAAGACATTTAACACCATGAAGCATTGAAAAAATAGAAATACTCACAATGGATTGGATATCTAATTCTATTGGAGTTTTCTAACTTCATGGTTGAAACTGTGAAGACATGTTGTACAATAGCAACCATCCCACCATGTGTTTGCTACTTGAAGCCTAAGAGCTTACCTTTCCAATGAAGATCCAAATCTCCACGATCTCGAACACGATGAGGACCAAGTCCAGATGGCTACATGTACACCCATGCACCTTTGCAAAACTCTTGTGGTAGCCAACTTCCTTCCATTGTTTTGATGTTGTGGCACGTCATTGTGTGAACTTTGTCTTTTGGTCTCCTATGACCTCTGGAGCTTTCCATGGGAGTAAGAGTTGTTGTCATTGCTGTTGAAGTTGGGAGGATGGTAGGAGGAGAAACAACGCTTCTGTTGTATGGTATGGAGGGAATAGAGGTGAAAAATATGACTTTTTGGGTTTTGGGTATGAAAATGGGAGTTTGAAGAGGGAAAATAGAGTTTTTTGAGTTATTTTGAAAAAAGTCACTTTTCTAGTTCACAAACATGCACGGATTTTGAATTAGAAGTCAAAAATAGCACTTTTGACCCTGAAAAGTGATATGGAGGTCATTTAATGGTATTATGATGAGTTTTACAACTTTTAAAAAATTTTGAATTTTTGGGCCCAGCCTGATTACGAGATTTCTTCTCTCTCTAGAAGACAACCCTGAACATAGAGGAATCTTGTCCCCTCTTCCCCCTTCAGCCTAGTATTTTATAGGGTATAGACTGTGGCCACCACCCTCTTCTGATTGGTCCATCACTAATCACTCCTTAAGCTAAAAGGCCCATCTAGGGTTCACCTTTTTTCCTAATGTGAGTTTGGAAACATTATTCTTGAGAGTGAGATAGGAGACCTAGAGCAAGGAAATGTAGGACAAGAACCCAAGGCTCCTAGAGGTAAGTCAGTTCTAACGAGAGTGATCACTCCAGATTGGATCCCTCAAGAAAACAGAAGCATAGAACTATTCTTGAATAGAGAAACAGAGGAAGCCTTTTGGAGATACAAGCGAGATCAACCTAGCCAATTCGGCATAGTCATAATCTACGAGTTCAAAGATCCTGAGACACCAGGCAAGGTTGTCTATTTAGATAACTCATCAGAGAAAATGTTCTTAGTAACAGAGCATGATAGACATGCCTACACTTGGCAAGGCCAATTGATTTTTTCTCCACCAAGATCCAATGTTTCTCATGGCCTCCAAGGTGTAGGATCATCCAAGGCCCATGCAAACCAGAGGGGAAGGACTAGAGAGACCTGAGGTAAGCTTTACACACAATGTGGGTAGAGATAGATCAAGACGGAAGGTGAAATACCTGAAAGAGAAAGACATCAAGCACATAGGCATCAAAGAGATGAACAAGATTTTCCATTGCCTAGACCTCCAAATACCAAAGAACCCTTAGACCCACTCAAGTGATCATGGCAATGAATAATTATTTTGACGGGACAGGAGATCCTTATGATCCTGTAGCCGAATTCAAACAAGTGTTAGGAGCTGAACAAGGTGAGGATTTGTTCACCCAATACGAGGCATTTGATTTGACTCTTAAGGGCACTGCCTTAGCTTGGTTTCAACCACTGAACAGTTGTAACTATCGAGACATAGGTCAACTGCTAGAAGATTTCATTGTAGAGTTCTCCAAGAGTGGCATCAAGCATAATACATCCTCCTTGATCCACAGCTTCAAGCAGACACCCTAAGAAACAGTGCAACTTGCAGGAAGACGGTTCAGATAGTACTTAGAAAGATGCCCTATTCCAGAGTTACCCACCCCAACCAAACAAGTGGTCTTGTTCTTAGATGGCTTACTGAGCACGAAGTTAAGATCATATGTGTACTTGAAAGAGCCTAGATCCATAGAAGAGTGTGTGCGCATGTGCATTGACATAGACGATAACTTGGGTGAGGGGCTAGAATTGTCCAAACTCTACAAGGATTCAGACAGTTCTACTAGTAATACTTCTAGAGCCTCCACTGAGATATATGAGATAGCTAAGCAAGTTGCCAAGAAGCTAGGAGTCCAAAATAGACAAACACCAAGAGTCACCTCATTGAACCGGTGTTATACTTGTAGAGAGGACCACATGGCTAATGTATGCTCATTGCAAAACCAGAATGTGAGAGAAAGGAATGTCGCATATTGCACTATTAAGAGAAAATACACGAACCATATAGCTCAAGATTGTCCATACAATAGGCAGGCTGTTAGACAAACATATCAGCAATCTTACCAACATGGTAGGTTAGAACCAATACCAACAGTCATATCATAGACCACAACAGCAATATCTGGCACCATATAGCCCACAACCAGTCCTAGGAAACGAACCACCAGCTCCTTCGAATGTAATTCGAGTTAAGTATGCACGGGCAGAAGAGAACCTTAATAGAGCTTTGGTGCCACTAACCCCATTGGTCTCAAAAAATGACTCTGAGCCTCATAGTTTAGACTACTCCCATGAAGGGAGTCCACATGCTTATTACATAGAGTCACCTGAGCATAGTGAGATTTACTCATATCAATATGAGGCATCACCTATGGAACAAAATTGGGAGCTAGAATACTCCAATGTCATGTACAAAAATCCTAATCCTAGGCCCCAATTGAGACAAATGAGACCACAAGCCCCTAGAGGACCATGTTTTAGATGCCAGGGTGACCATTTCATGCGTGAATGTCCCCACTCACCTGCTCCAGGACAAGGACAAAACATCACAATACAAGGCTTCTGTCTTGAGTGCAGCAAGGAACATCTTCTAAGAGAGTGTCCTAGGAACCCTTCTAGTGCGCCCAAGGTGACACCGATTAATGTGGTAGGCTTAGTGGTGGATTCAAGTTCAAGTAGTAGTAATGTGGCTCCTGTACGGGCAGTTACTAGGGCCCAAGCATTAAAACAGTATAAACCAGTTGAACAATCGGAGTCAAATGAATAAGGAGAGCCTAGTAGAAGGGAAACAAGAACATGGAAGGATACTACGGAGAAGGCCAATCGCAAGTGGAATAAAAAGTTATCGAAACTAGAAGAAAGTCTCAAAGGAGTGAAAACCAAAATAGAAGACATTGCATCTCAAAGTCCCTCGCATGCTGAAATTCCATCCACACCACCTCATTCCACCCTACCACCCATTGTAAACAGACCACCACCAGGGTCTGTTCTTGTAGATCCAACCCTAGAAGGCTTGGACATGATGTTCAAGGCCTACCATGCTTGTCTTCAAGAAGGGCCAACAGTTGCAAACCTAGACAAGAGTTACCCTAGAGTAGATTTAGAGATTGAATGGACAAAAATGTGCATGAAAATGGTAGAGCTAGCTCAGGCTATGCTCGAGACCAGTCAATCATTCAATCAGACAAACTCTATCAAACCGGATTTGCACTTCCAGGGCTTACTAGAAAGATTAGAGCAGTTGGTAAACACCAAAAGTTTCTTTACCTCCACAGGCTCAACCAGTTGTTGAGAGAGAAATTTCACCACCAAGGGAAGCTTATGTTCCTAATTCCACGGATGCTAGAACACCTCTTTCAATTCAAGAGTACTCTCAAGAGTTCTTGCACAAAATACAAGAAGAGAAATGGGCCAAGGAGAAGGGTAATCCCCCTCCTATTCCTGAAATTGATGATCTACATGATCAATTTCCCCAAGCCATTCCATCAATCTATGGAGACCAAGGAGGGCAAAAAGAAGATGAAAGATTAGATTTTGAATCTAATTCTTTACAAGAGTTGCCACAATTCACAGGCCCATGGGAATCTGAATCTCTTCAGATCAGAGCTCCCACAATATTACTAAGACACGAAGACTCAATCCTTCCAAGGAATACTGATGTCGTGAAGAACACTAAGGTTTAGTGTCATCTCACCGTAGAAGAGCTGCTCAAAGCAAAACTTGAGCTATGGAATCATGTCAAGGATCAGGTTCGAGAACTTGATTTCAATATGCCAAAAGCAAGCTCTGAGAAGAAAGTACAAGAGATACCTCTAGACAAAATTGAAGACATGAGTGAAGGTGAAGAAGGTAATACGTATCTTCCGATTACCTACCAAGGTTACACAACCAAAGCAATTGTAGATTCAGGTGCTGGTGTTGCTATTGCGACCACCTCCTTATGGAAGCGATGGGGCAAACCCACATTAAGACCAACTAGAATGAAGCTTCAAATGGCAGACGGTCATTTTGAAAGATCTCTAGGATTGCTCGAAGGGATAACCCTAACCACTTGTGGTATAGAGTTTGAGCACACATTTTCTATATGTGACTTTGAGAAAAATAATGTTTATGAGATGAACCTAGGAAGACCCTTCTTACGATAATTGCAAATAGTACAGGATTGGGGAACCAACTCCTTGTACTTACAGCATTTAGGGGTCACCACCAAGGTGAATTTGAAGGATTATACCTTGAGAGATGTGCCACCTCTACAGTGGAATCCTATCCACAAAGTGAAAGAAGATTCAATCTCTGTGCATTCTGGAAGTTCTCCTAACCCATCCTGGTTGCACGAAGATACTCACTTGTGGATGTGCAAGGTCGTCGAGGAAGAGGAAAAGCACCTAAAAGAAAGAAGAAGGAACTCCCCCAGGAGATAGACCGGTATACACTGATGATATTTCCAGATGAGGAATTTGAGCCTCATGGTTGGGCAGAAATCTTGGCCACCATGGATATTGCAGTCAATGAGGAACAGTGGACACCTCATTGTGATGAGGAGGGTTATGATATTTCAGTGTTCATGTGTCAGTCCCTGCTGGAAGAATGTGACCCTAGTGATGTCATAGAAGAAGAAGAGCATGACGATAATCTAGAGTCCATTCTGATGGATAGTTGCTTTAATTCAGAGCAACAGTATCTAGAAGATGTAGGAGTACTTACCCAAAAAGAAGAAGAACCTCTCACAAGTATTAAAACGGTAAATTCAAAGGATGGAAGTGAGAGTAGTCAAAAGAAAAAGAAAAGAAAAGCAGTGAAACAAGAAGAGGAGGAGTCATTGTTCGAAGTACTTAAAAATTTTTAAGGAATATGAAGCTAAAGACCAAAAAATTTTGGTACGAATGCCTAAGAGAGAGGCCATCATAGGAGAATCATATGATAATAAAGAAAAGGCCAAGAAGATTGTAGTGACCATTGAAGAGAACGAAGAGGGATGCACGTATATAGGAGATGACCTAAGTGCAAGAGAAGAAATGGAGCTCGAAGCTCTATTAAGGGAATATAGGGATGTGTTTGCATGGCACTATAGAGACCTGAAGGGGGTAGATCCAAGAATATGCTCTCATACGATCCCCATGACTGCTGATGCCAAGCCCACCAAACAGAAACCCTACACATATAATGACACTTATGCAGCCAAGATAAAAGAAGAAATTGACAGGTTGATTGAAGCTGTATTTATCTATGAGATTGAGCATACTGAATGGGTGTCCCCCATTGTTGTGGTGCCCAAGAAGAATGGGAAGTTACAAGTGTGTATTAACCTTAAAAATGTTAATGCTGCTATGATCGGAGATAGCTATCCGCTTTCAATCACTGAACATTTATTGGAGCGTGTTGCAGGCAAGGAAGTTTATAGCTTCCTTGATGGATTTTCAGGTTACAATCAAGTAGCCATTGCCCTGGAAGATCAACACAAAACGGTGTTTTCCACAGAGTGGGGAATCTTTGCATTCCGTGTGATGCCATTTGGGCTCACTAATGCACCTGCAACATTCCAAAGGCTCATGTGTCATGTCTCCAAAGAATTATTGCGAAAGAGCTTAGAAGTATATGTGGATGATTTATGTGCTCATTCCCAAGAAAGAAGATACCACATCCCTGAGCTCAGACAGATCTTCAACAAGTGCAGAGAATATCGAGTGTGTCTGAACCTAGAAAAGTGTGTGTTCATGGTACACCAAGGTAAAATCTTAGGCCATATTGTTTCTAAGAACGGAATATCTATAGATAAGGATAAAGTTAGAGCCATAGTAGAGCTCCCAAGGCCGATGAATGTTAAAGAGGTACAAGCCTTTATGGGCCATTGTGGATATTACTGCAGGTTTATCCACATGTATGCGATCATAGCTAAACCTCTTTATGGTTTGTTGACAAATTTTGAGTGGAGTGACGAATGTGAAAATTCCTTCAATGAGCTGAAGAGATGTTTGTGCACAACACCAATATTGACTACTCCTGATTGGAAAAAACCATTTCATGTCCATGTGGATGCATCCAATCATGCCATAGGATGTGTGCTAGCAAAACCCACAGGTGAAGGAAATTTAGATTTGCCCATAGCATATGCTAGTAGACATCTAAACCCAGCTGAAAGAAATTATACCACAACGAAGCGAGAGGGCTTAGGCATGGTATATGCTGTGAAGAAGTTTAGACACTATTTATTGGCCAACAAGCTCAAGTTTTTCACTGATCATCAAGCGTTGTATTTGGTCAATAAACCTTGCAATACAGGACGATTAGTAAGGTGGTTCCTCTTACTACTGGAATATGAATTTGAAGTTGTTGTTAGGAAAGGTAGAACCCACCTCAGAGCAGATCACCTTTCTTGCATCACTTCAAAAGAGCCATCGCAAGGAGTGTCTGATGAACGATCTGACGCTTATCTGTTCAATTTAGAAGTTGTTCCTAAATGGGCAAATAAGTTGGTACCAGTCCTAACTTTTGGACTCGCAAATAAGAATGTGAAAACATCACAAGAAGGAATTGTAAAATCACAAAAATATCACATATTGGCAGGAAGTATGTACAAAAAATATACAGAGGGTGCACTAGCTTGTTGTGTTGAGGACAATGAGCATAGTAGTTGGTTGCAACAAGCTCATAAAGGATTGCTAGGAAATCATTATTCTAAACAATGTCTACCCCCTATCATCCACAAGCTAACAGACAAGCCGAGAGCACAAATAAGATCTTATGTAATGTATTGACCAAACTCGTCAATAATAAATGCTCTGATTGGAACAAATAGCTTTATCATGTTGTTTGGGCTTACCGGGTTGCCTATAAAACGGTACTCAATGCCACCCCATTTTAGATGGTCTTTGGACAGAATCCTATGCTACCATTAGATTTCTTGATCCTAACTTTAAAGGTAGCACAAGAGCATGAGTGGAATGGACACGAATTGTCATCCAAGATCTTTGATGTAGAATGCTTAGCAGAGACGAGGCTACAAGCTGTAGCAGGTATCTACGCTACCAAGAAAAGGCAAAAGGCATACTTCGATGCACACATCAAGGATAAGGGACTGAAAGAGGGAGATCTAGTGTTGTTTATGTATATGCATGTGTATATGTATGAAACATGCATGTGCATGTGGATGCATTTCCATTTGCATCCATGTGTATGTGCATGCATGCGAATGTGCATGCATGTGAATGTGCATATAGTGTTGATGCAAATGTCCAAGCCTTCACATTTGGCTTAGCATGGGAGACAATATGTGCAACTATCACTTGATGAAGCGTGTGAACCCTGGCTTGTAACCACTTGATCATTTACCATTTGGAAAAGATTAAATCATTGAGAGAATCTTGTAAAAGTCTATAACTCATGGAGTTGGATAGAATATTAGTTAAGACTTTAGATTGAGAGAATAAATCCTAAATTAGAGGAGTCTCTTTTTAGTTGGAGCCAAGTTTTGAATTCAAATTCAAACTTGGAAGAAAACTCTTATAAAAAGAGGCTTTGTAAATCTTGTGGACAAGGTGGCCTCATTCATAGCTCTCTCCTTGATCCTTTGTAGTAGTTGAGTACCTTACACTATAGCTCACTTACTCCGTCATCATTGAGCATCATTACAATGCCAATGATCTTGTACAATCATGTTTTATAATACATATAGTTCATTGAACATCTCTGTTTACTTCTCTACTATGACTACTCAAAACAATCAACTTTCTCTGGTCATATCTTAGTGAATATTCAACTTGTTGGAACTAGGTTAAATTCTATGTTGTGCTACCAAAATTCCAAGGCATTTAATTCAGCCTTCCAGAAGAAATTGGCATCAAAGTGCTCACTGGTCATTCACAGGTTAGTCCCTAAAAAGTCGGGGGTAAGCTTTGGATTGCTAAACTTATTTCTCAGAGCATAGTTTATCATTTTAGATGATTCGACTTGCAATCATTAGCTATCTAAGCTAATGGAATTCCCTCAAAAGGAATTTCATCAATTGTTACTGTACTGTGAGCACTGAACAAAAGAACTAAGAGGTGTATAGACTAAAATAGCAAGTTTTGTGGCACTAGCTATTCATGAAGTAGTCTGTTTTGATTCAATTGTTTCAAGCATCAACTCCAAAGTACATAGGTACTTTCTTGGTTTCATTTGCAAGCTAAAGTGTATTAGGGTAGTTACAAAGCAGATTTTAGCAGTACTACCTCACTTCCTTGAGGTATCCATCCATCTCTCCCAATAGTACTATATATATATATATATATATATATATATATATATATATATATATATATATATATATATATATATATATATATATATATATATATATATATATATATATATATATATAACTCAAAGCAGGTTTTACAAAGACCCTACTATATAACTCTAAAGTGTATTAGGGTAGTTACAAAGCAGGTTTTAGCAGTATTACCTCACTTCCTTGAGGTATCCATCCATCTCTCCCAATAGTGGTATTAGAGCAAGAAGAGGTAAAATGGGAGATGGGTTCCCTTCTTTCATGGATAAATTGGACAGGAATAACTATCCAACATGGTCCTTGAGGATGAAGAATTATCTAAAAGGAAGGAGTCTCTATGGATACATATTAGGAGATGAGGAGATGCCCATATTTAGAAGCAAAGATCAAGAGAGGAGCAAGAAAGACTCAACTCATGGTGTGCCAAAGATGCTTTAGCCAGGTCATATCTGCTTAACTCTATTTTTGGCTTCCTTCTTCCTCATATTAGGAATTTCAAAACTTCTCATGAGACTTGGGATACTCTATCTTCATATTTTTCTGCCAATAGAAGAGCTAGGAAAAATAAATTGGGGATGGATTTTCCTACTTCAACCATAATCAAGGATACAACCATGGCTACAACAACAATTATCAAGGAGGATACAAATCAAGAAACGACTTCAACAACTATACAGAGGATCAAGAGGATTCTCTTCTCATTATGAACATGACTTCAAAACAAGGTATTAATGATGAGCACCTCTTCTATATTGACTCAGGTTGTTTAAACCATGTAGCAAGAAATGTAGCTCTCCTTTCTGATTTTGAGGAGCCCACGGGAAAGCACCAAGTGTAGACAGGTGATGATACCAAGCATTCAATTTTCAAGGTAGGAAATGTCAAAACTTTTGATGGGAATCGGAATCCGTTGAGTAGAGTTCTTTATGTACCTACTATCACAAAGAATTTGATGAGTGTTGGACAGATAGTGGAAAAGGGTTTGCAGGTTAGGTTCAATAAATTTGGAGCCTTTGTGGAGGACTCCCAACATGGATTCAGGAGAATTGCCAAGGGAGAGAAAACAGGTAGATTGTTTACATTTGTGCTTGAGGACACTAGAAACATTGCACTTTATAATTATAAGGATCAAACCTTGTCTGAGTTAGAGATATGTCACAAAAGATTAGGGCACATTGGTGAGAGAACATTGAAACAGATATGTAGAGATCAGCTTGTACTTGGGATACCTAATGTATCCAAGCAACGCATGATCTATAAATGTGGTGCATGTCAGTTTGGTAATTCACACAGGTTACCCTTTACAAAGAAAGGTTATATGCATGAGGGTTATTTGGAACTTGTCCACACAGATGTGTGGGGACCAACCAAGGACCCTTCAATTTCAGGCTCAAGGTACAATGTGTCATTTATTGATGATTTCAGTAAGTGGACTATCTTGTATTTCATGAAACATAAGGATGAAGTGTTCAATTGTTTCAAGAAGTATCTTGCAATTGTGAGAAATCAAATAGGAAAAAGCTTAAAGAGGATAAGGTCAAATGGAGGAGGTGAGTACTTCTCCAATGATTTTGATGCATTTTTGCAAGACAGAGGTATCAAAAGGGAGATCACTACTAGATATACTCCTGAGCAAAATGGAGTAGCAGAGAGGAGGAACACATTGATTGTGGACGCAGCTAGGCCAATGTTAAATGAAAAAAAGTTGTCTAATTACTTGGGGTGGAGTGTTTCTACTGCCACTTATCTTATTAACAAGTTACCTTCGAAGTCCCTTGATGGGATTCCCCCCTATGAGGCATGGCATGGTAGGAGACCATCACTTGAACATTGTAGAATATTTGGTTGTGTTGCTTATGTGCATGTTCCCTCTCAAATCAGAGGTAAGTTAGACTCTAAGGCTGAGAAATGCATCTTCGTAGGGTATGATATAAATAAAAAAGGATAAAAGTTTTATAATCCATCCAACAAAGGATTTATGGTTAATAGAGCTGTTGTGTTTGATGAGAATGATTCTTGGTTTGAAAGTGAATGCAAGAAGGTCAAATTGCCATATGACTTGGAAGAAGATAGTTAGCCATATTTTTTGCTTGGTTAACTTCTTGAATAACCTTCAATAGAGAGAGAGAGAGAGAGATAATTCAAAGAGAACGAGGTAGAAAAGAGAGAAACAAAGAGATAGAGACAATAAGATAGAGATTAGACAAAAGAACAATGAATCAACAAGTGATTGTTTCATCTTGTAAGCACAACGCAATTGTGAACGTTAAAGAGCTCTTCAATCAGATGTGTGTAGATGCGGATTGAAAAGCCTCCAAAGTTTTTATTCTTTTGGTAAAAAAACCATCGTGTAACCGATGCTAAACCATTGTACGTTTTCAAATTGGATTAGTTATGCAATGCTCTCTATCCTCGTTTATGCGATGCATTTTATTGTCGCTTATGTGACACATTTTTACTTCGTCACTTTAGTGATGCTTAATGCTACTGTCACAATGCATGTCGCTCCACACATTAATAGGAATGTCGAAGTTTTCATGGTTTAACTGATGTCGCATGCTCGACGTTCGTTGTGATGCTTGATGCAATTATATAGCGACAAAATTGTGTCACGTTAACCATCGCTATGTGCCCGTATACCTTGTAGTGCACACACACTCTCACAATCAAAGAGGAGCACACACACAGATTGAGGCAATGAAGAATAATCTTACTTCTTCATCTTCTTCTATTACATAAAAGGAATGTACAAGAAGGACCTAATACAACAATACATCTAGTGCAATAAATAAAGAACAGTACATAAGGAAAATCTTAATGTCCACAAATGAGTGAGTTGTTAAGAAACAAATATTCCATCACTCTCAGTAGGCAAATCTAGTAAAACTCAATGAAGTATCCCTACCATATACTGATGTGACCACTATACATGTCAAAGAAATGAAAAAGTGATATGTATCATCCTCGATCATGACATGTTGAGTTTGATATCTCAACACTCCCCCTCAAGCTCAACATCATGTCCTCTAATCCAAGCATCAAAACATCTTCGGCTTCTCTGCTCCAAGTGCTTTAGTAAAAATATCAGCAACCTGCTCATCTGTACTCACATAAACAAGATCAATATCACCTGTTAATACCTTCTCTCTGATGAAATGATAGTTTACCTTGATCTGCTTTGTTCTAGCATGAAAAACAGGATTTCATGCTAACTCAATACTACTAAGATTATCAAAATAGATGATGATGGGCTTTTGCACTTCCACACCTTAATCTGCAAGTAGCATCTCTAACCATGTTGCTTCACCTCCTCGCATTGCAACACCTCTATACTTAGCCTCTATACTTGACAAAGCAACGGTTGATTGCTTCTTGCTTCTACATGTACTTATTGCACTCCCAAGTGAGAATAGAAAGCCACCAGTAGATTTTCTATCTCGAATACTACCAACCTAATCTGCATCTGTGTATCCATGAATGTGCAAATCTACACCATCTTCATAAAACAATGCACAATCCAATTTAGCACTCACATAGCATAGAGTGCGCCTCATAGAATCTAAGTGTTGTTTTGGAAACCTTCATAAATTGACTTTGAAGTCCAACTGTGTAACTTAGATGAGGCCTTGTAATTGTGAGGTATATCAAACTTCCGACAATTTTCCTATACATAGTAGCATTTTTCAATGCTTCACTTGTGTAGTATCCAACTTTGGATTCTCATATAATGACATATAAATTGACTTACAATCAGCCATACCATACTTTTGTAGCATACTCAAGGCATATTGCCTTTGTGACATCCATATACCTATTTCTATATGCATAAACTCAATGCCCAAAAAATAGCATAACACATTAAGATCTTTAATGTCAAATTCTTGCATAAGGAATTGCTTTACCTCTTTAATGCTTGCTTCATTATCACCTCCTACAATCAATTCATCAACATAAATAGCCACAATCGTGATGCCATCGTCACCCTTCCTTGCATATAATGAATGATCTACATCACACATAGAAAATCCAATCGTGGTAAAGTAGTCAGTAATCCTTGCATGTCAAGCAAGAGGGGCTTGTTTAAGCCCATACAAAGCCTTTTACAAGCTGCAAACATATTTTGGGTGCTTTGAATCTTCATATCCTTGCGGCTGGTCCATGTATACTTCTTCCTATAACTCGCCATATAGGAAAGCATTCTTCACATCCATCTGATGCAAAGTCAATCTTTTTGTTGTAGCGAATGAAACAAGTGTTTTGATAGTAGACATTTTACTTATAGGGTTGAACGTTTCCTCATAATCAATGCCATATGTCTATGCATATCCTTTTGCTACCAATCGTGCTTTGTACCTGCTTATGCTACCATTAGCATTGTGCTTTGCCTTATAGACCCACTTGCAGCCTATGGATTTCTTTCGTTGTGGCAATGGAACCAACCTTCATGTTTCATTTTCATAAAGTGAAGCCATCTCCTCATCCATAGCTTTCTCCCAATCTGC
The DNA here is from genome assembly GCA_020310875.1 of Ceratopteris richardii. Taxonomy (NCBI): domain Eukaryota; kingdom Viridiplantae; phylum Streptophyta; class Polypodiopsida; order Polypodiales; family Pteridaceae; genus Ceratopteris; species Ceratopteris richardii. The sequence goes on from CM035437.1 coordinate 86,262,926, forward strand.
ATTCCCAATTGCATCTTCAAAACAAGAGAGTTCAACATCTTGTATTACCCTTGTCATGTAGGCACAATGACAAGCCATGTAACTGTCATATGTCAATTGTTGCATTGAATTCTGCATCCTCCCAGATCGTCTTGGTCTTGGATCTCTCTTTGTATCACTTGCATGTGCCTTTCTTACTCTTGGCGTCTTCACAGAGGGCAATCCAAGTTCTTCATCAAGACTCTTTTATGAACCACTTGAATCTCCATCACTTTCTTCAAAACCTATAGATGTTTTAACACTAGCATAAAGATTTTCGTTACCTTTTTTGGATTTATTTGATGAATTTTCTAAAGTAAAATTCCATACAATCTTCCACTCCATGGATTTGAGTAACCATTTCTTGGTGATGCATCTTTCCACTCAAAACTTGAGATTCTACACTTGATTTTTCAGCATTTTCTTTGTCATTTGGTTCAAGATTAAGTCCTTCTTTGGCATCTACATAGAAGCTTGACATTTCATCAAATACCACATCTCTACTTACCTTTACATGTCCTGTGAGTAGTTTATCACATTTATATCCCTTTTGCTCAAGGGAGTACCCAATGAAGATACATTTTTTTGCTTTTGGATCAAGCTTCATCCTCAACTCATCTAGAATATGTACATATGCATTACAACCAAAAACTTTCATATGTAATAAGTTTGGCTTTCTACCTATGAAATTGTCTTCAAGTGTAACTTGATGTATAGTAGCAGTCAGAGTTTTGTTCACGATGTATACAATAGTATGCATAGCATAATCTTCTCAGCCATCAAGGCTCTTTCTATTTCTACACTATGCCTATTTTTGCATTTAGCAATGCCATTTTGTTGTGGTGTTTACCTACATGAAAACTAACATCGAATTCCATGACTTTTTAGAAAGTTGTTGAACTCATTCGACATGTATTCACCTCCTCCATTATATCTTAATGTTTGAATATACTTCCATGTCTGCTTGTCCACCATAAGCTTAAGATTCTTGGAAGCGAGTGAACACCTCACTCTTCTCTTTCATGAAATATACCCATACTTTTTGTGTACGGTCATCAATGAAAGTAACATAAAACCTCCAACTACCCATAGATGTGGTCTTTGTAGGACCTCAAACATCTTTCACTAACATGTGTGTCATGTGGAAATGATGCTCTTGATTTTTTACCGAATTCACATGTTGCACATACCTTTTGCATCTCTAGAACCTTGAAATTTTATAGTCCAATGACAATCTCCTTTCACTACATCAATTTCAGCCCCTGCAAGTTTGCATGTCCAATTTGTTTGTGCCAGATCTCTATGTCAGCAATAACTCTTGCATCTTCAAAAAAGTCAAAGTCATCAGACCATCGTAATGGTCCAAGGCACACGACAGATTTGACAAAAAATGGACATTCTTACCTTTTCAGAGCTTTCCTACTATATTGGAGATCTTTTCTTGCATAAAAGCTCAAAAACACACAAGCATGAACTTGCTCAAGAGCTCTCTCACTCTCTCTCGCATGCACAAATGAGAAAGATGGAGAGAATAGGTGAATATGGTGAATCATTTGATTTTTTGGGGATGCAAGAAGATGATGTATGGGTGAAAAGGGAGTTTAGAGGAGGTGAGAAACACTAAAAACAATGCAAAAACAACAACAAAAACTGAAATTAATTACTTTCCAATGCCGATTCTCACTATACTCTTACCACAAGCATTCGTCCTAGAGCTCGATCCCCGACAACGGTGCCAAATTTGGTGTTGTTCTAAGCTAGGATAAGCTCCATGCTAAGAAGTACCACCTCCTTAGATTTCAATCCGCCGAAGAGATAGGAGTGATATGAAGATTGTGAATGGATGAAGTGAGTGAAGGTGAAGGTGAGAAGCATGAGAATGCACACACACACGGTAGAGACAAGGGAGAAGTAGTGGAAGGTCACGAACAAGCTCTATTACTCAAGAACACTATTACAAGCTCTCCAAAGAGATTGTAAGCTCATACAAGCCAACCTCAAAAATGAGCTCTCTAGCTCTTTTTATAGTTTCTAGACTAGTTTGGATCAGTTTCATATCTAGTGTCTCGCATAGTTAAAAAATAGGTTCTCGGGGTCATTTGGAGGTCCAAATGAGGTCTAAAAATAACCAAAATTGGTATGATCGTTCTAGCTAGACTCATCAAGCTGGAGGACTCCTTGGCTTCCAAAAAATGGAGCTGCTAAATACAAAATTGGATGTTATTATGGTACATATGCTACAAGAATGATAATAATCATTGTTTGAAGTTTGAAGAGAATATCATGAAGTATATTTTTTGAAAAAAAAAGTGAAGTGTATGGCCCCCGCAACTCACTGCATTCTCGTCTTTACATGCTACCTCTGCATCGATGTGTGTGGCTGCTACCAGATGTACTACCACTAGTAACAAATAACTCAAGCTCTATTCTTTCTAGTGTTGGCAGACTCCTTGCCCTTGCTGTTGGTGTAATTCACAAGCCTACACATTTGGCTTGATGGATACATTGAAGTCCATACACATATGGAGAAGCATAGGAACTATTGATAGTGGTTAATTACCACTTTACTTTCTTGTAAAAGTCAGATTTGACTTGGAATCTTTGTAAACACCTACCAAATGGCATTCGTGGAAAAAGGTAGACTTGATTGATGGAATATCTCCTACGATATAGGAGCTTGATCATAGGGAGCCAAAAGTTTGAATTTGAATTCAAATTTTTACTCAATCACTATAAAAGTGTTCATGGAAAAGTCGCAGGTAAGACTCATCATTTTCGAGCTCATTACTGTCGTTTCTGAGTGTGTGTGAGGCCTACAATCTAGCCCACACCTATCTACACCATTAGGCAATGATCTTCATGCAATTGGAGTTGTATAGAACTGTTCATTAATACATATATTTACGTTGTTCATGTCTGAGTTCTCTGTCATACTACTTGAAAGTCTGTCAACTTGTGGAGAGCGTCTGAGTCATTTCTTTACCAAATTCAAAGATCTAAAGCTTGTTGGATTCAGCTCAAAGTTGTCTACATGCTATCAAAATTTGAAGAGATTCTATTTAGCCATTTCAGAGAAAAGCTCGTCGAGGTGATCATTGGTCATTGACTACAACAATCCTAAAAAATTGGGGGTAAAGGTTTACTTGCTAAATTGATTTCTCTTAGCATAGTTTATCTTTTTACATCATTCCACTTGGAATAGTTAGCTAGCTAAGGTAATTAGATACCTGTAAAAGTAATTTTTCCAATTCCTACTGTGCTGGTCATACTGAGCAAAAGATCCAGCAGGTATCAAGAAAAAAATAGAAGGTTCTCTTGACATCTTGAAGTCTAAAGTTATCTGTTTTGATTCAATCATTACACATATCATTTCCAAAGTACATAGGCCATTTTATGGTATCATTGGAAAGCTAAGGAGGTCCAGTTATCAAGTTTGAAGCATTAGTGGGCTGGTACAAAGCATGTTTTGGCAGTACCTACTCAATCTCTTGGAGTGTCCATCCATCTTTCCCAAAAGTGGTATCAGAGCAAACTAAGGTAAAATGGGAGATGGTTTTCCTTCATTTATTGATAAATTAGACACGAACAACTATCAGGCATGGTCTCTAAGGATGAAGACATACCTACAAGGAAGGAGTCTTTATGGATACATCTTAGGAGATGAGGAATTGCCCTCATTCAAAACAAGAGGATTGCCAACAAAGGAAGAAAACATGAAAAGCTCAACACATGGTGTGCAAAGGATGCATTAGCAAGGTCTTATTTACTCAAGTCCATCTCTGTTTCTTTTGCCACACATTAGGAATTGTAAGACATCCAAAGCAACTTGGGAAACCTTGTCGTCTTATTTCTCTTCCAACACAAGGGCTAGAAAAAATCAGTTGTGGATTGAATTTACCACATTAAGGAAGCAACCTAAGCAAGATGTTTCAGAATTTGTGACCAAGGTTAAAGATGTGGCAGATCAGTTAGCAAGCATAGGAGAAGAGATTGAAGAAGAACAGATTGTAAGGCAAGTGATCAATGGGATCAAAGCTGATGACAAATGGGAAAGCTTCACCACTCCCATGGACCGTTACATGGATATGCAGATTCCAGACCTTACCACTCTCATGGGACAATTATTCACTCATGAAGCAAAGCTCAACAAGAATGGAGATACATCGAAAGGTAATAGCTCTTCTACCCTATACATTGATAAAGGTAAAGCTAAAGATAAAGGCAAGAACAAGAAAGGAGAAGATGAAGGCTCTACCTCCCAAGCTAACTATGCAGGGAGAGGTAGATCATCAAGAGGAAGGGGCAGAGGAGGTAAACAAGGAAGGGGGAGATCCTATAAATCCTCACCATGCAACATTTGTGGTTTATCAAATCATACTACAGATGAGTGTTTCAGGAATTACAAGAATCAGAGAGGAAGAGGATACCAAAGAGGTGGATACTCACAGTCAAGAGGAAGATTCAACCATCACCAAGGCTACAACAACAACAACTACAACAACAATTACAACAACAACTACAATGGCAACTACCAAGGAGGATTCAAATCCAAAAAGGACTACAACAACTATACAGAAGAGCACGATGATTCTCTCCTAATCATGAACATGACTTCAAAACCAGGTATAAATGATGATCACCTATTCTACATTGACTCAGGATGCTCAAATCATGTGGCTGGCAATGTAGCACTACTCTCTGATCTTGAGGAACCAAAAGGTAAGCACCAAGTACAAACAGGTGATGACACCAAGCACTCAGTATTTAAAGTTGGAAATGTTAAGACTTGTGATGGAAATCAGAACTTGTTGAGTAGGGTAATCTATGTACCAACCATTACCAAAAATCTGATGAGTGTTGGATAGATTGTGGAGGAAGGTTTGCAGGTTAGATTCAATCAATTGGGAGCATTTGTGGAGGATCCAAGGAATGAATTCAAAATGATTGCTAAAGGAGAAAAAACAGGTAGACTTTTTACTTTTGAGCTAGAAGACACAAAGAATATTACACTATACAGTTATAAAGATCAAACACTTTCAGAGCTTGAGATTTGGCACAAAAGATTAGGGCATGTAGGAGAAAGAACCTTGAAGCAGATATGTAGGGATCAATGTGTTATTGGAATACCCAATGTTTCCAAACAACACATGATATATAAATGTAGTGCTTGTCAGTTTGGGAAGTCTCACAGGTTACCCTTCTCAAGGAAAGGCTACATGCATGAAGACTACCTAGAACTTGTTCATACATATGTATGGGGACCAAGCAAAGACCCCTCAATCTCAGGATCAAGGTACTATGTATCTTTTATTGATGATTATAGCATGTGGACTGTATTGTACTTCATGAAGCACAAGGATGAAGTATTTAATTGCTTTAAAAAATATCTTGCACTAGTTGAGAATCAGACAAGAAAGAACTTTAAGAGACTAAGGTCAGATGGAGGAGGTGAGTACTTCTCCAATGAATTTGAAGACTTCTTGCAGGACAGAGGCATCAAAAGAGAAACCACCACAAGGTATACTCTTGAACAGAATGGGGTAGCTGAGAGAAGAAATAGGTTGATTGTTGAGACAACTAGGTCTATGTTGAATGAAGAAAAGTTACCTAACTATCTATGGGCAGAGAGTGTTTCTATTGCCACTTACCTCATAAACAGATTACCATCTAAGTCCCTTGATGGGATGACACCCTATGAAGCATGGCATGGTAAAAGACCCTCACTAGACCATTGCACGATATTTGGATGTGTAGCATATGTACACATTCCTTCTCAGATAAGAGGTAAGCTAGACCCTAAGGCTGAGAAGTGCATCTTTATTGGATATGATTTAAATCAGAAAGGGTACAGGTTTTACAACCCTCCTAATAAGGGATTCATGGTTAGTAGAGATGTTGTCTTTGATGAAAATGATTCTTGGTATGAGAATGAATTCAGGAAGTTTAAACTACCCTATGACTTGGAAGAGGAGTTTCCAAGTCTTGCTAAGGAGGAACCTACTCAGAATGAAGACTCAACTTCAAATGATGAAGATGTTTCAACCTTGAAGAGTTCAAGGCATGGAAGTCCAAGGGCAAAGTCAAAATGAAGAAGCTTGAAGATATACCTGAATCTTCAAATCAGTCAATCAGAAGATCACACAAAAAACCTATCAGATATGGGTATGATACATTTCTTGTTACTAAACATTCTGTTTAGCTTGCCAAAGATTTGTCAATTGAAGAATTAGGATCATATGAAGAAGCCATAACCAAGACAGAATGGAAAGAAGCTATGGATGAGGAGATTGAAGCACTCAAGGAAAGTGACACATGGGAACTAGTACCAAAGAAGGACTCCAAAAAGGTAATAGGATCCAGATGGATCTATAAACTCAAAAGAAATTCTGATGGGTCAATCAGCAGGTATAAAGCTAGATTGGTAGCAAAAGGTTTTGCACAAACCCAAGGCATTGACTATGAAGAGACATTCTCTCATGTGGCCAAGATGCCAACCATCAGAGTGTTGGTAAGTGTGACTGCATCAAAAAATTGGAACATGTACAAATTGGATGTCAAAAATGCTTTCTTGAATGGATGGATTTTAGAGGAGGTATATATGTCACAGCCTCCTAGCTATGAGGTCCCTAAGAAGGTAACATATGTTTGAAAATTGAAAAAGGCTTTATATGGATTAAAGCACGCACCTAGGGCATGGAATTAGAGGTTAAGTACATACCTCCAAGATCAAGGTTTTGTCATGAGCAAGGCAGATACTTCTCTATTCATTAAGAGAAGTAATTCAGAGGTAATATACCTCTGTGTTTATGTTGATGACATCATACTTACAGGTAATGATGTTAATGGAATCAGACAAACCAAAAGCCAGATGATGAAGGAGTTCAAGATCAATGATCTTGGTCTACTAAAGTACTTTCTTGGACTTGAGATAGTCTATACTAACTCAGGGATATACATTAATCAGAAAAAGTACATACAGGATATGTTGAAGAAGTTTCACTTGCAGGATGCCAAAGTCGCAAGTATTCCAATGGAGGTAAACCTAAAACTAAGTGCCCATGAAGGTGATGAAGTTAATGACATTACAGGTTATCAAAGTATGGTAGGTAGCTTGAACTATGCTACCTTAACAAGGATATATATTGCATATGGAGTTAGTGTGCTAAGTCAGTTTATGCACAAGCCAAGAGTACCTCACCTAGAAGCTGCCAAAAGAACTCTAAAGTATCTCAAGGATACACAACATCATGGTTTGTATTTTCCTTACACTTCAGACATAGATATCAAGATCTATTCATATGCAGATTGGGCAGGATGCAAGGATGATAGGAGGAGCACTTTAGGATACATTTCATTTGCAGGTGATAAGCCAATATCATGGTCTTCAAAGAAGCAACCTACTGTTGCTTTGTCTTCTACAGAAGCAGAGTATAGAGGATTGGCTAATGCCACAGAAGAAGCCATATGGATCAAGCTATTGTATACAAAATTGGGTTTATATACTAGGTCACCAATAATCTTTGGAGACAATACAAGCTCACTTCATCTTGCAGCTAATCCTATCTATGATGCTAGGACCAAACATATAGAGGTCCATTACCATTATGTGAGACAGAAGTTATTAAACAAGGACATTCAACTAACCTATGTATCAATCAACATGCAATGTGCAGATTTGTTGACTAAAGCTTTGGATGGAACCAAACTTTGTAGGTTCAAAGCAATGATTGGATTGTAGGATATACATGAAGATTGAAGATGAAGACCAAGCCAAAATGTTTGGCTTGAGGGGGAGCTATTGGTCTAACACATTTGGCTTGATGGATACATTGAAGTCCATACACATATGGAGAAGCATAGGAACTATTGCTAGTGGTTAATTACCACTTTACTTTCTTGTAAAAGTCAGATTTGACTTGGAATCTTTGTAAACACCTACCAAATAGGATTTGTGGAAAAAGGTAGACTTGATTGATGGAATATCTCCTAGGATATAGGAGCTTGATCATAGGGAGCCAAAAGTTTGAATTTGAATTCAAATTTTTACTCAATCACTATAAAAGTGTTCATGGAAAAGTCACGGGTAAGACTCATCATTTCCGAGCTCATTACTGTCAATTCTGAGTGTGTAGAGGCCTACACTCTAGCCCACACCTATCTACACCATTAGGCAATGATCTTCATGCCAATGGAGTTGTATAAAAGTGTTCATTAATACATATATTTACATTGTTCATTTCTGAGTTCTCTGTCATACTACTTGAAAGTCTGTCAACTTGTGGAGAGCATATCTCAGTCATTTCTTCACCAAATTCAAAGATCTAAAGCTTGTTGGATTCCGCTCAAAGTTTTCTACATTCTATCAAAATTGAAGAGATTCTATTCAGCCTTTTCAGAGAAAAGCTCATCGAGGTGATCACCAGTCATTGACTGCAACAATCCTAAAAAATCGAGGGTAAAGGTTTACTTGCTAAATTGATTTCTCTAAGCATAGTTTATCTTTTTACATCATTCTACTTGGAATAGTTAGCTAGTTAAGCTAATTAGATATTCCTAAAAGGAATTTTTCCAATTCCTACTGTGTTGGTCATACTAAGCAAAAGATCCAGTAGGTATCAAGACAAAAATAGAAGGTTTTCTTGACATCTTAAAGTCTAAAGTTATCTGTTTTGATTCAATCATTACACATATCGTTTCCAAAGTACATAGGCCATTTTAGGGTGTCATTGGAAAGCTAAGGAGGTCCACTTATCAAGTCTGAAGCATTAGGGGGCTGGTACAAAGCAGGTTTTGGTAGTACCTACTCAATCCCTTGGAGTGTCCATCCATCTTTCCCAACACTTGCCACCTTTTCAAGACCCATTCTTCTCTTATGCCTTCTTGATGTGACAGTCTTGGATTCTATGGCCTTTCTTCATACAATGCAAACACTCTCCCTTGAACTTCTTTTAGTCGTTCCTCTTTTTGTCTCCATCTTTTGAAGAGTTTGTTTTTTCTCCTTTTCCATTTGCTATGAATGAAGCATTGTTGGAAGCAGCCAGAGGCATAGAAGACGCGGAAGCATGTAACGACGGAGCAGGGAGCCAGTCAAATCTTTTTTCAAAGAATTATGTTTTCAAATACTTTCCAAAAACCTCCAACAGTGATTTTTATCACTATTGTAACATATGTAACATAGAAAACCCCATTTTGTAATCCATAGCTCCATTTTGTGCAAGCTGAGGAGTCCTCCAGCTTGAGGAGCTTAGGTAGAACAAGCGTATCAATTTTCGTTATTTTTAGACACCGTTTACCCTTTCAAATAGCATCTAGGACCTATTTTTTAACTATGCCGGTCACTAGATGTGAAACCGGTCAAAACTAGTCTAGAAACTATAAAAAGAGCTAGAGAGCTCATTTTTGAGGTTAGCTTGTTTGAGGTTAGAGTTCTTTTGAGCTTGTAATAGTGTTCTTGAGTAATAGAGTTGATTTCTCACCTTCCATTGTGTCTTGCTTGTCTCTTCGTAGTGTGTGTGTATGTGTGTGTGCATTTCTATGCTTCTCACCTTCACTCTCACATTCACGATCTTCATATCACTCCTATCTCTTCCGCGGATTGACAATTAAGGAGGTGAAGCTTCTTAACGTGGTTCTCACCATTGTGCTAGAGCAACACCAAATTTGGCGCCGTTGTCGGGGATTGAGTCTAGGACGAATGTGTGATGGTAAGAGTATAGCAAGAAGTGGCGTTGGAAGGTAAAAATTTCAGTTTTTGTTGTTGTTTTTACTTAGTTTTTAGTGTTTTTCACCTCCCCCACACTCCATCTTCATCACCGCATCGTCATCTTCATCTCCAAAAAAATCAGAAAATTCACCATATCCACCCATTCTCCTCATTTCCCCTCATTTGTGCATGCGAGAGAGTGAGAGAGAGCTTTTGTGCTTGCATGTACTTTTGTTTTCTTGAGTTTTCTTGCAGGTACAAAGCTCCACAGCATCAGGAAAGCTTGGAAAAGGTAAAAACTTCACTTTCTGTCAGAGATTTCCGTCTGTGTCAGACCATCGCGATGGTCTGCGAAGTGCAGAATTTTTGGTAAGCGACCACACCACGGGAGAGGCGACACAAGCGCACACACGAATCCACAGACGCATCTGCAAAATTCTCATTTTGGTGGACCATCGCGACGGTCTCAGACCATCGCGATTGTGTCACACCATCGCGATAGGCTCACGCCATCGCGACGGCTCGGCCGGACCATCGCGACGGTCTCACGCCATCGCGACGGTTCATTTGGACCATCACGACGGTTCGCGGACCATCGCGACTGTTTGGTTGACCCCACACCATCGCGATTGGCTCACGCCATCGCGTCGACGGTGCCACGTGGCAAGCTAGACCATCGCGACGGCTCGCACCTCACGCCATCGCGACGACACCCTTACACCATCACGACAACTCGAATTTTGGACCATCGCGATTGGCTCACGCCATCGCGCCCAGACCATCGCGATTGGCTCAAGCCATCGCATCTGTGACCATCGCGACGGTTCACTTTGGACCATCACGATTGTTCACGTTGACCGTTGACTCACGCCATCGCGATTGTCCGCCTGATCGAGCCATCGCGACGGTTCACACTCACGCCATCGCGATTGTCCACCTGATCGAGCCATCGCGACGGTTCACACTCACGCCATCGCGATTGTCCACTTTCACGCCATCGCGACCGTGCACTTCAGACCATCGCGATTGTTCACCCTCATGCCATCGCGACGGTCCCAGACCATCGCGATTGTCTCACCCCATCGCGATTGTGCACCCCCATCGCAAATTTTAGGGTTTCATTTTTTGGCCAATTTTGGGGCTATTTTTGGGAAATTTTTGGGTGATTATACTCATAGGAGACCCCTTAGCTCATATTTGGAGAAAAAACTGTGTGTCAGTTTTTACCCCCCAGGGCCTGAACGGTCATAACTTTTTCATCCGAAGTCCGTTTTTTGAGCTTAATAGCTCATTAGAAAGCTCTTGACGAGTACTACGTGACCTCAACTGTTTTTTCTTAAAGAATACGTCTATTTTTAGATAAGTTATTTTGAGGTTGACCTAGTTTGGGACTAGAAAGCCAGGGGGCAAGCATTAAAAAGTTGGGCAAAAGGGAAGGGACTTAAAGGGTGTATATACTCAAGTGCTTGATCATCCAACTGTGAATTGGTCTAATATTGGATTTTTCCAGGTCTAGCGAGGGCAATCAAAGGCAACCAAAGCAAGGCAGAAGGGGCATAAAGCTTGGGAAGCGTGGCTTCTTGGGCATCAGAGCAACCAGAAAAGCTGACTCGAGGTTGGAAGATTACTCAAACCCCTCAGTCAATTCTTAGCTTAGGATAAACGTTAGCATTGTGGATTTAAGACGATAGGAACGCCTCAAGTTCAAGAGAATTAAATTTATCAAGATCAAGACTAAAGTAAAGGTGTGTGACACGAAAACCTAAAGGAAAGAACATAAGTCTGACGGAACGGGAACTCAAAGTCCCACGGAAAGTCGAATTCCTGACGCATACATTAAGACAAGAATCTAAAGAAATCTAAAAAGAATCAAGAAAGTAATAACAAAGAATCATTGACGATCTGAGCGTGTACTGAGTGTGCAAGGAAGAAAATTTATGAACCTTAGATCGGGCAAACATATAGGCAAGTTAGACCGACGAAGCCTTAGATCATCAGAGGCAAGTGTAAGAACTACTGCACGATCGTGGGCTCAACAGTTGAACACTAGTTATCCCTACGAGAGCTCAGATACCAGCGAATCAGAAATGGCATTTAGCACAGAAAGACCAGAAGTAGGGTCAAATGTAGCATACTTAGAAAAACCAGAAGGACCCTATAGAACGCAACTAGAGTTTCTCCGAACCAACCGATTAGGTGCTCGCATCTATGAGGATGGTTTGCGAAGGCAAGTGGTGCAAATGCACAACCCCAATCAACCCATTGGATTGGAACGTCCAGTGGTGAAATTCGAGAGAGACACATACATAGACAAGGAAGGAACTATGTACATCTTAAGTACGCAGCCAAACAATACCAATGAGTTTGGCGTGATTCAGCTAGAGACGGAAACTAAATCTCAAGGAAAGGAACCATTAGAAGAACCTAGAACACCTAGAGGGAAATCTGTACTGACACGAGTACTAATCCCAGAATGGATCCCTCAGGACAACAGAAGCATAGAGTTGTTGGTAAATAAAGAAACTGATGAAGCCTTTTGGAGATACAAGACAGAACTACTTAGTGAGGTAGGAAACATCACGACATACGAGTTCAAGGACCCGGATACACCTGGAAAGGTTGTATACCTGGATGAGACTTCAGAAAGAGTCTTTGTGGTGCCTGACCACGCTAAAAACACATACACATGGAGAGGTGAATTGGTATTCCCTCCATCTAGAACGAACATGAATACAAGTCAACAAGGGGCAGGAACATCATCAGCCCATGGAAATCAAAGAGAGCAAAATAAAGAAAGACCCGAAGTAAGCTTCACTCATCCCGTAGGGAGAGATAGAACAACCACGGACACTAATAGAGCGGATAGACAAAGAGATCATGGAATACCAGGTGGTAGAGATGATTTTCCTCTACCTAGACCACGTGAACATGCAAGAATGTTAAGACCCACTCAATTAGTAAAATCAATGAAGAATTATTTTGATGGGACAGGAGATCCCTATGACCATGTCGCAAAATTCAAGCAAGTACTAAGAGCAGAACAAGTTGAAGACATGTTCACGCAATACAACGCATTTGGACTAACGTTAAAGAATACAGCTTTAACTTGGTTCCAACCATTGCAACAAAGGCAATTTAGAGACATCCATCACTTTTTAGAGTCATTCATCACTGAATTCTCTAAAAGTGGGATCAGACATGACACGTCTTCGTTGATTCATAGCTTTAAACAAACCCCTCAAGAAACAGTAAGACTGGCACGACGTAGGTTTAGACAATATGTTGAACGATGTCCAATGCAAGAGCTACCTTCACAAGCCAAACAAGTGTCATTGTTTCTAGATGGCTTGTTGAGCTCTAAACTACGCTCCTATGTGTACCTAAAAGAACCCAGAACGCTAGAGCAATGTGTGAGAATATGCATAGACATTGAGGACAACTTAGGAGACGAGTTGGAACTCTCAAAGGTCTATAAGGATTCAGACTGTTCATCTCTAGCATCCACAAAATTGTCTAACTCGATAGAAGACCTAGCAGAAAAAGTGGCCCAGAAACTAGGAGTTTCTAGTAAACCTAGGGTACTAATGAACAAGCGTTGTTACACCTGTGGTGGTGATCATATGGCAAATGTGTGTCCCAATGCACCACAACCACAAGCCAACCCTAGTGGCCAATACTCTACAATTGAGAGAAGATACACGAATCATACGGCTCAGGACTGCCCATACAACAAGCAAACCGTGAGACAGAACTACCCGCAAGCATACCAGCAGCCAGGTAGGTATCAAGGCCATTACAATGCTCAGCCTTATTACTATATGTTGCGAACATTTGTTTTATGTAGGGTACAAGTTTCAAATTATGTAAATACCTTTGGGAAGTCTTCAAATACTTCAAGAAGGCTCATATTATTGATAAAATGTAGCAAAAATACCACGTGAGTTCTAGAACATGGTGAGTCAAATTAGTGAGTCACAAGGGAGCTTCAGTGGTGTCCTAATGGAAGGTCGATGTGGCTAGTTCTCAAAGTCCATCAATACTTTGCTTATTTGAGCACTTGAGTCATGTAATACCTCCATCCAAGTGTCTACCATGAATTTAGATGTATTAAGAAGGTTTTAGATTAGTTTCCCATGCTATAAAAAGAGGAGAAAAGTCGTGATCTTGTGGGATGTCCAAGAGAGTCATATGTGTATCTCTACACTGCTGTAGTTTTGTATGCAGAGATTGCAGAGCTTGTATCTCCCTCCTTATATATCCAAATTATATGTTTGATAGCTCATTGGAAAGCTCTTACTGTCTACTTTTTTCCTGTAAAGTTTCATAATCATTGGATATGTGAGCTGAGAGCAACACTCTCTGCAAGTAGTGTGTGTTCTCTGTTTTTTATCCCTGCTGAAGGTCTCCATTAAACCTCAAACTTGCAGAGGTCATATCTCCTTGTGTATGTATCCAAATCATGTGTTCTTTGGCTTGTTAGAAAGCTCTTTAATTCTACTTGTATTTTGGAAAGTTTCAAAGTCATTGGAGTTGTGAGTTAAGAGCAGTAGTCTCTGCAAGTGATGTGTGTCCTCAGGTTCATCTCTATTTCAAGGTCTCCATTAAAGCTGCATATTGCAGAGGTCATAGCTCATTGTGTATTTATCCATTTGAGGTATTCTATATCTTGTTGGAAAGATCTTAGAGTCTAGTTTATGTGTGTGAAACAGTTTTGGAAAATTCCAAGTGAGTAAAGAGCAATTTGCTCTGCAAGAAAATTGGTCTGTGCATACAAGTTTGTGAAAAAGTCAACTAGGTCCTGTTGGGTTTCACCTACTTCTAGCTGTACTTTGGAGATCAATAAACTCCAACATTGGTATCAGAGCAAGTACTTGGAGGCTTGGAGAAGGTTATCATACCTTGACGAAGAATTTGAAGCTATCAAAGAAGCAGTTCATCATCAACACTACACAAAGGTAGAAGAAGATTGCAAGGAGGCATCTGAAGCAACATCCAAGCAAAGAAAGGTGCACATACCTCATTTACAAGGTAAATATTATATTTCTTCTCATCACACACATTGGAAAGGAGGCTTAAAGGAGGAAGCTTAGCATTTGTATTATGGGAGACCAACATGCACAAATAGAGAAGCTTGATAAGACCAATTATCAAGCATGGAAGTTTAGAATCACAGCATACTTGCAAGGTAAAGGCTTGTATGGTTTGATTGACGGCACAGATATCAAACCCACATTACCAAAGGACCCAAATCAGCAACAATTGAGGGAGTTTAGACTTTGGAATGAGAGAGACAAAAGGGTTATATTCATTTTATCACAAAATATTCAAGATTCAATGGTAGGACACATACAAGATCTAGACACAAGTAGAGATGTTTGGCTTGCATTGGAAAGGTTGTATGCTACAGGTACAAGAGCAAGGAAGATTCAACTCAAAAATGAGTTGAATAACATAAAGAAAGATACAAGGACATCGGTCAATGATTACATATTGAAAGTTAAAGAGATTGCAGATCAACTAGGATCAATTCAAGCTCATGTGGAGGACGACGACTTGGTTGCACATACTCTCAACGGACTCAAAGATGATGAGAGATGGAAACCCTTCATTACTTCAGTTTATGTCAGAGGAGAATTACGAGATTTTGATCAACTTATTGCCCTCATGGTCACAGAGGAGATGAATCTAAATGGTTCTACTTCAAATCAAAAAGGATCTCAAGGACAAGCTCTTTATGTAGGATCATCAAGAGGTGGAAACAAAGGTGGAAGAGGTTCAAATATAGGTCGAGGAAGAAGGAGCGATGATCAAAGGACTTCAAGTGGCTTCTTCAACACAAGAGGAAGAGGAAGATCAAGCGCTAGAGGTACGAGAGGCTACTACAACTACAACCAAAGACAAAGGAGTGAAGATAATAAGAACAATTGCTATATATGTGGAAGGTATGGACACTATGCCAAAGATTGTTATCAAAATGAAAATAATCAAGGTGGTAATCGAAGAGGAGGCTATTCAAGAAGAGGTAAACAACAAGGAAATTATGCAGTTGAAGGTAAAAGTGATGATTATGATTCTCTTCTTATGATGAATGTAGAAACTAAGATGAATTGCAATAGCGATGTATGGTATGTAGATAGTGGTTGTTCTAATCACATGTCTCATGATGCTTCATGGTTTTCTAATATGCATAATCCGTCATGTAAAGGTCATGTTGAAACAGGAGATGATACAACACATAAGATTATGCAGGTTGGAGATGTTGTTATGCAGGATAAGAGCAAGAAAAATTGCTTGAAGGATGTACTTTATGTGCCAACGATCACTAAGAATTTGATGTCGGTTGGTCAAATGGTAGAAAAAGGTCTACAAGTGAGATTTAATCATGCAGGTTGCTTCATTGAGGATCCAAAGCAAAGGAGCTTAATTGCTAGAGGTCAAAAACAAGGTAGATTGTTTACATTCAAGGTAAACCCAAATCATACAAACTATTTCTCTTATGGTATGCATCGAATAGCACAGCTTGATCTATGGCACAAAAGGATTGGACACATGAATGTACACAGGTTAAAGGAGCTATCAAAGAAGAGGATTGTTGAAGGATTACCTGATCTTACTAAACAAGATATGGTGCATCTTTGTGAAGCATGTCAAATGGGTAAGCAGAGTAGAAAACCTTTCAAGCATTCAAGCTATGTAAGTGATGGTTTGCTAGATCTCATACACACAGATGTGTGGGGACCTACTAAAGAGGAATCCTTGGTTGGTAATAAGTACTATGTATCATTCATTGACGATCATAGTAGAATGGCATTTGTGTATTTTATTAAACATAAGAGTGAGGTCTTTGATTGTTTCAAGAAGTTCAAATCATATGTCGAAAAGCAAACAGGAAGGTATATTAAGAAGCTAAGATCCGATGGAGGAGGAGAGTATTTCTCTCAAGCTTTTACTGATTTTTTGTATGATGAAGGTATCAAAAGAGAAGTTACATGCAGGTATACTCCACAACAAAATGGAGTCGCAGAAAGAAGAAACAGAATCATAGCAGAAGCATCTAGAAGCATGCTTAATGATATGTGTTTGCCTAATTATTTTTGGGCTGAAGCTGTTAGCACAAGTGTTTACATTATGAATAGAGTTCCGACTGTTGGAGTTCATCATTTGACACCATATGAGGTATGGCATGGAAGGAAACCAAGTGTAAGTCATTTGAAAGTATTTGGCTGTGTATGTTATGTACATGTACCTAGTGAGGTGAGATCTAAACTTGATGCGAAATCAGAAAAATGTATATTTATTGGTTATGCAGATACTCAAAGAGGATATAGATGCTATAATCCTCATACCAATAAGGTTGTTGTGTCAAGAGATGTAAACTTTGATGAATCACTTTCATGGCATGCAGATAAGAATTGTTTGCAGGTCATGGATGAAAATGAAGAAGGTGTGATTGAAGGAGATGAATGCATAGTTCAGCCATCAAGAAGTTTAAATGATGAAAGGAGTGGTTTAGATGAAGAAAGAGGATCACCTTTCAATGGAAGATTAAGGCAAGAGTCACCTCCAAGTGTTAAAAGTAAAGGTAAACTCAAACTTGTTGAAGTTAATGATGAAGGAGAGGAAATTAGTGATGTATGTGAGTATGGAGAATCATCAAAGGTTCCTAATAAGAAAGGAAGAGCATCTACATTGGAGGTAAGAAGAACTTCAAGAGTAAGTAAGCAACCTCAAAGGTATACTTATGAATCTTTCATGAATACTCATTATGCTTTTATGACAAAAGTTGAGCAGGAAAATGAACCCACATGTTATGATGAGGCCAAAGGACATGAAAAGTGGGAGAAAGCAATGAGAGAAGAAATGGAAGCACTACAGGATAACAAGACTTGGAATTTAGTTCCAAGTACACCAAAGCATAAGGTAATTGGTTGCAAGTGGGTTTTTAAGATTAAAAGAAATAGTGATGGTAGTGTGTCTAGATATAAGGCTAGACTTGTAGCAAAAGGATATAATCAAACTCAAGGTGTGGACTATGAGGAAACATTTAGTCCAGTAGCAAATATGGCAACGGTGAGAACTTTGTTGGCTTTAGCTGCAAGTAAGAGGTGGAATATATATCAACTCGATATAAAGAATGCCTTTCTTAATGGTGAGTTAAATGAAGAAGTGTATATGTCACAACCAGATGGTTATGTGGATGCAAAATGTCCTAATCATGTATGCAGGTTAAAGAAGGCATTGTATGGTCTTAAGCAGGCACCAATGGCATGGAATGCAAGGTTGGTAAAGTATCTTATGCTGCAAGGATACACAGTGAGTCATGCTGATCCTTCACTTTATGTAAAACATGTAGATGGCATGTGTGTCTATGTATGCATTTATGTGGATGACTTATTGATTACAGGGAATGATGCAAAAGCAATTGATGAGATAAAAGGTAATTTGGGAAAGGAATTTAAAATTTCAGATCTTGGTTTGCTCAGATACTTTCTTGGGATTGAAATTGTGTATAGCGATGAAGGTATGTGGTTGATATAAAGAAAGTATATATGTGATATGCTGAAAAGGTTTGGTATGCAGGAATGTAAATTTGTTTCTACTCCAATGGAATGTAATGTAAAGCTAAGCGCAAAGGAAGGTGATGAGTTGCATGATATGAATGTATATAGATCCATGGTAGGATCTTTGATTTATGCAACAAAAACTAGACCTGATATATGTTATGCAGTGGGAGTATTGTCACAGTTTATGCATGAACCTAGAGTACCTCATATGCATGCAGCGAAAAGAGTGCTTAGGTATTTGAAAGGTACCATGAACGAAGGATTATTTTATAGTCATGATGCTGATCTAACTCTTAAAGTCTTTAGTGATGCAGATTGGGCTGGAAGCAAAGATGACAGAAGATCCACAAGTGGATATGTGGTAATAGCAGGAAACAAGACATTAACATGGAGTTCAAAGAAACAGCCTACAGTTGCTTTATCTTCTACAGAGGCTGAGTATAGAGGTTTAGCATTGGCTACTACTGAGGTTATGTGGTTTAAAAAGTTGTTTCATGACTTGAATGTGCAGGTGATGTACCACTGATATATGGGGATAACTTGAGCAGCATTCATATGACCTCAAATCCTATTTTTCATGCTAGAACAAAGCATATAGAGGTTCACTATCATTATGTTCGAGAGAAGGCCATGAACAATGAAGTGCAGGTTTCTTTTGTTGGAACAAAGGATCAAGTTGCAGATATCTTCACCAAATCCTTGGATGGACCAAAGCTTCAAAGATTCAACTATATTCTTGGCATGAAGGAAATACCCTTTGAAACTTGAGGGGGAGAATGTTGTGAACATTTGTTTTATGTAGGGTACAAGTTTCAAATTATGTAAATACCTTTGGGAAGTCTTCAAATACTTCAAGAAGGCTCATATTATTGATAAAATGTAGCAAAAATACCACGTGAGTTCTAGAACATGGTGAGTCAAATTAGTGAGTCACAAGGGAGCTTCAGTGGTGTCCTAGTGGAAGGTCGATGTGGCTAGTTCTCAAAGTCTATCAATACTTTGCTTATTTGAGCACTTGAGTCATGTAATACCTCCCTCTAAGTGTCTACCACGAATTTAGATGTATTAGGAAGGTTTTAGATTAGTTTCCCATGCTATAAAAAGAGGAGAAAAGTCGTGATCATGTGGGATGTCCAAGAGAGTCATATGTGTATCTCTACACTGCTGTAGTTTTGTATGTAGAGATTGCAGAGCTTGTATCTCCCTCATTATATATCCAAATTACATGTTTGATAGCTCATTGGAAAGCTCTTACTGTCTACTTTCTTCCTGTAAATTTTCATAATCATTGGATTTGTGATCTGAGAGCAATACTCTCTGCAAGTAGTGTGTGTTCTCTGTTTTTTATCCCTGCTGAAGGTCTCCATTAAACCTCAAACTTGCAGAGGTCATATCTCCTTGTGTATGTATCCAAATCATGTGTTCTTTGGCTTGTTAGAAAGCTCTTTAATTCTACTTGTATTCTGTAAAGTTTCAAAGTCATTGGAGTTGTGAGTTAAGAGCAGTAGTCTCTGCAAGTGATGTGTGTCCTCAGGTTCATCTCTATTTCAAGGTCTCCATTAAAGCTGCATATTGCAGAGGTCATAGCTCATTGTGTATTTATCCATTTGAGGTATTATATATCTTGTTGGAAAGCTCTTAGAGTCTAGTTTATGTGTGTGAAACAGTTTTGGAAAATTCCAAGTGAGTAAAGAGCAATTTGCTCTGCAAGAAAATTGGTCTGTGCATACAAGTTTGTGAAAAAGTCAACTAGGTCCTGTTGGGTTTCACCTACTTCTAGCTGTACTTTGGAGATCAATAAACTCCAACACTATAGGCCTCCTCAGAACTACCCATACTAGGCTCAACAGAGACCTCAACCTGTCTTAGCTCAGCAGCCATCCCAACCAACGAATGTCATCTCAGTCAAATACGCTGATGTAGAAGGGAATCTAAGTAGGGCCTTAGTGCCTTCTTCACCTTTGATCATAGAGAGTGACCCGAGCTCAAAAAGTTTTGACTATGCATGTAGATAGTCCACCCGCATATTACACGGAGTCACCAGAACATGTGGAGACATATCATTATGATAGTCCACCAGTGGAACCTAGTTGGGAGCCAGACTATGCTAATATGATGTACACAAACCCAAATCCACGGCCCCAAGTAAGACAACAGAGACCACAGGGCCCTAGAGGACCATGCTTTAGGTGCCAAGGAGATCACTTCATAAAGGATTGTCCACATCCTCCGATAACAGGACAATCACAGTACTATAACATCCAAGGCTTTTGTGCCGATTGTGGCAAAGAGCATATAATCAAAGATTGTCCTAAGAACCCTGTTAATACTTCGAATGTGACACCGATCAACGTGATAGGTATTGTAAATAACGCAGATGGATCCAACCCTACATACGTGCCTATCCAAGCTATAACAAGAGCCCAGGCGCTCTTACAAAACCAACAACTTAATCAGGAGAAAGTAGTCGGAAGTAGTGAAGTTGCAGAATCTAGCAGTAAAAAGAAAAAATCTTGGAAAAATTCTAGAGAAAGGATAAAGAGAAAGTGGAGTAAAAAGATAACTGAGTTGGAAGGAAGTTTGAAGGAATCTAGAGCCAAAATCCTAGAATTGACTTCACAGGACTTGAATCAAGAGAATCCAGCTCAAAAATCAGGATCAGTTTTAGCGGAACCCATACCAGAAAATCTAGACATGATGTTTCGTGCATATCAGGCTAGATTAAAGGAGGGACCTCAAGTAGCTGAAATGAGTAAAAACTACCCTCGAGCTGATCTAGAAATTGAGAGAACTAAACTTTGCATGAAGATGGTAGAACTAGCACAAGCTTTGTTCGAAGCCTCTAGATATCTTAATTGGAATAACATGGCAAAACCGGAATTACATTTTCAAGGACTAATGGAGAGGCTAGAATATTTGATTGAAAGCAAAGAGAAAAAGGATCAGCATAGGAACCCTATTGTCTCAGAGACATAGGAAAGGAATGCACCATCCCTGTCTCAAGTACCCAATACAGAAAGTCAAGACAATTTGTCTTCCATACATAGGTACTCTCATGAATTTTTGAGAGAAATCCAAGAAGAGAAATGGAGAAAAGAACAAGGAACTCATCCTCTTATTCAAGAAATAGATGACTTGCAGGAACAATTTCCCCAAGACATTCCCTCTATTTACGATGATGTAGAGGAAGAACAACTGAGTGAACACACAGGCTTTGAATCTAATTCTTTACAAGAATTACCTCAGTTCACAGGACCTTGGGAATCAAAGTCTATTAGTATGAGAGCACCCACGATAATAGTGAGGAATGAAGAATCAGTAATCCCTAGAAACACGGAAGTGATCAAGAACACTAAAGTACAATGTAATCTCACTCTAGAGGAGTTGTTGAAGGTAAAACCAGAATTGTGGAAACATGTAGCAAATCAATTCCCGGAGCTTGCTACTACTTCCTCACAAATAGGATCACATAAGAAGGTACCAGAAATACCTGTAGAAAAGATTGGAGATGTAAGCGAAGGAGAGGAAGGTAACACTTATCTTCCGATAACCCATCGAGGCTACACCACGAAAGCCATCTTAGATTCAGGAGCCGGAGTAGCCATAGCTACCACCGCCTTATGGAAACATTGGGGTAAGCCAGCATTGAGACCCACCAGGATGAAGCTACAAATGGCCGACGGACACATAGAAAAACCATTAGGCTTACTAGAAGGCATATCTCTCACCACTTGTGGTGTGGAGTTTGAGCATACTTTTGCCATTTATGATTTTAGTAAAAATCATGCTTATGAGATGATATTGGGACGACCATTCATGCGTCAGTTGCAAATTGTACAAAATTGGGGAACTAATTCTTTGTACTTGCAACATTTAGGAGTGACTACCAAAGTCAATCTTAAAAACTATTCACATCGAGATGTACCCCCAATACAATGGAATACCATCCATAAGACACCAGTAGAGACGGAATCTATGCACTCATTAGAATCAGATCCTTCTTGGTTGCATGAGGATACTCATTTATGGATGTGTAAAGTAGCAAAACAAGAGGAAGAAAGGTTAGAAGCCAGGACCTTAGGTGCAGAACAACATCCACGAACCCTTCAGGATCCAGCTTATGCACCTGTAGTATTTCCAGACGAAGAGTTTGAACCCCATGGTTGGGCAGAAATCCTAGCAACCATGGATGTAGCCATCAATGAAGAACAATGGACTCCCCACTGTGACGAGGATGGCTATGACATTTCAGTTTTCGCGATAGAGCCAATCATGGCGATGCAATTTTAGAAGAGTGTGAACCTAACACTGATGCATTTGAGGATGCAAGCGATTTTTATTTAGAATCAATTATCATGGACTCTCCATTTGCATCAGAGGAAGAATATTTCTTCGAAGTAAAGACTCACCCTCAGAGACACGAGGAAATTACGAATGAGGTGAGATTAGCCACAGAAGTGACTACTAAGAGTGAAGGCAAGAAAAGAAAGAAGAAAGAAACCACGACAGAAAAAGAAGAATCTTTATTTGAAGTACCCGAGAATTTCAAGAAATATGAAATCGAAGATAGAAGAATCATGGTACAAATGCCTAATAGAAAGGCGAATGACAGACAAGTATATGATAACCGAGAGAAAACCAAGAAAATAATAGTAGCCATAGAAGGAGAAGAAGAAAAATGTACATACATAGGGCATGATTTGACGAAGGAAGAAGAAGAAGAGCTAGTTGCCCTATTGCGCAAATATAGAGATGTTTTTGCGTGGAGTTACAAAGATTTGAAAGGAGTAGATCCAGATATATGTTCTCATAGAATCCCTATGACTCCAGATGCAAAACCGACAAAACAGAAACCTTACATGTACAATGATAACTACGCTGCGAAGATTAAAGAGGAGATAGATCGTTTGATAGAAGCAGGATTCATTTACGAAATTGAGCATACCGAATGGGTATCCCCCATTGTGGTTGTGCCCAAGAAGAATGGAAAATTGCGTGTGTGTATTAACCTTAAAAAAGTTAATGCCGCCACGATTAGAGATAGTTATCCTCTTCCTATCACAGAACATCTATTGGAAAGAGTTGCGGGCAAGGAAGTGTACAGCTTCCTTGATGGTTTCTCAGGCTATAATCAAGTAGCCATTGCTCCAGAAGATCAACACAAGACGGCTTTTGCCACTGAATGGGGCATATTTGCATTTCGTGTGATGCCATTTGGCTTAACAAATGCACCCGCCACTTTCCAGCGACTCATGTATCATGTTTTTAAGGAATTCTTACGCAAGAGCTTGGAAGTTTATGTCGATGACTTATGTGCACATTCAAATGTAAGACAGACACATATCCCAGAGTTAAGACAAATATTTGACAAATGTCGAGAATATCAGGTTTGTTTGAACCCAGAAAAATGCGTTTTCATGGTCAGACAAGGCAAAATTCTAGGACACATTGTGTCAAAGAATGGAATTTCTACGGATGAAGAAAAGGTGAAGGTAATTGCAGAATTACCTAGACCAACTAATGTGAAAGAGGTACAAGCATTTATGGGCCATTGCGGTTATTATAGGAGATTCATACACATGTATGCAATCATAGCCAAGCCTTTGTACTCTCTTTTAACCAACTTTGAATGGACAGATGAATGTGAAAATTCATTCAATGAACTTAAACGACGCTTGTGCTCAGCACCTATATTGACTACCCCAGATTGGAGTAAGCCATTCCATGTACATGTGGATGCATCCAATTATGCCATAGGATGTGTGTTAGCACAACCCACGAATGAAGGTAACATAGATCTCCCCATAGCTTATGCGAGCAGACAATTGAACGCTGCAGAAAGAAATTACACCACGACGGAACGAGAAGGATTAGGGATGATCTACGCGGTAAAGAAGTTCAGACACTATTTGTTGGCAAACAAGTTCAAATTCTTTACAGATCATCAAGCATTGTTGTATTTAGTCAACAAGCCATGTAACACAGGACGACTGATACGTTGGTTTCTATTACTCATGGAGTACGATTTTGAAGAGTGCTCATACCTATGTAAAGAGATGTGATGTGTGCCAAAGAACTCAGTTTCCTACTCGTAGAGATGAAATGCCATTGAAACCCATGATGGGCGGACGTGCATTTTCTAAGTGGGGTATAGACTTTGTAGGACCCATTAACCCCCCTGCAAAAGGTACACATGCGGAATACATTATTGTTGCCACAGATTATCTTACGAAATGGGTAGAGGCAAAAGCCACGAAAAAGAATGAGGCACACACAACTGCAAAATTCTTATTTGAGAATGTCTTTACAAGATATGGACTGCCTATAGAGTTAGTGAGCGATCGAGGCACTCACTTTCTAAACCAAGTCATTGAATATTTGTTACAGGATTTTATGGTGATTCACAAGAAATCCGCACCATATCATCCTCAGGCCAATGGTCAGGCTGAAAGCACTAACAAGATCCTTTGTAACGTACTGACAAAACTCGTGAACAACAAACGTTCAGATTGGGACAAACAGTTACACCATGCTGTTTGGGCATATCGAGTGGCCTACAAGACCATACTCAATGCAACTCCCTTTCAGATGGTTTTTGGTTAGAATGTTGTGCTTCCTTTGGACTTCTTGATACCGACCCTTAAGGTTGCACAAGAACATCAATGGACCGGCCATGAATTATCAGCTAGAATAATGGACTTGGAACGATTAGGAGAAACCAGGCTAAAGGCAGCAGCAGGCATATATGCAGCGAAGAAGCGACAGAAAGCATATTTTGATGCGCATGTGAAAGATAAAGGCCTAAAAGAAGGAGATTTAGTTCTAGTATATACGCTAAAGCAACACACACGTAAGTTAGAAAAGCGAGGTTATGGACCTATGATCATTAACAGACTCTCAACAAGTGGAGCAGTACAGTTAGCCACTTTAGAAGGAGATATAATGCCTAATTACATTAGTGGCTGTAGAGTCAAGCTATATCAAGAACCTCTTACTGAGGATATGCTTAGACGACTCACGTTGGCAAAGAAGCGTAAGGAGGAAGAAAATAGAATACGAGCGGAAGCTCAGGCAGAAGCAATAGAACACATTAAACGCATGAAGTTAAGAAGACAAGGACTAAGGAGAGAACATTATAACCATCTGGAAACTACACCCAGATACCCCATGGCCATGTGTCAAGTAAAGTCAACTACTCATCCTAGCATAGTGGACAGGAGACCATTCATTACAGTCAGGCTAGAGCACGACAACCCTTGCCAAGAGCTCAGGGCTTTAATTGACTCAGGTGCTGCGACTAGTGCGATTAGATGGTCCCACTATAAGGATCCAGGAATAGAAATGCGGCCAATTGAGGCATACCTCATAGGGCTAGGAGGCATGGAAACCCCTTGCATGGGTGAGGTGGACCTTCCTATCCTCATTAAGGAAGTGACCATGACAACGAAGCTACTAGTGTGCCATGATGACGACCTGATAGAACCCCTAATCCTTGGCCAAGATTGGCTATACGATCACTCAGTGGACCTAAATCTTAGACAAGGCTCCTTACAGATTGGAACCTTAGAACAGAAGCGAGTGATACCGCTTGACTTCCCTAACGGCATTCCAACTGAGGTTTGTAACCCTAGACCCTATGAAATGCATGCGACGGAAGACCGGGAGATCTTGGGTCAGATCAGTCACGTTACGTCTACACCAACCCACTCGGGGTTGGCTATGGACAGTTGTCAATCAGAAGGACGACAGGAGATCTTCCGTGGGGCTTCCTGCAAACTAGAAGGGGCAGCTACCCAACCGCTAGGGTAGATGGACACAATCAGCGGTCAGGTGGGTTGCATCAGCGGTCAAATGAGCACAACACCCTGCGGTGCTCATCCTTCCAAACTTGCTGCGGACTGGCCTAGATTAAAGATAAATAACAAATCACTTCCTAATGGGCAGGTCACGCAAGTGTTGCATCTCCCTTCTTTTCCAAAGCAGAGCGTCCAATGGACCTCTCAAACCCAACCACGAAGGAGTCAACCACAACAGAGGAACCCAGACCGACGACATCACTAGACAAGGCAAAGACAGCAGCACTATCAACATCACAGAACAAGTGGCACGAAACAAATATGGGTGCCAAAAGGACAGCAACCACAGGCTATTGGCAACACTGCAGAGGAGAACAGGACAAAGTTTCAAAAGAAGTAGAGTCAGTATCCAAAGTCCCCTCGATCTTCTTCTACAAGTACCAATACTCGACAGATTTGGATCGCCAAGAAGTATCTTATCAATCGACCCACACCCACGCAGATTTGGGTACCCAAACAATGTATTATAGCCCAACCCTCAAGCCATGTAATATATACCCCTCAGAAACCTTTTCATCCTTCAATACCACCAAACCCGACACCACTTTTTGTCCCTCAGCAGAAATATACCAACCACTCAAAGACTCTTAGGAAATGGATACCGAAACGTATCCAGACGTCTTCTTGTACCCCCTTATCTAACAATTCTCCCACCTCGTTTAAACTCCACCCTTGTAATAATTCACCCTCAACCAAACCTTGTATAAATTCATACACCAAAACCCCACATCATGCATAATAAAAGCTCATCAAGAAATGTATGCATAATCTGACAATGTAGGCGTCTAGAGACCTGCATTAGTTTTGCAAATAATCATTGCATCAATCACTTCATGACACTTGGCTACACGGGTTACACATCGGTTATGGAAAGGGATTGCGGTCTCACCTTAATGGGATCATAATTAATTTCCATACTAATGTGCTAACCTTTGGTAGCAGATCTTTTCCATTAGCTCGTCAGTCATCATGCAAACCGAAGAAGGACCATCAGAAGCTGGCCCAAGCACACCAATGGCCAATATTGGAGAATTACTCGCGGAATCTTATCCTACGATGCAACCACCAGAGTTTCAAGTTTTCCAGGACCCATGCCAATTGATGATCCTCCTAGAGGATATACTGAGAAGATTCATCGTAATTCTCACTGGTTTCAAGGCCTAGCAGGACCATTAGCAGACGCTGATTTCATATTTGAGGCCAATTTGGCATTTGATCTTCGCACATGGACCAAGTACCAGTTCTTTTCAAGAGAATTTGAAGGACTGCAGAATACACAAGATTTAACGCACGTTTGGGCACGAGCGGGATTTACAGAATACTTTAGTGACCCTCTGCCTAAACCCGATTTTTACAGATGCTTTTACCTAGTAACCACCTTGACAGCTTCAGAGAACAAGGATCTACCTGGCACATTCATGTTACCATCCTTGGTAAATGATCCTCCATTCAAAAGGTTTTATTTGTCTAAAGATTTAATTCGCGTAGCTCTGAAAATACATGGAACGCACACTCCGACGGAACGAGAACGACTAGTCCCAGAGCAGATGAAACGTGGTGACGTAACTAAGTGGGAGGATATTTCAGCTATAACCCCTGAGCTTTCCAAGCCATTGCGGATATGCATGCAGCATTTTGCTTTCCCAGCTCAGGATTGTTTTATCATGCCCCACAAGAGAATCTGGTTTGGTTTATACTTAGCATGTACTGGACCTCAAACGGTTGATCTAGCCAGCTGGATAATTGATCAGCTCTATTTGGCACAACATAGGTGGGAGCGAAAGAAGGTCATCAATGGATGTTGTGCACTTACAAGGATTATATGTATGTGTTTGACATATGATTTACCCATAGAGCGCGCCATGATGAGTGAGGAGCTGAAAGCATTCAAAGGGACCACTAAGAAGGCTAGAAAGTCTAGCAAAGGTAGAGCCGGAAAGCGGATGAGAGGCACTATCCCGTGCCTACAAGTCCCAGAATCACCCTCGCCACAACCATCTCCAGAGCAGTCACCAACAGCAGCCACTCCCACGGTACCACCAATTCGTATACGGTTATCAAGACCAGTTACGCCGGAGGGCACCACCAGTACTGTTGCACCCCAAGCAGCCACAACCACAGAACCTATCACCACAGCAGCTAAACTTCCCACCACTATTGGTGCGGAAGCTTTCTCTTTTCCAATACCCCATTTAGAAGCAGAACAAGCAGAGCCACTGAACAGAACGTTTGATTTTGAGAAGCCCGATGCATTCTCCAATGAGTTCCAGTTTTCAGAAGGACAATTGTTTTCTCAAGAATTTGAAAGGCCTAGCTACCCTACCACACCCAGGGATCAGCCACAAGGACAGATTGTGTCTAGCTCTGATGACGAAAGAACAGCAACCGATGACGACGAAGGCGATGACGAAGCCAGCCAGGGAACTCAAGAATCCCAAGAGCACGAACAGACAGACGGTCAAGGCCAACAAACAGACACACATGGTGATACAAGTACCCATGAAGATGAAACTTACGAAGCAGCAGCTTACACACTAGCTATCAAGAAGCTGTATAGAACTATGGAAAAAGTTTGGGCACGCAAAAAGCTGACAGAGGAAGAGAGTCAAGCAATAATAGAACAAGAACTTGTCACAGGCGGATTCGAAGACGCATACATCAAAGGATTCAGAGAGTTAGTCAAATCAGTAGGCTCCAACGAAGCCCTCAGGTACTTGCAACGAAAGCCACTACAACAGTTTGACCCCCGCAGAGTACGACTACTTTCAAAGCCCGGCGAATACATTCGTGTACCAACAGGAGCACAATCTTCAGAACAAGCCAGGGAGGCACGCCTCGTCACCGAAAGCTCGTTGGCAGCAGAAACCATCCTTGTAGATTCCCCACCCCGCGCTACAAATGTACATACCTCAGTAGTCACTGAAGTACGGACCACCCCACCTACTCCTCCATCACCGCCAGTCCATCCACCCTCCCCTCTTCACCCTCCTTCCCCCAGACCAACATCTTCATTCACCGGTGACGTAGCAAAAATCATCTTTCCGACCACTAACTCCACAATTCCCGCACCCACTAGACCTAGTCTACCCCCTCACCCATCCACCTTTCCATTCAACCCATTCCTCCATCCAGCTTTTCCATCCTTCCCCACAACTCCAAGACCTCTTTTTCCATTCCCACCGCCCTTAACCTTCTCCCCCGTCTCACCTCCCCGACCCACTATAACCCCTCTTTCCCCTTTCCACCTAGCTGCACCAGCCAATCCCCCTGTAGATTACTCCTCAACCTTTGTAAATCCCGTATTTACACCAGCACAAGCACCCACAATCACACCCATATTCACAGTCACCGCACTGGACACGTCCAATGACATGGACATCTCACCACCCACTGCACCATCACTAACTTCACTCACAGCACAAACATTTTTAGGCACCTCACAATTTTCCACAATCACCACAGCATCCACCTTCCCACCCCCATTCCCCGTTCCCTTCGCATCTACAACCACTGCATCTTCATTTAGCACCCCATTAATACTATCACCCACTGTAGATAATGCATTCCGACAGATGTTCATGTGTATGACGCAAGTAAGAGATGAGTACACATCTCTTGGCGATAATTATCAGCAGCTGCAGAGGACAACCACTGACTTACAATCGCAGCTTAATTTATTGTCTATTGAGAATGCCTCTCTGAACACCCGATACCAGGAATTACGCGAGGCATATCACAAATTGGAACTAGAAAGCGAAGAAAAGACCAAGGAAGCCACTGCTGACCTGGATAACTTATTAAGAGCCCAGACAGTCTGCAATGCAACGCTAACACGAAACATGGGCTTACTACGAAGACACCTAGCAGCCGCCAAGGAAGAAAACCAGCGCTTACAGGATCAGAACCGAGAAAACTTAGAAGCATCGCTCGACCACCCAGACCAACCACTCAGTCCTAGCAGGTTCAAAGCCATTCCCTCAGACTCGATGAGGATGCTGCTAGAAGATCATGTAAGATTGCTAGATGAATATGACCGCATGAATGAGGAGTTACAGAAACTCAAAGAAGATCATAAATTACTCCAGTTACGAGCACCGGCACACCCAGACATACCAGCACCTGTGGACCCCTCTCCTGACATCTTAGAGGAACTCAACGCATTACGGGCCCAGGTATCGAACCTTGAATCAAGGATTGCATTATATGAAGCATCACCAAGGCCAGATTCCCCACCTGAGCTTCCAGCTGAGGAAGAAACTATCACCATCCCGGTGGAGGAAACGTTTGAAGAGGCGTACGAGCCACAACCCATCCCAGGCGGACGCGTCACGGCCGAAGGCCAGATGACTTACGAACTCCCGACCCCCGCGTGGATGAAGACTATTGAGGAACTTGGGACAACACACTCAGCTAGAGTAGAGGCACAATTACATGCCATGGCGATGATAGAAGAAAGAATTTTACAGTCTCCATTCTTTGCTCATTTGGCCCCGCGACGATACATATCTGGGCATGAGCTACAGTATAAACCGTATTTTATGTTAATGGCTGAATACCAGTTAGCCATTGAGAAAGAGACAGGTAAGAAACCATTGCATGCAACTCAATTCGAGGAGGCCGATCTACCAATTGATGCGCAGCAAGGAGAGATCTATCAACCAGAGTGGCGAAAAGATTTACTACAGAAATATCCAGAAATGATGAGTACATGGGTAAAGGCACCTTTGCACTTAAAGTACAACCCATGTTGGGGACCAGTACCACGACGCCGCTCCTGGACAACCTTTGCTATTAAGGTACAAAACAATAAGCAGTGCGAGGACTGGTTGAATTACCCCTATTTTAAGCCACCCATCGAGTTACCAACTGTTGGCTACATGATGGCTACAATTCGCCACTAGCTCCCTAGATTAAAGCATATGGACGATATAGCGGTGCATATGACTGTCAAAATCTTTGACATGATGCAAATGGTTTTTAAAGTCTTCCGACGCATCAAGGCACCTCATGTAAACACCCCGGGCTTTGAGCATGGCAATTTCGATCTGGTATATGATATGAGTACAACGCCATCGCTACGGGTGTGTTATGCCTGGCATTGCAGAATAAAGTACCTACCGGCGTGCTACAAGCAGACGTTCGAAGAGATGTTCACAACCGGCTTCTGGGAATACCATTCAGAGGTATTCATAAGTAGACCTACACATTTATTACACTTATTTGCCTGTGAACGAATGGTCTATTCCACACACTATCAGCTCCTACCACCAGAAGAACCACAACCAATAGACTGGGAGAAACTCGAGGCCGATCTGGCCCGAGGCATTCGTATCTCCGAGCACACCCTCGCTCAAGACCTCCTACAGAACTATATCCGGCAGACCTCACAACAAGGTTCTATCAGGGACGACAGAAGCGAGAGGGAGGGGGGTGTTGGAAGCAGCCAGAGGCATAGAAGACGCGGAAGCATGTAACGACGGAGCAAGGAGCCAGTCAAATCTTTTTTCAAAGAATTATGTTTTCAAATACTTTCCAAAAACCTCCAACAATGATTTTTATCACTATTGTAACATATGTAACATAGAAAACCCCATTTTGCAATCCATAGCTCCATTTTGTGCAAGCCGAGGAGTCCTCGAGCTTGAGGAGCTTAGGTAGAACAAGCATATCAATTTTCGTTATTTTTAGACACCGTTTACCCTTTCAAATAGCATCTAGGACCTATTTTTTAACTATGCCGGTCACTAGATGTGAAACCGGTCAAAACTAGTCTAGAAACTATAAAAAGAGCTAGAGAGCTCATTTTTGAGGTTAGTTTGTTTGAGGTTAGAGTTCTTTTGAGCTTGTAATAGTGTTCTTGAGTAATAGAGTTGATTTCTCACCTTCCATTGTGTCTTGCTTGTCTCTTCGTAGTGTGTGTGTATGTGTGTGTGCATTTCTATGCTTCTCACCTTCACTCTCACTTCATCTCACATTCACGATCTTCATATCACTCCTATCTCTTCCGCAGATTGACAATTAAGGAGGTGAAGCTTCTTAACGTGGTTCTCACCATTGTGCTAGAGCAATAAGCATCTCCTTTGCTGCGACCACTCCTTCCTTGAGCTGAAGCTCCTCCTCGATGAATAAGGCACTCAATTCTTCAAACCTTAGTGGCTGAGGTCTAATTTAAGTATTAAGAGAAGTTATCGAACCATCAAAATTTGGTGGACATATTTGAAGGCAATGACGAGTTAGCTCCTCAGTTGACTTTTGTGCAGTTTCTCCCACCATTTGATCTCATAGATTCTTTACGCGAGTGATAAACACCTTTGCATTCTCTCGAATAGCAAACCTTTTTGCTATTAGCTAATTCTCCAAGTTTTGAATCCATGTTTTATTATGATTTCATATTGATTTCTCATTATATTCCATGCTCCATTTCCTATAGTGTTGGCAGAGTCCTTGCCCTTATAACCGATTCAAGACCCATTCTTCTCTTATGCCTTCTTGATGCAACAGTCTTGGATTATGTGGCTTTTCTTCATACAGTGGAAAGACTCACCCTTGAACTTCTTTTTGTCGTTCTTCTTTTTGTCTCCATCTCTTAAAGAGTCTGTTTTGTCTCCTTTTCCATTTGCTATGAATGAAGCATCTCCTTTGCTACCACCACTCCTTGAGCCGAAGCTCCTCCTCGATGACTAAGGCACTGAATTCTTCAAACCTTAGTGGTTCAGGTCTAATTTAAGTATTAAGACTAGTTACCAAACCATCAAAATTTGGTGGACATATTTGAAGACAATGTTGAGCTAGCTCCTTAGTTGACTTTTGTGCACCTTCTACCACATTTGATCTTGTTGATTCTTTATGCGAGTGATAAACACCTTTGCATTCTCCCCATTAGCAATCCTTTCTGCTGTTAGTTGATTCTCCAAGTTTTGAATCCGTGTTGGATTAAAATTTCGTATTGATTTCTCAATATATTACATGCTTTACACACCTTGGTAGTATGTTGAATGAGAGTAAGAACACTATCAGTAGTACTTCTAACTAGAGCACAAGTGCATTTGCGCTTCTATGTTTCCAACTTCCAAGCAAATAAAAGATCAGCATCATGAGGAATCATTCGGCCAAGATTATTTGGATGAAGTTTTTCTTGAGGCTCATGATCAATCCCAATAACAGCCTCTAGAAGCTCATAAGAATCATGGATAGAAGTGATTTTAAACTTGCACAAGGTGTTGTTCATACTACCAAGTTTATCTTCTGTGAAAGATGGTGGTCATTGATGGAGAGTGTTAATCTCCTAGAGACAAGCTATCCTTGATGTTAGACCACCTCTATATCAAGAATAACTCTAAACTTCAACCAATTTTTGAAGACAAGTGACAAACTATCAAGACTTTAGCTAACTATAAAGAAAATCACTACACTAAAAAGTCCACTGCACATTACTCACTAATTGATTGATCAAGCAAATTTTTTTATGAAACTTTGTACAAAGTTTCTAAATGTTGTGCACATCCTCCAAGTTAAAACATCTCAAAATGTTCAGTAGATTATGAGAAACGATCCAAACTATCTACCTATATCTGAAACTGCCTTCTTGTAGAGTCAACTTTCACACGTGCAACTTCTAACACATGGTTCTCCCAAACTAGAAACCGTTTAATCAAATGCTTTTAGCCATAGATGAGTTACCTTCCAAGTTATATTTTGACTCCTCATTTATGCAAAACTTTACACTGTGCGATGAGAACTGATCAGTTCTTTGAGCATTGAGATTGCACCTGTTTCAAAAGACACTCATCACTTCTTCACATATAAATGTTGCTATACATATTCTCTCATCCTTTTTGCAATTAGGATCTCAAATCTTAACCATAGATGCATTGACTATGGAATTCGATATCTACAAAAGGATTTCTGATATAATCAAACACAGAATTAGAAATGGAGAAAACGTCGACGCGCAAACTCTGAAAATTCTTTTTATTCAACTCATCATACATCTGATGAATGATACACACATAACTCATGATCTATTCCTTTCTATCTCATCTATATGTCATCTATGTCTACTCATACAACCATATACACGTATATATATACATACATATATATATATATATATATATATATATATATATATATATATATATATATATATATATATATATATATATATATATATATATATATATATATATATATATATATATATATATATATATATATATATATATATATATATATATACATATGAGTATTGATTCGTCATTACTTCAAGTATTTTGAAGTAGTTACAAAACTAATGTACACATGTTTATAGAACTTTTCTTCTTGAACCTTCACCTCACTTCATGAAATTAGACTTCAATCTTTTCTTCATGTCTTCATTTCTAAGCTTCATATAATCACCAATTGTTGTTTTTCTTGCTCCAGCAGCTCCCCTCAATCATCAAATGTGATTACCTGCATCTTCTTTATTCCTACCATACCTTTAAACCTCTGCAACTTTGATCCATCCAAGCTCTTTGTCATCATATCTGCAAGTTGATCTTTTGTAGGAGTATGTATGACTTCTATTTCTTTATCAACAACCTTCTCTCTCAAAAAATGATATTGAATCTCAATATGTTTAGTTCTAGCATGAAACACAAGATTACCTGCCAAATATAAAGAACTCATATTGTCTCCACAAATGATAGGAGTACTCTATATGATATCAAAACTCTTCATAAGGGTCTTTAGCCATACTAATTCCTTTGCAACTTCTACCATGCCTTTGTATTCTGCTTCTATAGATGATAAAGCAATTGTATGTTGCTTCTTAGAGCACCATGAAATTAGCTTATCTCCCACATAACACAAATATCCATGTGTTGATCTTCTATCATCAGAGTTACCTGCCCAATCTGCATCAATATATATCTTGACTCTTGTATCTAAAGTAAATCCATAGTACAAAACTTCTTTAAGTGTGCCCTTGATGGACCTACGTACTCTTTGTCTTGCAATCCAATTTTCCTTTCTAGGACAATGCACAAATTGAGACCAAACTCCAACTGCATATGATAAGTCAGGCCTTGTTAATGTAGCATAAATCAAGCTACCCACCAAACTCTGATAAAGCTTCATGTCTTTGAATTCTTCTCCTCCATATTTACTCAATCTATAATTCACCTCCATTGGAGTTGGTGCTATCCTGCAATCTTCCATTTTAAATTTGATTAGAAAATTTTTCAAATACCTTTCTTGAGTTACATATACTCAATGTTGAGTATATGAAATCTCCATTCCCAAGAAGAATGACAAATTCTCCAATGCACTAATTTTGAATTCTTTCTCCATCTTCTTCTTAATCATGTGTATACCTTTGTCATCTATTCTTGTAAGTATTATTTCTTCAACATAAATACAAACATAAATAAATCCATCCTCACTTGCTTTGACTAGCAAGCTACTATCTGCCTCAGATGCCTGAAACCCAAGTTCCTTCAAGAACTTTACAAGCCTATAATTCCATGCCCTTGGGGCCTGCTTCAAACCATACAAAACTCTCTTGAGCTTACTGATCTGGATACACTTGATCTTTGAAACCATCTGGTTGTTCCATGTAGACTTCATCTGAAATATAACCATTCAAAAATGCATTTTTCACATCTAATTGAGATAACTTCCAACCTTTGCAAGCAGCAATTGCTATGAGAGTCCTTATGGTTTTCATCTTTGCAAAAGAACTATAAGTATCATCATAGTCCACACCATATGTCTATGCATATCCTTTTACAACAAGCTTGGCTTTGTACCCAGATTTCTGCAAATCTTTTTGTTTTGTAAACCCATTTACATCCAATGATCTTTTGACTATTTGGTTTAGGAACCAAATCCCATGTTTCATTCTCCATCAATGCACCATATTTTTCCTGCATAGCTTTTTTCCAATTCTCCTTTCCTTTGGCTTCATCAATTGTGGATGGATCTTCATCTGCTTTTATCATATAAGCATAATCTTTGGTAGTCAAGAATGAAGTATCATAGCTATACCTTGTAGGTTGCCATTTGTGACTAGATGACCTTCTGAGTTCTCCACTTCTTGAAGGTTCTAGTTCATCATATTCTGGATCAAACCTTGGTCTTTCTTCTACTTCAACTTTTCCTTCATTACTCTCTTCTTCATCACATATTTGAACCTTTGATTTACCTTTCTTCTTATTCAAAATTTCTTCATCACCTGCATGAACATTAAGTGTACCTGCATATCAAGTACCTTGCTCATCAAATGTAACATCCTTAGACACAAGGAATTGCTTTGCGGATGGATTCCTCAACCCATAACCCATCTGCTTGTCATCATAGCCAATGAACACATACTTTTCTGCTTTAGGTTCTAGTTTATGCCTCAACTCAGATGGCACATATGCATAAGCCAAACATCCAAATATTTTGCAATGATCCAAGGTAATTCTCTTACCCCACCAAGCTTCATATGGTGTCATACCCTGCAAAGCTTTACATGGTAGCCTATTGACCAAGTATGTGGCTCTGTTTATAGCCTCAGACCACAAATAATTTGGACAATTTTTCTCCTTGATCTTGCAAATTCAATAAGAGTTCTATTTCTTCTCTCTGCTACCCCATTTTGTTGAGGAGAATACCTGCAACTAACTTCTCTCTTTATACCTGCATTCCACAAATAATCACTGAATTCATTTGAAAAATACTCTCGCCCTCCATCTTATCTTAACCTCTTCAATTTTTGTCCTATAATTCTTTCTGCATATGCATGAAAGTGTTTGAATGTATTAAACGCTTCTGAATTGTCTTTGATCACATAGATAGTGATCCACCTGGTAGCATCATCAACATATATGACATAATATCTTGAACCATTTATACAAAATTCCTTTGAAGGACCCCACACATCTGTATGTACCAATTCAAGTCTTTCTGAGTACATAAAACCATGCTTATTATATGATTGTTTATGAGCCTTACCTAGCTAACATGCTTGACATCTGTATGTCGTGTGTTGACCTGCAACATTAGGTAATCCAAGTACTGAACCATTATTAACCATCCTTTGATACCTCTTTCATTGAAGTTTCCAAGTCTTTTATGCCAAAGGTCCAATTCAGACACCTTTTGCTCTCCATATGTGAACATAGCATGTCCAACATTACCTTGTATCTTTAATGTGAAGAGCCTTCCTTCCTTTCTTTCCCATGACAATTTGCTTATACCCTTGGCTAGGGTCTTCAACATAAACTCCATCATTAGTAAACCTTAACTCATATCCTTTTTCCACAATCTGTCCTACACTGATCAAATTCTTTGGAATTGTAGGAACATACAAAGCTTTACTCAAGAGAGTACTTCCATATTTGGCTTTAACTAAACCAATTGACTTCACTTTATGCTTTGTATTATCTCCTATTTGAATTGTGTGATTGATTGCCTTATGATCTAGATTAGTCATCAAAGCAATGTTTCCACTCAGATGATTGCTACATCTTGAGTCAATATAGAATACTCTCAAGTCTTCATGTGAGGCTTCACATGTTGCATTCATAATCATTAGGAAAAAAGGTGAACCTTGCATGGGCCTTTTAGCTTAAGGAGTGATTAGTGATGGACCAATCAGAACAAGGTGGTGGCCATAGTCTATACCCTATAAAATACTAGGCTAAAGGGCGAAGAGGGTACAAGATTCCTCTATGTTCAGGGTCGTCTTCTAGAGAGAGAAGAAATCTCGTAATCAGTTTGGGCTCAAAATTTCAAAATTTTTAAAAAGTTATAAAACTCATCATAATACCATTAAATGATCTCCATATCACTTTTCAAGGTCAAAAGTGCTTTTTTTTACTTCTAATTCAAAATTTATGCATGTTTTTGAGCTAAAAAGGTGACTTTTTCAAAATAACTCAAAAAACTCTACTTTCCCTCTTCAAACT
Organism: Ceratopteris richardii; assembly: GCA_020310875.1. Classification (NCBI taxonomy): domain Eukaryota; kingdom Viridiplantae; phylum Streptophyta; class Polypodiopsida; order Polypodiales; family Pteridaceae; genus Ceratopteris; species Ceratopteris richardii. The sequence continues at coordinate 86,301,003 of CM035437.1, forward strand.
CCCATTTTCATACCCAAAACCCAAAAAGTCATATTTTTCACCTCTATTCCCTCCATAACATACAATAGAAGCGTTGTTTCTCCTCCTACCCTTCTCCCAACTTCTGCAGCAATGACAACAACTCTTACTCCCATGGAAACCTCTAGCACTTGTAGGCAACCAAAAGACGAAGTTCACACAATGGCATGACACAACATCAAAACAATGGAAGGAAGCTGGCTACCACAAGAGTTTTGCAAAGGTGCATGGGTGTACATGCAACCATCTGGACTTGTTACTCATCGTGTTCGAGATTGTGGAAAAATGGATTTCATTGGAAAGTTAAGCTCTTAGGCTTCAAGCAGCAAACACATGGTGGGATGGTTGCTATTGTACAACATGTCTTCACACTTTCAACCATGAAGTTAGAAAACTCTAATAGAATTAAATATCCAATCCATTGTGAGTATTTCTATTTTTCCAATGCTTCATGGTGTTAAATGTCTTAATTACTCATCTCATATGTTTTTCTTTGTTACAGTCATATTTCCTTCTAGTTTAGTGGAAGAGCAACCACTTCATAGTCTTACAGGAACTTTCAAAGCATTACATGCACACATTGGGACATTAGTGTTTCTAGATGTACCTCCTGCTAAACTTATTCATGAAAGAATCTTCTTTTACACTCACAAGTACATTGTTCCTTCAATAGATGGTGAATATGGAGGGCTGGAGATTATCAAAGTTGATTCTCTTCTTAGTTTAGAGTGGCCAAAACCTGGTTTTTGGTCCATAACATCTTTCAACCGTAAGATGGTGATGGACATACATAACTCTTTGAAATTCATGCGAGTGTCTAGATCAATAGGTCTTCATTGGACTCTACCAATCCATTGCTTTGTTTTCATATTTCAAGGCATTCCTTTTGTAGAAACTCCTACAATGTTCCTATGTAAAGATATTACATACGAGGTAGTAGAAGGTTTGGTAGGGGAAAACTGGGGTTATGTAGAAGGATTGTCAAAAGGGGATAGATATCGTTGTAGAATTGGTGACATAGGTATAGGGTTTCACTATTTAAAACATCACACCTCTTTGTACATTAGATTTTATTATGATCATTGGATGTGTAAACTAGGAGAGTGGATACCTTTGCAAAGCTCAGAGGGATATTTAGTTTCATTTGAAATTAATGTGAAGTTACCAAACAATGATATGGAGGTGGTTTTAGTTAATCAACATTGGAACTTGGACAACTTGAGAGAGCACTTACTTATCATGGGATATGATGATCTTCATGATTTCAAATTTTGAATACGAGGGAAGAAGGTAAGAGTTGTATTCCATATATACACACACACACACACACACACACACACATATATATATATATATATATATATATATATATATATATATATATATATATATATATATATATATATATATATATATATATATATATATATATATATAATTCTATCACTATTGTTCATGATTTCAAAATGTTTTACTCTTTTATGAATTGTCCACATATTGGAAAGAGATTGGAAAAAAAATTCAAGGTTCTTGCAGATTGAAGCATGGATGGAACTGAAATTTCATTGTCATAGCTCTTTTTTGTAAAGATAGTGTGAAACTTGTAAACAAACCTATTTTTGCAATGAAAATATTTTCACATTTGCTTCAAGGATATTTTGGCCACCTTCTACTTGTATCTGTACATTCTCAGGGTTTTTCTTGAAAGAGCATTCTTATTGTTTATTTTCTTTGATGTGATCTCAAATGTCAAAGTTTTCCTTTGCAAGACTCTTATGTTTTAATTTAAGGAAAAGTCACTTCTATGAGAAAGTGGGACCCATCACTTAAAAATTCTAGAAAAGTTATAAATAGGAGTCCTCTCTCCTCATTTCTCACTTTTGCAACTACATTGAGTGATAGAGCAGTTCGCATTTGCAAGCTATGGCTTCCACCTCTATACCTACTAAGAGCGCACGCCAAAAGTTTCTAGAATTCTTGGAGGATTCAGATTATAAAGGTCAACATGACCTATATGTTCTCCTCTCCAAGGTTCCTGACCTCCATGGGACCGTGCAAATGAATGCCGATGCTTTGGAGGAGCTACTTCAATATATGCAAGTTCATATATTGTGTTTCTCCATCAAAATACCACCATATGATGGAACATGGGTTCCATGTGACCTTCTCACCTACATTCACAAAGGTGATGAGGCATTTGCAAAACTATTGAAACGGTTCCAGGTAATTACAGAGTAAGCAGGGCACCTTCTTGATGAAACTATGCCACTTATAAGGATATTGAATAGGAAACACAAGAGATGGGTGCAAAATATCTATCATTCATTGTTGCCACAATTTTCTTTGTGAATGAGCAACCAGAACCAATTCCTCATGAGATCCCTCATCTTGTTATAGGTGGTTTTGTCCATGATAAAAAGGAACCACCTCAAGAACCCTTGAATCTCCTATTAGAGAGAGAAGCTATTGAGAAAACTTATCCTCTTGGTGTAGATGATAAGTTGAAAGAAGTGCCTAAGCCATCCACCTCTTCGGAGCCAGAAGCGACTATTCCAGAGGTGGAGATTGAAACTTTTTCAGTGGTTCTTGTCGAGGGACAAGAATATTTGTTTTTACATGATGTAGAGAAGGCATTCGGGCTACGGCTCGATGAATGCCTAAGTTTGTTTTGTATTTTGTCAGAGTGTCCTTTGGATAGTACCTCTGACTTGTTGGAGAAAAAGTGTTTGCCATTTGGTGACTCAGTGGCCGACACAATAAAATTGGTTTGCAATGACATACTTACAAGTGAACATCAACATATCACAGAAGAAGAATTTAGTAATGTAGAAGAAAGGATATTGGAATCAGAGGTTCACGCCTCACCAGTAATTGAGCAAAGTGGGATATCCCACTCTAGCATTAATTTACATCTTCAAGAGAGAGGAGAAGAAGAAGATATAGTTCAAGATGTAAGTATCTTCAATTCATGTCATTCATTCTTACAACCACATGAAGCTACTAATCATAAAACTTTGTGTAGGAGGTGATTGAAGTTGACAAGTTTGCAGCAAGGAGTAGAGGTGATCGAGTGGCTCGTGGAGGTGGCTCATCCCTTGAAAACTACATTGGGAAACTTCCCAAAGAACATTTTGTAATTATCCGTAAAGCAGTCCTCAGGCCCACTTCATGACATGGTGTCTAAAGGCCTTAAGTAAATTGCTTTGTTTATCAACCATTACACAGGGGAGTAATTGTATCTTTTTAGTTAAGAGATCCCTTGTAACTACAACCTTAGGTTCCAACTTCCGTGGAAAGGTCTTAGGTCAAATAGGTATATCTCTAGGTCTAGGAGTTAGAAATGTTGATGAAATAGCAACCTCAATTTTGACTTATACCCTACCCATGGCTTTGGAGCGTCAAAAGAGAGTCATTGAGAAGCTCAAAGCCAATTGATGTAAACAATTGAATTAATATCAAATTTTCACTTTGCTTTATTTAGAATTGTCTCAAGTCTTTCTTTTTGAGTATATTATGTGAAATTCATTTGGACCTACATGTAATTTATTGAGCATGACTTCACTCCTCATGAATTAATGGACTACTCCTCTCTTGCAAGTGTAAGATGGACTACTTTTGACATCCCTATACCTTGCACTATGAATTTCTAAATACATACATGAAAAACATAGCTTTGAGACATATGAGCACACCATTTTGAAACTTAAAAAACTTTCATTCTTGAAACCATGCATTTAGTGTAGTTGAAATCTCTGGTAAGGTCATATAGGGCATTGGGAGACCAAAGAAAGCCCTGCCACAGAAACGCAGGAGAATGGCATGCAAAACCTTTGCACGGCTTTCTCCCGCGTTTTTGTGGCAGGGCTTCTTTTGCTCTCCCAATGCCCTATATGAGCTTGCCAGAGAGTACAACTACAATAAATGCATGTTTTCAAGAATGAAAATTTTCTAGGTTTCAAAATGGTGTGCTCATATGTCCCACAGCTATGTTTTTCTTATATGTATTTAGAAATTCATAGTGCAAGGTATAGGGAGGTCAAAAGTAGTCCATCTTACAAATTAGGCTTCATAAGATTACCTTGGTATACAAGATCCAAACACTCATTGCAAGCCCAACCACTCATCCAAATTGACCATACAATAAAAAAACATTCATAGAAGGCCCAATTAGGCCCAACCACAGAAACACAGGAGAAGGCATTCCAAATGCTTTGGAATAGCTTCTCCCGCGTTTTTGTGGCTGGCCTTGGTTTTAGCATTTAATCAATATACAATGACCAAAATGACAAGATAAGAAAACAATCACTGATATATGAGAGATTATCACAAGAAAACACATGGAAATGTATAATGACTGCTCATGTTTCATTCTAAATAATGAGATTATAAAGAGAATGGAGGAGAAGTGCTCATGTTTCATTGAAAATGGCATAATTTACAAAAAATCTCTTGTCTGTAGAGATCAATTAGAAAACTTAGCTACGATCACCCCTAATTCTCCTAGCTAACTGTATGTCCTTCAGTTGTATAGTGACTCGCTTAGCATGGATGGCACACAGGTTGGAATCCTCGAGCATTGATATCAAATATGCTTCAGCTGCCTCTTGTAAAGCTTTTGAAGCTAGAGCTTGGATCCTTAACCTTGCACGATACCTTTGTAACTCTTCTTCAACCACCCTTGGAAAGGGTCTTCTAGGTATCAGAAGCTCAGTTGTCTTTTGATAGTGCCTTATCTCTGCAAATGCCTTCCTATATGTTCTTGTTCGTTGTGGTGCTCCATCTTGTGGTGGTGGTGGTCTTCGTTGGACATTTGCCTGTGGTCTTGGTTAGGGTGGTCTACGATGGGGTTGAAAGACTTTCTTCTTACATTGCACGCATCTTGAGCTTTCTCCTTGTTCATGATGTTCTTGCTTGCTTTGCTCCCTCTCTTGATCGTTTGGTATGCCCCCCTGATTTGTTAGTAGAGTCTTTCTTGCTATAGTAACCCTATGATTTGTAGGTATTTCTTGGTTAACCCATGGTGGCATTGTTTGACTCTCCTCACTTGATTTTGAACGTTGTTGAGACACATCCTCATGCGATTCATCAGAATCGTCATAAGAAACTACCTTTTTGTGAGCACGCTCCTTCACCCTTGTCTTTGTTGGTCTCTTTGGTGATGGAGGCTCATCCTATGATGGTGGTGGTAATTGGGGTTGACTTACGGCCTCTTCCCTGGATTGCCCATGTGCTACTTGTTCATGATGGAGTTAGACCTCTGCAGAAGCACGTGAACAACACAAGGAAGAAGAAGAAGCTTGGAGCACAACACACAATACTGAATGTATTACTAGAGAATGTACAAAGATAAGTAGCCCATTAGGGCAATAGGCCTATATACAAGGGGGGGGGGGGAACCTCCTTAAGAGGGAAAAAAGTACCCCGGCGGTCCTAGTGTGTTCACACACATCACTACCTAAATATATCAACAAATCCCCCGAGTGATGTGATGAACAAGGAGCTGGCACTCATGTATAAGGAAGTGCCAAGCTATGTGGAAATCTCTCCACAAAAGGAAGTAAGCCCAAAGCTTTGCGGAAAGCTTCAAACATCTCCCTAGGCACAACCTTTGTGAAAAGGTCTGCAATGTTCTCCTCTATGGGCACATATGCCAAGCTGACCTCCCCAACAAAGAACCTCTCCCTGACATAGTGATAATGCACCTCAATATGCTTAGTGGGAGCATGGAACACAAGGTTCCTCGCAACTGCCAATGCACTTTGACTGTCAGTGAAGATGGTGGTGGCAGAAGTTTGACCAACACCCAAATCAGCCATAAGGCCTCTGAGCCACGCACACTCAAGAGTTGCTATGAAAGCTGCCCTATACTCAGCCTCACAACTGGAAGTGGCCATAGTAGGTTGCTTCTTGCTCAACCAAGATATACATGAGCTACCAAGCATGAAGCAAAAGCCACTAGTGGACACGCGAGTATCATAGCAACCAGCCCAATCAGAGTAAAAAAAAAGCATGCAAATATGGCGGTAGTGATCCCCCCTTGGGATAAAACAACCCAAGTAGCCGAGTACCACTCAAATAGCAAAAGATATGCTTAACTCCCTGCCAATGCTTGACTCCTGGGTAATGCATAAACCTGCTCATCTTTGAGACAACAAACTAAATATCTGGCCAAGTAATGCATAAGTAAATCAAGCATCTAATAGCATGCTCATAGAGAACAACATCAAATGCATCTCCAGCATCATGAAGACTCAATCGTAAGCCTGTCTCGATAGGAGTGGCGATAGGCTTAGAGTGTTACGACATGTAGGTGCAAAGGTCTCATCAAAATCAATGCCTCTTTCCTGTGCATTACCCTTTGTAACAAGCCTAGCCTTATACCTGTCAACTGTACCATCCGGTTTATGCTTCAGCTTGTATACACACTTAGTGCCAATGGCCTTCTTTCCAGGAGGCAAGTCACATAAAGACCAAGTACCATTCTTCATTATAGCATCATATTCAGATTGCATAGCAGCCATCCAATTTTTTGAATTTTGTGCTTCATCAAACAAAACAGGCTCATTCTCATCACAGAGACTAGATGCAGCCATAGCATAGCAATCTCATGCAAAAGAGGCACTATGAGAGCCTGAACGAGTATGATATGACAGAGGTGCATCTAGTTCGCTGTCATGCAAGGTTTGCACCAGACATTTTGGCATAGTTCTTGCCTACTCAATATCCGCTCTCTCATCAATAAGTGCATCATGTACATCTGCAACAGAAATGGAATTATCTGCATCATCACATGAAACCTACAAAGGCTGAGAAGTTGCCTCATTAGGACCAGCACTAGACTGTCCACCTGTAAAAAGAGGCAGCATAAGTATCACACATGTCTTTGGTGCTAACAGATGTCTCCTTAGTACATGAAAGCAATGGCTGAATAGCATCTTCCACAAAAACAACATCATGGCTAACTAGAATGCGCTTAGTCTGTGGATGATACAGACGATAGCCTTTAGTTTCAGAACTGTACCCAACAAAAATACATTTTACTATTTTATCATCCAATTTTCTTCGATGTTGTTTAGACACTAATGCATATGCCAAACAACCAAAAACATGCAGATGAGCAACAGATGGCTTGCGGTCATGCCAAGCCTCATATGGAGTGATAGACTGCAATGCTTTAGTGGGACACGTGTTCAGTACATATGTTGCACACATGACAAACTCAAGCCAGAAACTATGTGGTAAAGCCTGACTCTTAACCATACACCTCGCCATCTCCATGAGTGACCTGTTCTTTCGTTCAGCAACTCCATTCTGTTGAGGTGTATATGACACTGTACACTAGTGTTTTATCCCACATTTAGCTAGAAATGCATTAAAATCAGAAGACATATATTCCCCCCGATCAGAACGGAGGGTGCCCATTTTACATGCTGACAGATTTTCAGCCAAAACCATAAACTGTTTGAAGCCAACAAACACTTCGGACTTTGCCTTCAATGGATATACCCATGTATGCCTGGAAAAATCATCGATGAAAGTCACGAAGTAAAGATAATTCCCAAAAGAAGGTGCCTGCATTGGACCATAGACATCACTATGTACAAGCTGCAATTTTTTAGTAGCCCGAACTGAAGCATCTTTTGGAAAGGACGAACGCTGCATTTTGCCCAAAATACAACCTTCATAAACATGTTTTCTAGGTGCCTCAAGTTTGGGCAAAGAGGACACCATTTCAGATTTCTGCAGGCGTAACAAACTAGCAAAATTCATATGACCAAAGCGTGCATGCCAAAGCTTTGCATGTGACATAGCATGAGAATCATTTACTGCACATGCCAAATCATTTAGAGATCTTTCATAGTCTATGAGCTTATACAGCCCACGACATAAAATGCCAGAAGCAATAATCACATCGCCATTTGACACATCATGAACTGTACACCTGTCATCAACAAATTTCACAACCAAGACAATCTTGGCTAATGCAGAAACTGATAACAGGTTCTTCTTGATCCCTGGCACAAATAAAGCATCTGACAAAGTGAAAGAACTACCATTAGCAGTAGTCAAAATGATCTTACCAACTCCCATAACAGGATAAGAGGAGTTGTTGGCGCATATAACAGTATTCCTTGTAGGCGCAAGCTCGAGTGAAGAGAAGAAATTGCACTGCGAGGTAATATGTTTGGTCATCCCAGTATGAAAATACCAAACATCCGAGTCTATTGCAGACATGCATTGCTCATGAGAAGATGGGTCAAAATTGTAGACAGTAGTAAACGCCCATTCTTCTTCCTGCACAAGATTAGTAGACTCTATTTTCGGTGTAGAGGCCTCTCCAGCAACATTTCCAGCCTCTTTGTTCTTTGCCTCTTTAGCAGCCAATTTTGGACAGTTCTTTATGATATGATCATTCCCTTTACAGTACTTACAAAACAATTTCTGCTTTTTTGATTTCTTCTCATCTTTATCTTCCTTCTTCGAATATGCAGAATTAGCAGATTTCTGCTTACTAGTTGAAGAGCTCCATTTTCCTTTTCCCTTCTGACTAGCCAGGAAAGCTTGATCTGCAACTCGCATAATGGACCTGTTCTGCCTGGACTGATCTTCCTGCAACATAACAAAGACTAACTCCTCAAATGATAAGGCATTCGGATTGCCTTTCATCATCAACCGAAGAGTAGAAGCAAAACTCTTATATGAATCAGGAAGACCATTCAGAATGGTCTGCACAAGTGAGGTATCAGGTATAACCTCATCAACAGAAATCAATTGTTCCTTCAAATCTTTGATCTTCATTAGGAAACTGTGCATAGAATCACCTTCATTCATGTGCTCACTCTCCAACTGTTTCGGAGGTAAGCAACACGAGCCTCATTCCTAGCTTGGTACAATGTGGTAAGTGTATTCCAAGCATCCTTAGTTGTTCTGTAAGAGTGAATGTGAGGAATAATGGCACGTTTCACAGACAAAGCTATCAATGCATGTGCCTGGGCATCTTTGCCATCCTAGCAAATCTGCTCTGCAATAGGTGTAGTAGAAACGTAAGCACGAATAGGAATATGCAGAATATCATCATCTTCGACACTTTTTGCATCAGCTTCAGTACCTGCTATTGTAATAGTTGCAAGTGCGATAGGACGTTTTTCGACACCCTACACAATGTTCCACAGTTCTTTTGCAACCAACACATGTCGCATCATATAAGCCCATAATGGGTAGTTGGTACCATCCAACTTATCCTCAACAGCCAACATATAGAATACATCACTGCTTTCAGCCATGACTAGTGACTAAAATACCTTGATGCAGAAAATTGATTGTATCTCAAAAAGTTGAACAGAACTACCCAAACGAATTCCACTAGACCTGTAGTAGACTTCGAGACGCTTATACTGGCAAATAGAAACTGGTATATACCTTTGGCACAAAAAGACAAAATAGCTTGCACAAGCGCTACGATACTGCATTCGGAGATCGAAACGAGCTTAGATCGCGATTTTGGCATGACATAGCGAAGCAGTTTTGATGTTGAAAGCACGCTCAGTATGCTCACCAAAATTCGTGTGATTCTGAGACTGCAACCAGAGTATCGACATCCCCTTAGATGAAGCAACGACCTGCTCTGATACCAATTGTTGGAGTTAGACATCTGCGGAAGCACGCAAACAGCACAAGGATAAAGAGCTGTTTGCGTGCTTCCGTGTACAAGACTATCTATGTATTCGTCTAAGCTAGATAGTCTTTTTTGTTGTCCCTTTGTACCTTTATAGCCCCGTGTACAAAATAGACATGGATAAAGAGCAAATGCACCTTGCTTGCAACCTAACATGCATTTGATAGTTTTTAAATCCCCACCCAAGTGCCAATCTATCTCAAAATCACCTAAGTTTTCTATGTTGAGCTTTGCACCATGAATTTGAGAAACTATTACCTTAGTGATCCATGGGGTCCTACTAAAAATCCATGAAAGAACATCATTGGATTCTTTAGGTACTTCAATATCACCTAACCACCATATATCTTTCTCGAATTGAACACTATATGTAGAGTTGGAGCTAGAGTTACTACTTTCATCAGATATGGCATTTGTCATAGCTTCATTCATGAGTATCAAACTCAATCTCTCCATTCGTCGTCCCTTTATGATCTGGCATTCATCTAGCTTCAATATAAAATTTAATTTGGTATTACAATCTACATAAATTACCAAAATTTTTATAACATCAAAATACAATGTATATCAAGGTAACAATAGTGGACATACCTGGTATAGTAGATTCATAAAATTGAACCATTGCCTCTTGAAGCCTCTCCAAATCCACAAATATGTTGTTGTACTTTGTGTAAGGAAATCCATTTTCAGCTGCACTTTTCAACTCTTTTTTGGATGTAGATAAGTGATAAATAGACATAGGCATAATATCCTCTATATATAAGTAGTTTCCAAGAATACTAGCTATATCTTCATTGGACATTGACGTCTTAAGCGATACCTTGTAAGGAGATGGAAACATATTCTGCAAAATACCTTCTCTTTGTAATGGATGCTTCAAAAGATTGTACAATGCACTGTACCCTTTAGTAATGATTCGTGCTTCAGCACATACCATCTGCATGTCTCTAGGAGTGATAATATCTTGTAACTTTTTTGTGAAATCTTTAATCACTTGCTTCTTGATAAGGTTTCCAATTCATGACTCCAAAATACTAACCACCTACTTGTTGGTCAAACAAGAATTTAGTAACTTGAATTGATCCTCTGTTGTTGATGAAGCACTAACATCTTCAACGAATGACCTACGTAATATATATATATATATATATATATATATATATATATATATATATATATATATATATATATATATATATATATATATAAGTCTTCCAAAAAGAGAAACAAATACAAGCCAAACCTTATCGCAAAAGCTCGTCGCTTGCGTGCTCCACCACCAATTGAAAGAGAGTCAAAGGATGTTAATGATCGTCTCCTATGTCGCATCCCAAGTAGAGTCTCTCTCGAGTGTTGGATAGTGGTTTTTAATTTCTCAATTGTTCTCTCCTTTTCTTCCATATGCTTTTCAAGCTCTGCAAGCTTTTCTTGTAAAGATATGATTGTGCTTTCTAAAGTGACCAACCTTGTATGATTTAGTTGTTATTGTTGAATCCAATACTTAATAATGACAACTGAATGTGTAGATAATCGTTGACAATAACCTAAGAGCCCAGCTTTACCGCACCGATGAACTGAAGTAAATTTGAGAGGTTATGGAATGTTGGATGGTAAGAAGACATTGGATCAGGAGTGTATAATGAACGATGAGTCCAAAGATTAATATTCTTTTCTCCAGCTTCACGACGCTCATTTTGAGAGTTCTAATCATTGTTGCACTGTGTATTTGGAGCAAACTCTCTGGGCACACGAACATGGATACTTGTTGATGCTAGGGCATGAGGACGTCCTAATGTGAGGTTTGTAATAGGTTTCAACACCATCTTTTCCAACAATTAGACAATACTGAGAAAAAGACCAAAAATTTGTTTGGAAGAGATGCTAGAGCATGATTTTCTCAAGAAAATTTTGTTTTCTTGGATGTGGATGGGTCACAATGTGTTTTCCACTGAGAATAGCCAAAAATGATGAAATCTTGAAAAAAATCATTTTTTGGGGGAAGAATAGTTACGGATTTGATGATGTGGCACTCTACTTTTTTAGGAATTTTAAAAATATTACTTTTTCAAAAGGAAAACTAAAAACTAAACCAAAAAAAAGTCACTTATGACATATATATTAAAAAAATGAGCCCTTTCAAGTAAATAAACACTGAAATTGAGATTTTTTTATTCCCATACATGCTCGAGTTTGATGATGTGGAAAGTAGATTCCCTTTCTCTCTCTAATAGAAGAGAGAGAGGAGCCTAGTAAGCCTTCAAAAAATCCTACTCCAACCTACTAAAAAGTGCCATATTAAATGCACTTTATCCCCTTAAACAACAACAGAATTAAGCTTAATCCCTAAAAATTAGGGATCCTTACAAGAGTTGAGACTTCTTTCTGATATGATGCATAATTGTAGTAAGTGTTTTTATATGATTGACTTTTGAAGTTTCCATCTCCACTTCTTTCAAAGATATTCCTACCACCTCACCTCTAAAATTTCCTCTCTAATATCTACCACCTCTTCCTCTTTGATTAAAATTACCATCGCTTTGATTATTATGCCAACATTCATGAGATAGATGATTGGTCTTACCACATATCCAACAAGCTCTGATATTATCTTTGTTATTTTTGCCTCTTCCTCTACTTCTGCCACTTTCTCTTCCTCTTAGGAAATTTGCTTGACTTGCAGTACCTTCATCTTCAACTGATTGTTGCTTTCCTTTGCTAGATTTCTTCTTGTCTTTAGAATACATTGCATGATCCTGCACTCTTATCAACATCTCCTTTGATGTGATTCTCAAAAATTAGCATATGTCCTAACAATTGATTCAAATCAGGAGTGAAATGATCTAATGAAAGTTCTGTAGACAATATAAAGGCTTCCACTTCTCATCTCCTCTTAGCCCTGTGAGAATTTGTCTTACCAACTTATCTTCTTCAATATCTTCATCAACTGCACCTAAAGAATCAGCAATGTCTTTCATCTTTGTCACATAATCAGATATTGATTGTGAAGTCTTCTTCTTGAATGTAATAAACTCTGCCCATAATGATGCTTTTCTTGATTTGGTTGTATTCTGAAAATGCTCTTCCAAAGCACTCCATATGTCACTTGCACTTTCAAGTCCTCTAATATGAGGAAGCAAATAATCATTCACTACCATGTAGATTATGCTCCTTGCTTGACCATCCTTCTTCATCCAAATCTTTAAATCTCCAAGCTCCTCCCTAGTTGGAACACTAGGATCTTTGAACTCTGGCTTTTCTTCCTCTCGTATGATGTATCTCATCAGATCTTTGCTCATAAGCTGAGCTTCCATCCTCATAGACCAAGCTGGATAGTTCTCTATATCCAACTTCTCAATTTGGAGACTATCTCCCATCCTTTCTTCACTAGTACTATCAAATCTTTAGCCTTATAAGGATTGAATGTACCTTAGCTTTAAATTTTACTCCTTTTGATCCTTTTGATTGCTCTTGTATGTCTCCCTTCAGCTTTTCTTTCACACTTTGTCCTTTTGAATCTTCAAAATTTGAATTTTGTATATCTGCAGCAGTCGGGGTTTTCCTTTCCTTCAAATCTGATAGATCCTGCTCTGATACCACTAATGGAGAGTGTTAATCTCCAAATAAAAAGCTATCCTTGATGTTATAACACCTCTATATCAATAATAACTCTAAACTTCAACCAATTTTTGAAGACAAGTGCCAAACTATCAAGACTTTAGCTAACTATAAAGAAAATCACTACACTGAAAAGTCTGCTGCACATTACTCACTCATTGACTGATCAAATGTGAAGCGTTTCTAATGAAACTTTGTAGAAAGTGTTGTCTAAAGGTTGCACACCTCCTCCAAGTTAAAACATTGCAAAATAATCCGTACATTATGAGAAATGATCCAAACAATCTACCTATGTCTAAAATTGCCTTCTTGTAGAGTCGACTTTGACACCTGCAATGTCTAACACATGGTTCTCCCAAACTAGAATGCATTTAAGAAAATGCTTTTAGCCATAAATGACTCCTCATTTTTGCAAAACTTTACATTGTGCACTAAGAATTGATATATTCTTTGACCATCAAGATTGCACCTGTTTCAGAAGACACTCGTCACTTCTTCACATATAAATGTTCCTACACATAATTCTCTCATCCTCTTTGCAATTAGGCTTTCAAATCTTAACCATAGATGCATTTACTATTGAACTAAATATCTACAAAAGGATTTTTGATATAATCAAACATAGAATTAGAAATGGAGAAAAGATCAACGTGCAATTCTCTAAAAATTCTTTCTATTCAACGCATCATACATCTGGTGAATGATACACACAATACTCATGATATATTCCTTTCTATCTCATCTATATTTCATCTATGTCTACTCATACAACCATATACACGTATATATATATACATATGACTATTGATTCATCATTACTTCAAGTATTTTGAAGTATTTACAAAACTAATGTACATATGTTTATAGAACTTTTCGTCCTGAACCTTCACCTCACTTCATGAACTTAGACTTCAATCTTTTCTTCATGTATTCATTTCTAAGCTTCATATAATCACCAATTGTTGATTTTCTTGCTCCAACAACTTCCCCTCAATCATCAATTCTGATTACCTACATCTTCTTTATTCCTTCCATATCTTTAAACCTCAGCAACTTTGGTCCATCCAAGCCCTTTGTCATCATATCTGCAAGTTGATCTTTTGTAAGAGTATGTATGACTTCTATTTCTTTATCTCCCTCTCAAAAAATGATACTAAATCTCAATATGTTTAGTTCTAGCATGAAGCACATGATTAGCTACCAAATATAAAGAACTCATATTGTCTCCACAAATGATAGGAGTACTCTATGTGATATCAGAACTCTTCATAAGAGTCTTTAGCCATATTAAGAGTCCTTTGTAGCTTCTACCATGCCTTTGTATTCTACTTCTGTAGATGATAAAGCAACTATAGGTTGCTTCTTAGAGCAACCTGAAATTAGCTTATCTCCCACATAACACAAATATCCATGTGTTGATCTTCTATCATTAGGGTTACCTGACCAATCTGCATCACTATATATCTCGACTCTTGTATCTGAAGTAAACCCATAGTACAAACCTTCTTTAAGTGTGCCCTTGATGTACCTAAGTACTCTTTGTCTTGCAATCCAATGTTCCTTTCTAGGACAATGCATGAAATGAGACAAAACTCCAACTGCATATGATAAATCAGGCCTTGTGAATGTAGCATGAATCAAGCTACCCACCAAACTCTGATAAAGCTTCATGTCTTTGAATTCTTCTCCTCCATATTTACTCAATCTATGATTCACCTCCATTGGACTTGGTGCAATCTCGCAATCTTCCATTTTAAATTTGATTAGAAAATTTTTCAAATACCTTTCTTGAGTTACATATACTCCCTGTTGAGTATATGAAATCTCCATTCCCAAGAAGAATGACAAATTTCCCAAGTCATTGATTTTGAATTCTTTCTCCATCTGCTTCTTAATCATGTGTATAGCTTCTGTCATTTGTTCTTGTAAGTATTATGTCATCAACATAAATACAAACATAAATAAATCCATTCTCACTTGCTTTGACTAGCAAGCTACTATCTGCCTTAGATGCTTGAAACCCAAGTTCTTTCAAGAACTTTACAAGCCTAAAATTCCATGCCCTTGGGGCCTGCTTCAAACCATACAAAGCTCTCTTGAGCTTACACACATGATCTCGATACACTTGATCTTGGAAACCATCTGGTTGTTCCATGTAGACTTCATATGAAATATAACCATTCAAAAATGCATTCTTCACATCTAATTGAGATAACTTCCAACCTTTGCAAGCAGTAATTGCTATGAGAGTCCTTATGGTTTTCATCTTTCCAACATGACTATAAGTTTGATCATAGTCCACACCCTATGTCTATGCATATCCTTTTATAACAAGCTTGGATCTGTACCTAGATACACTTCCATGTGCAAATCTTTTTGTTTTGTAAACCCATTTACATCCAATGATCTTTTGACTATTTGGTTTAGGAACCAAATCCCATGTTTCATTCTCCATCAATGCATCATATTCTTCGTGCATAGCTTTTTCCCAATTCTCCTTTCCTTTGGCTTCAACATATGTGGATGGATCTTCATCTGCTTTTATCATATAAGCATAATCTTTAGTAGTCAAGAATGAAGTATCATGGCTATACCTTGTAGGTTGCCATTTGTGCCTAGATGACCTTCTGAGTTCTCCACTTCTTGAAGTTTCTAGTTCATCACATTCTGGATCAAACCTTGGTCTTTCTTCTACTTCAACTTGTCCTTCATTACTCTCTTCTTCATCACATATTTGAACCTTTGATTTACCTTTCTTCTGATTCATAATTTCTTCATCACCTGCATGAACATTAAGTGTACGTGCATACCAAGTACCTTGCTCAGTAAAATGTAACATCCTTAGACACATGTACTCCACAACCTATAACCCATCTGCTTGTCATCATAGCCAATGAACACATACTTTTCCGCTTTAGGTTCTAGTTTATGCCTCAACTGAGATGGCACATATGCATAAGCCAAACATCCAAATATTTTGCAGTGATCCAAGGTAGGTCTCTTACCCCACCAAGCTTCATATGGTGTCATACCCTGCAAAGCTTTACATGGTGGCCTATTGACCAAGTATGTGGTTGTGTTTATAGCCTTAGCCCACAAATAGTTTGGACAATTTTTCTCCTTCATCATTGATCTTGCAAACTCAACAAGAGTTCTATTTCTTCTCTTTGCTACCCCATTTTGTTGAGGAGAGTACCTGCAAGCAACCTCTCTCTTTATACATGCATTCCACAAATAATCACTGAATTCATTTGAAAAATACCCTCCCCCTCCATTTGATCTTAACCTCTTCAATTTTTGTCTTGTAATTCTTTCTGCATATGCATGAAAGTGTTTGAATGTATTAAACACTTCTGAATTGTCTTCGATCACATAGATAGTGATCCACCTGGTAGCATCATCAACATATATGACATAATATCTTGAAACATTCATACTAAAGTCCTTTGAAGGACCCCACACATCTGTATAAACCAATTCAAGTCTTCCTGAGTACATAAAACCATGCTTATTGTATGATTGCTTATGAGCCTTACCTAGCTGACATGCTTGACATCTGTATGTCATGTGTTGACCTGCAACATTAGACCCGCAACATTAGGTAATCCAAGTACTAAACCATTATTAACCATCTCTTTGATACCTCTTTCATTGAAGTGTCCAAGTCTTTTATGCCAAAGGCCCAATTCAGACACCTTTTGCTCTCCATATGTGAACATAGCATGTCCAGCATTACGTTGTATCTTTAATGTGAAGAGCCTTCCTTCCTTTTTTCTTGTAACAATTTGATTATACCCTTGGCTAGGGTCTTCAACATAAACTCCATCATTAGTAAACCTTACCTCATATCCTTTTTCCACAATCTGTCCTACACTGATCAAATTCTTTGGAATTGTAGGAACATATAAAACTTTACTCAAGAGAGTACTTCCATCTTTGGCTTTAATTGAACCAATTGACTTCACTTTATGCTTTGTATTATCTCCTGTTTGAACTGTGTGATTGATTGCCTCATGATCTAGATTAGTCATCAAAGCAATATTTCCACTCAGATGATTGCTACATCTTGAGTCAATATAGAATACTCTTAAGTCTTCATGTGAGGCTTCACATGTTGCATTCATAATAAGAGTTGAGTCTTCTTTCTGATCTGATGCATAATTGTAGTAAGTGTTATTATAGGATTGACTTTGGAAGTTTCTTCCTCCACTTCTTCCAAAGAAATTCCTACCACCTCCACCTCTGAAATTTCCTCTCTCATATCTTCCACCTCTTCGTCTTTGATTAAAATTCTGATTAAAATTACCATTGCTTTGATTATTATGCCAACATTCATAAGATAGATGATTGGTCTTACCACATATCCAACAAGATCTGATATTATCTTTGTTATTTCTGCCTCTTCCTCTACTTTTGCCACTTCCTCTTCCTCTTAGGAAGTTTTCTTGACTTGGAGTACCTTCATCTTCAATTGATTGTTGCTTTCCTTTGCTAGCTTTCTTCTTGTCTTGAATACATTGCATGACCTGCACTCTTATCAACATCTCCTTTGATGTCATTCTCAAAAGTTAGCATATGTCTTAACAATTGATTCAAATCAAGAGTGAAATGATCTAATGAAAGTTCTGTAGACAATATAGAAGGCTTCCACTTATCATGTCCTCTTAGCCCTGTGAGAATTTGTCTTACCAACTTATCTTCTTCAATATCTTCATCAACTGCACCTAAAGAATCAGCAATGTCTTTCATCTTTGTCACATAAACAGATATCGATTGTAAAGTCTTCTTCTTGAATGTAGTAAACTATACCCATAATGATGCTTTCCTTGATTTGGTTGTATTCTGAGAATGCTCTTCCAAAGCACTCCATATGTCACTTGCACTTTCAAGTCCTCTAATATGAGGAAGCAAATAATCATTCACTGCCATGTAGATTATGCTCCTTGCTTGACCATCCTTCTTCATCCAAATCTTTAAATTTGCAAGCTCCTCCCTAGTTGGAACACTAGGATCTTTGAACTCTTGCTTTTCTTCCTCTCGTATGATGTATCTCATAAGATCTTTGCTCATAAGATGAGCTTCCATCCTCATAGACTAAGCTAGATAATTCTCTCTATCCAACTTCTCAATTTGGAGACTATCTCCCATCCTTTCTTCACCTATACTATCAAATCTTTAGCCTTATAGGAATGAATTTACCTTAGCTTCAAAGTTTACTCCTTCTGATCCTTTTGATTGCTCTTGCGTGTCTCCCTTCAACTTTTCTTTCACACTTTGTCCTTTTGAATCTTCAAAGTTTGAATTTCGTATATCTGCAGTAGTCGGGGTCTTCCTTTCCTTCAAATCCAATAAATCCTGCTCTGATACCACTGATGGAGAGTGTTAATCTCCAAAAGAGAAGCTATCCTTGATGTTAGACCACCTCTATATCGAGAATAACTCTAAAATTCAACCAATTTTTGAAGACAAGTGCCAAACTATCAAGACTTTAGCTAACTGTAAAGAAAATCACTACACTAAAAAGTCTGTTTACTCACTTATTGACCGAGCAAATGTGTAAAGTTTCTTATGAGACTTTGTACAAAGTGTCGCCTAAAGGTTGCACACCTCCTCCAAGTTAAAACATCTCAAGATGTTCAGTAGATTATGAGAAATGATCCAAACAATCTACGTATGTCTCAAGACTGCCTTCTTGTAGAGTCGACTTTGACACCTGCAACTTCTAACACATGGTTCTCCCAAACTAGAACCCGTGTAAGCAAATGCTTTTAGCCATAGATGATTTACCTTCCACCTTGGATTTTGATTGTCTTGCCTTGGCAGTCATATCTAAAACATTGGGATGAACAACATCATTGCTTCTCCTCCTTGTGCTCCACCTTGTCTTATTGAGCCAAAGTTACTCACAATAAGGGAGGGGATAACCAGACTCGTGCCTTGAGGAGTGCCCTTGACTAGACGATGGACTGTCCGAACCATTGCACTGGACTTCAAAAGTTGACAAGGAAAGTTTTTGTGAGGCTCATCCGATGTCTATCAAGGAGAAATGATGAACTTCACCTGTCTTTCAAGCTGTATTCATGCGGTTTTCCATGTTCCGAGCAGCATGAAGACGAATGTCGATAAGAGCAGGGACGATGATGGGAAAGCCTTGGACCTACAACTGAAGCTCAAAATCTTCCGCCCTTACGTGCAAACCTCACATCCCTGACCTCTCTCTTGGATGCCCCTCCACATAGACTGCTTGTGGTTACCATGTGCCATGACATCATTATCTCTCGTTCCTCATCAGCTCACGCATCTCCTACAGGTGTTCACTAGTGTGACGGCCCTGTATTTCTATCCAGCCCATCTTGGTGCTTGGGTGGTATTCCCTGCTGCGCCGAATTGTGTGCAACTATAAGGGGAGTGGGTTCCGTGACATCCTCTGCACGGCGGACCGGACTGGAGTGCCTCCAACGTGCAGGCTAAGAAGCACTATGGACGTAGGTGCCGAGCCTTCCCTTCCTCACCGTTTTGGAGAACGTCAGTTGTCTCTAGAATCGTGGGTAGATGCCCGGTAACGGGAGCGTCCCCCGCCCCGTCTCGGCGGGTCTTGGGTCCCTTGACGGTTATGAGCCGTGAGGTTGGCACACCTAGGCCGGCCACCTCGTATCTTCGGGTTGAGGTCCCTTTGGGGTTGGCTTGAGCATGACGGCCTCCCCGTTTCGGTTTAGGACTAAACGTCCGCTCCGCACTTGGGTGTGCGTTTCATTGTTTGACGGTGCCCCGCGAGAATGCGTTTGTCTACGGTGGCCATTCTCAACTACTTGGGGAATTACTAAGTCGCTTCCGCATGCGTAGGCCTTCGGGCCATTCTATCTTTGTTTGTAAGCTTTCACGCATTTATCTTTGGAGTCCCTTCGTTTTTGGGTTACTCTCGGGCAAAGGCCCCTTGGACGTCCCTTCGCGCAAGCTCAAGTTTCAAGCGGGTTCGAGCTGATGGGCTGCCCCTTGGACTTGGGTTTGCACCTTGTACTTCACAACTGGACGCATTTTCAATGAGCTTTTTTCCTTAAGATAGTTGCCCACGGTTGATGCCGGAAAGCATATATATATATATATATATATATATATATATATATATATATATATATATATATATATATATATATATATATATATATATATAATCTTAATCAATCGGAAAGCATATATGTATTATGTATATATATATATATATATATATATATATATATATATATATATAATTATCTTAATTGCTGAAGCAATTCTGACATAATGTTACATTGATTAAACTTCAAAACTTGTCTTTTGTTGATCGTCGGAAGCAAGTTTGATGCAATGTTTTGCCTCTATAATCGTGTTGAACGATTCCTGCGAGAGAACATTACAAGCTAAATAAGAAAAAAAACATGCTATAAGGTTTTTTTTTTTTTTTTTTTTTTATAAAAGGAAGTTCAGCCTTGGTCTATTCTCCCGGACTTTAATTAAAATAAAGAAGAAAAGCTACAAGTGAATGGGACTAGTGCCCATGGGACCCTCCAAATCCCACAATGCAGGGGACAAATTTAGTAAGCTAGAGGGCATTACAAATGAGGCGGACAAATCTATCATCTTCCTCATGTGGGACCCATTTGGGTTTCAACTTGTTATTTTCGAGGAGATAAATATAGTGATATCTAAATGGTGGAGATCTCTTATCTCGGGAGATTCTTTTACCTAGAAGAAACAAGGATTTCTCAATCGACCATTCCTTTGGAGTTTGGCCAAAATTGACAACACATCTCTCCCTCCAAATCTTCCAAAGAGTCTCACCCCTGATGGCATTCCACAACCTTGATGAGTAGCCAACCGCCTCACCCAATAGCACCTGATGCCAATTGATTTGGTTCATGAGTCTCAATACCTGCGTCATGTGATGCCAGATAACACAGGACTTGGGGCAATCGAAGAAAAGGTGAAGTAAATCTTCAATGCATCTATGTCAATGCTTGCACCATAAAGGCACACCACAAATTTTGTTAGCCCTTGGATTGGACTAGATACCCTTATGCAAGATCTACCACATTAGAACTCACTTTTTGATCTCAATTAGGGGGTGCCAAATAGACATGAACTTTAGTTCCCATCGAAGTTTGGTCCAAGAAAGGCACCACCTCTTGTTAAGGGTGTGATGAACATCTAAGTTCTCATTGAAGATGGGGATTCTCGATAGTTTCTTACCGTTGCTCCATTTGAGGCCCTCCAAGCAAGGCAGATCCCATCCGTAGAGAAGGCAAGAAGTTGAGCGGTCCCAAGCTAAACACCTGCCTTGGAGAAGAGTCCATTCCTCGAGGGTAACTCTATGTCTCGGGTCTAAGTCTTCAAACCTGATCCATTGACTAGTCTCTTGTTTCCAAAGCTGTTTCCATTGTTTGAACCCCTTGTTCCATAGCCGCTTAGCAGTTTGGAGGTTCCAAGACTCGACCCCCCTAATGCTGATGATCGAGAACCAGATAGAGTCATTTTGTCTTATCCTAGTTGCCCACTTCCACTCATCACTGATTCTGGTGAATTGTTTGACCTTGTTCCAAATCCTCCACAAGGAACACACAAGGCTAGAGCCTTTCAGGGACACCAGGTGGGGGGAGAAAAAAAGAGTGAGGATCCCTATGTCCTTCCAACCAAGATGGTCAACTAAGGTAAGGTCTTTCATGTTTCTGAAGATCAATTTAGCCCAAGAGGACTCGCTATTGCTCCAAGCCTTGATAAACCACTTTGCCGCCAACTTGTCAACCAACCCAGTGATATCCAAAATACCTAAGCCCCCTGAGTCTTTCAATCTAATGCAATTTTCCCATTTGATTTTGGGAATCCCCTTGCTATTGGGGTCCCCAGTCCACAGGAGTTTCTGCAGATTCTTTCCACTTTGGCCAACTCTTTCTCGTTAGGTCTCCAACACGAGATAAAGTAAATGGTCGTAGAAAGCATAAATGTGTTAACAACCATTGCACGCCCTGCCAAGTTAACTTGCATACCTTTCCAATGGTTTAGTTTGCTATCCAATTTGGATAGAACCCAGTTCCACAGTTGGTCCATTAAGATGTCGAAGCCCATCGGAATACCAAGGAGACAGAAAATTTGACCTCTTGGGATAACTTGACACCCCTGATCTAACAACACGGGGTGGAGGTCCACGGATGGATCTGAAAGCAATTTTAGCATGGTTGATTTTTGAACCTGACACCACACAAAAGGTGTATAGGCAACTCTAGAACACCTCAATGTTGTTCATATCGTTATGTACAAAGGCATTCATTTCATTGGCAAAGAGTCTCGCAATCAATTGGCCATGATCTAGAGGTAGGGAAAGACCCTTGAGATTGCCAGCGTCCATGTGATGCTTTAATAGGTGACTAAGGCCATCCGAGGCGATAGCGAAGAGTAGTGGAGCCAGTGGGCAGCCTTTCCTGATAGATCTTTTTAAATGTATGGGCTGAGAGAGCTTACCGCTGATATTTGTTATCGTTGCAGCATTTTCGAGTAGAGTGGAAACCATCTTCATGAACTTTTGGCTGCATCCAAGGTCTTTCAGTGATTGAACAATAAAGTCCCATTCCAATCTGTCATACGCTTTATCGAAGTCAATCTTAATGAATACCAGATCTTGTGCAGACTCCTCAGCAAACGCAAGGGCTTCCCAAATACCGACAATTTCTTCGAGTATAGATCTACCTTTGATAAAACCTTTCTAGTCCTCACAAAGCCATGACTTTAAATGACAAGAGATTTTGTTGGTGATAACTTTGGCAATTATCTGTATCGAGTTTGGAGCATGGTAATTGGCCGCCAGTTTTCAATTTTGTTCTTATTCTTTTTAATAAAAGGAAGTTCGGCCTTGGCCTATTCTCTCGGACTTTAATTAAAATTAAGGAGAAAAGTTACAAGTGAATGGGACTAGTGCCCATGGGACCCCCCAAATCCCACAATGCAGGGGACAAGTTCGGTAAGCTAGAGGGCATTACAAATGAGGTGGATAAAATTGTCATCTCCATCATGAGGGACCCATTTGGGTTTCAACTTCTTATTTTTGAGGAGATAAATACAGTGGCACCTAAACGGTGGAGATCTCTTGTCTGGGAGATTCTTTTACCTAGAAGAAACAAGGATTTCGCAATCGACCATTCCTTTGTAGTTTGGCCAAAATTGACAGCACATCGCTCCCTCCAAATCTTCCAAAGGGCCTCACCCCTGACAGCATTCCACAGCCCTGATGAGCAGCCAACCGCCTCCCCCAACAGTGCTTGTTTCCAATTGATTTGGTTCGTGACTCTCAAAACGTGATGTCACATAACACGGGACTTGGGGCAATAGAAGAAAAGGTGAACCAAATCTTCGATGCATCGATGGCAACGCTTGCACCATAGAGGAACCCAATAAATTTTATTAGCCCTTGCATTGGACCACATACCCCTATGCAAGATCTGCCACATGAGAATGTACTTTTTGATCTCAATAAGGGGGTGCCAAATAGACATAAACTTAAGTTCCCATCAAAGTTTGGTCTAGGAAAGGGACCACATCTTGTTAAGGGTGTGATGAACATCTAAGTTCTCTTTGAAGTTGGGGATTTTGGAAAGTTTCTTGCCATTGCTCCATTTGAGGCCCTCCAAGCAAGGAAGATCCTATCCATAGAGAAGGCAGGTAGTTGAGCGGTCCCAATCTAGACACTTGCCTTGAAGAAGAGTCCATTCCTCCAGGGTAACTCTATGTCTTGAATCTAAGTCTTCAAACCTAATCCACTAGCCGGTCTCTTGTTTCCAGAGCTGTTTCCACTGCTTGAACCCCTTGTTCCATAACCGCTTAGCACTTTTGAGGTTCCAGGACTCCAACTCCCTAAGGGCGCTGTTCAGGAACCACATATAGTCATTTTGTCTTATCCCGGCCACCCACTTCCACTCATCATTGATTCTCATGAATTATTTGGCCTTGTTCCAACTCTTCCATAAGGAGCACACGAGGTTAGAGCCTTTAGGGGACACCGGGTGGGGGGAGAACAAAAGCATGAGGATCCCTATGTCCTTCCAACCAGGATGGCCAAATAAGGTCAGGTCTTTTGTGTTTCTGAAGATCAATTTAGCCAAAGAGGATTCACTATTGCTCCAAGCCTTGATAAACCACTTTGACGCCAACTTTTCAGCCAACCCAATGATATCCAAAATGCCCAAGGCCCCAGAGTCTTTCGAGCTAATGCAAGTTTCCCATTTGATTTTGGGGATTCCCCTCCTATTGGGGTCCCCAGTCCATCGGAAGTTTATACATATTCTTTCCACTTTGACCAACTCTTTCTCCTTTGGTCTCCAACACGAGATAAAGTAAATAGTCGTAGAAAGCATAAATGTGTTAACAACCATAGCACGCCCTGCCAAGTTAACTTGAATACCTTTCCAATGATTTAGTTTGCTATCTAGTTTGGATAGCACCCAGTTCCACCGTTGGTCCATTGAGATGTCGAAGCCCATCGGAATACCGAGGAGATGGAAGACTTGACCTCCAGGGATAGCTTGACACTCCTGATCTAACAAAAGTTGGGGTGGCGGTCCACGGATTCTGAAAGCAATTTTAGCATGGTTGATTTTTGAACCTGACGCCACACAAAAGGTGTCGAGGCATCTCCAGAACACCTCAATGTACATTCATATCATTATGTACAAAGGCATTCATGTCATCGGCAAAGAGTCTCGCGATAGCAAAGAGTAATGGAGCCAGAGGGCAGCCTTGCCTGATAGATATTTTTAAACATATGGGTTCAGAGAGCTTACCGTTGCTATTTATTCTCGTCGAAGCATTTCCGAGTAGAGTGGAAACCATCTTCATGAACTTTTGACTGCCTCTGAGGTCTTTCAGTGATTGAAGAATGAAGTCCCATTCCAATCTATCATACGCTTTGTCAAAGTCGATCTTAATGAATACCGGGTCTTGTGCAGACTCCTCAGCAAACACAAGGCCTTCCCAAATATCGACAATTGCTTCAAGAATAGATCTACCTTTGATAAAACCTTTCTAGTCCTCACATAGTCATGACTTTAAATGACAAGAGATTCTGTTGGCGATAACTTTGGCAATTATTTTATATCTAGTTTGGAGCATGGTAATCGGCCACCAGTTTTCAATTTTGTTTTTTTCTCCCCTTTTGTGAATTAACTTGATAACACCATTATTAAGACACTCAGGGAGGGCACCCAAGGAGAGAGCCTCATGCCACACCAAACGCAGCGGGGTGGCCACCACGTGCTTGAAGGACTTGAAAAACTCATTGGTGAGGCCATCAGGACCAGACTTTTTCCATTGGGAAGAGCATCAATAACCTCAATAATTTCGTTCTCGAAAATGTTAGCATCTAGTAGAGAATTCATGTTCTGAGGGATTCTACATTGAGCAACCCTTGAGATGGTTGCCATGCAGTCCTGCTTGTGTGGAGAAAGAGGAGTCGAGACCTCGAGAAGATGGGTAAAGTGCTCGATGATGATAGATTTGTTCTCAACTTCCGTGCTACATTCGATCCCATTGTTATCCACCAAGAAGGGGATGGATTCCCTAGCTTGCTTCCTTTTGAGGATGTTACACATCTCTTTTGATGGTTTGTCAGCCTTCCCTGCCCACCATTCTTTGAGGAATATTTGCAGATTTTTCCTTTGAACCTCTTCCTCAAGTCTGAGTCTTCCCCTGATTTTCATAAGCCCTTGTTGGCATTGCAAGTTATCTTTGTTCACTTCTTCTTCAAGCCATGAGAGCCTCCGATACATCATTTCTCTTCTTTTTTTTCTGATATCTCTTATAGCCTTATGAGTCCTGATCAGAATTTGTCGAGTCCTTTCTACCGCGCTTCTCCAGTATGCAAAAGCCTCTACCCACACAGTGGAAATTTCTTGGTGGATAGAGGGGAGGGAAAACGACATCTGACAAACATGAAACCAAGGAGTTTAGTCGGTTCATTATAGTAGGCAAAAGCCTCTACCCACACAGCGGAAATTTCTTGGTGGACAAAGGGGAGGGAAAATGACGTCTAACAAACATGAAACCAAGGAGCTTTCCAGAGCATGTGAATCAGTTTGAAAGAAAGAGTAATTGGGTAGTGGTCCGAGATAGTCAGGTTCATGTGTTGGGAAATCGAGGGAATACCCCACTGGCGGACGGTGTTTTGGTTGATGTAACATCTGTCAGATCTTGCTTTCCTCAGAGAGTCCTCCAATTGGAGATTGGACCAGGAGAACCCCTTCATGTCTTTCACCTCCACCAGGTCGAGGTGGAGCTTGATTTTATCCCATATCTCTTTCTCCCGACCATCAATAATTTTCCCCTTGTTATTCCAACGGTCCTCAAGAAACTCAACCATGTCGAAATCCCCACAAATCAAAACATTGTGTGAGAGGGGGGAAGCCCACGTATCGGTTCTATCCGCCTCACCATTAGGGGCATAAATTGAGACCACAGTGAACTGAAGAGGGAACCTGATTGAGGCAGCAATCCAATGATGATTTCAATCTTCACAAGTCGAGGTCAATCTGCCGGTCGAGGAGTGACTTATACCAATCGCAGCGGCCCCTGCCCCCCTAGGGTGCGAAGTGGAGACACAAAGCTGGTTTGAAAAAATGCATTTAAGCCGTTTCTGGAGATCCTCTGCATTGATTTTAATCTCTTGTAAGTAGATAAAGTCGGGGTTGAGGCACTTGTCTTTGAACCACTGACCAAGAGTTGCCGCTCTTGAGGGGTCAGACAAACCCCTGATGTTTAGCGATGTGATTTTCATTGTTGGTGGTTGCTCTCTTTGAGGGGAGGGACCCGATCCTTTTTTTTCTTGTGATCTTCTTTTTTCCTCCCAGCTTCTTGATTTAGGATCCTATTCTTGAGGGGCCTCTTCCAAGGCACGCCCGACAGCTGTTTCCCTTTAAGCTTTGACTTTTGTTGCGGTAAGCTTGGCATGCAAACCAAAAGAGTAGGACCAAGAAAGGAGCTTTCGCTGCATGGGTTGTCTTCATTGCTTGTAGAGAAGCCTTCCTCTTTACTTGTGGTGTAACCTTCCTGGTTGTCTTCTTTGCTGGTAGAGCACCCAAGGGTATTCTTAGCAGGGTCTTCTTCATAATGGTTATCCCCCGAGAGGTCGATATCATTAATCTCCTTTTCTAGGTTACAATAGAGGGTATTCAAAGGAGCAATGGTCGCAAAGTTCCTGCTACTGATCTTCGAGGGCTAACTTTCCTCTTACGTCTTACTTCGGTGAATCCTTATGAATCCGTCTCTGCAACACAAGTGCCATCATCTTCCTCCAATGGAGGGGGATGACCTCGAGTGTCAACTTGAGGGAAAGGATCCAGGGCTCCATCTCATTTAAGCTTGTTTCATGGGGCAATCTTTGATCTTATGACCTTGTTGCCCGCAACGAAAGCAAGCATTGGGCAAATTCTTGTAAGTAACCTCCTGTTACCAAATCTAAGCCTCTCCATAGTTAATGGAGATCTTTGAGGGGAGGACCTGGTTCAAGTCAGTTTCAATGCAGATTTTTGGGTGCCATCATGTGTTGAAAGAATACTGAGTATCATCTTAGATTAACCCCCCAACATCCTCTCTAGAGGCCATCGGGCTACTGATCGATGAAACAATTTCATGAAGAAATCCATAGAGGAAATACGGCAGATTGGGAAGCTCCACCCATAGTGGGTAACAAAAGGGCTTTGACTTATTCAGAACAAAGTCTGGGGTCCACTCGAATAGACATAAGGTGGACCAACCCGCTTGCTAGGAGCCGGCTTGCAGGGCTTGGAAGGCCATCTCTTCATTCTCAAACACTAGAAGGAGGTGATTCGCCGACAGGAATTGACATTGGCACACATTTAGACCATGCGGGAACCACTCTTTGCACAGCCAAATTCTCACATTTTCTAGAGGGGGCCTCGGGCCAAATACTTGACCGATTAGACAAGTTTTCATCATTTCTTCTTGCTTTTCCACCATAGACTCCTTGCACAAAGAGACAATCGGAGGTGCGACGTCTGATGGGATGGAATCCATCTCAAGGGGGCACTGGGATTGGGGGGAGCCACATTGCTCATAATCAACGAAGGAAAAATGGTCGACATTGAGGTGAGAACAATCAAAAGCAAACTAAAAAGATTTTGAGGCAGGAGAGTTTTTTTTTTTTTTTTTTTTAATGGAGGTTCAGCCGAGGCCTATCATATACTTCTCCAACATCAGATTTTCTTTTAGGCATTTGTACCATGATTCTTCTATCTTCTATTTCATACTTCTTGAAGTTCTCGGGAACCTCAAACAGAGATTCTTCTTCTTCTGACATGGTTTCTTTCTTCTTTCTTTTCTTACCTTCACTTTTGGCAGTCACTTGTGTGGTTAACCTCACATCATTTGTAAGCTCTCCGTGTCTCTGATGGTGAGTTTCTACTTCGTAGAAGTATTCTTCCTCTGATGCAAAGGGTGGATCCATAATGATTGACTCTAGATCGGAGTCGCTTGCATCCTCAAATGCATTAGTGCTAGGTTCACATTCTTCAATAAGGAAATCACACATGATTGGCTCTATTGTGAAGACTGAAATGTCATAGCCATCTTTACACATTCATAGATGAGTATCCTCGTGCAACCATGATGGGTCCGATTCCAATGAGTGTACCGATTCTGTTTCTACCTGTGTCTTATGGATGGTATTCCATTGTATTGGGGGTACATCTCGATGAGAATAGTCTTTAATATTGACTTTAGTAGTCACTCCTAAATGTTGCAAATACAACAAATTAGTTCCCCAATCTTGTACGATTTGTAGATGACGCATGAATGGTCGTCCTAAAATCATCTCATAAGCATGATTTTTTGCAAAATCACAAATGGCAAAAGTATGCTCAAACTCCACACCACAAGTGGTGAGAGATATGCCTTCTAGTAAGCCCAATGGTTTTTCTATATGTCCATCGGCCATTTGTAGCTTCATCCTGGTAGGTCTTAATGTGGCTTACCCCAAAGTTTCCATAAAGCAGTCATAACTATGGCTACTCCTGCTCCTGAATCTAAGATGGCTTTGGTGGTGTAGCCCTGATGGGTTATTGGAAGATAAGTGTTACCTTCCTCTCCTTCGCTTACGTCTCTGATTCTTTCTACGGGTATCTCTGGTACTCTCTTGTGTGATCCTATTTGTGAGGAAGTAGTAGCAACCTCATGGAATTGATTTGCTACATGTTTCCACAATTCTGGTTTAACCTTTAACAATTCCTCTAGAGTGAGATGACACTGTACTTTGGTGTTCTTTATCACTTCGATATTCCTAGGGATCACTGATTCTTCATTCCTCACTATTATCGTGGGTGCTCTCATACTAATAGACTTGGCTTCCCAAGGTACTATAAACTGAGGTAATTCTTGTAAAGAATTGGATTCAAAACCTGTGTGCTCACTCAGTTTCTCTTCCTCTATATCATCATAAATAGAGGGGATGTCTTGGGGAAATTTCTCTTGAAAGTCATCTATTTCTTGAATAGGAGGATGGGTTCCTTGTTCTTTTCTCCACTTCTCTTCTTGGATTTCTCTTAAAAATTCATGTGAATACCTATGTATGGAAGACAGGTTGTCTCCATCTTCTATGTTAGGTGCTTGAGACAGTGATGGTGCATTCTTTTCCTATGTCTCAACATCATTCGGGTTCCTATGCTGATTCTTTTTCTCCTTGCTATCGATCAAGTATTCTAACCTCTCCATTAGTCCTTGAAAGTGTAATTCAGGTTTTGCCATGTTATTCCAATTAAGATAACGAGAGGCTTCGGACATAGTTTGTGCTAGTTCAACCATCTTCATGCAAAGCTTAGTTCTCTCAATTTCTAAATCTGCTTGAGGGTAGTTCTTATTCATTTCAGCTATTTGGGGTCCTTCCTTTAATCTTGCCTGATATGCACGAAACATCATGTCTAAATTCTCTCGTATGGGTTTCGCTAAAACTGATCCTAATTTCTGAGCTGGGTTTTCCTGATTAGATTCTTGGGAGGTCAACTCTAGAATTTTGGCTCTAGATTCCTTTAAACTTCCTTCCAATTCAGTTATCTTTTTACTCCATTTTCTCTTAATTCTTTCTCTGGAATCTTTCCAAGATTTTGTCTTTTTATTACTAGACTCTCCAACTTCGCTACTTTCAGCTATTTTCTCTTGATTGAGTTGTTGATTCTGTAAGAGCGCCTGGGCCCTTGTTATAGCTTGGATCGGCATGTAGGTAGGGTTGGATTCATCTGCATTATGTACAATTCCTATCATGTTGATCGGTGTCACTTTTGAAGCATTAACAGGTTCTTGGGACAATCTTTGATGATATGCTCTTTACCACGCTCAGCACAAAAACCTTGTATGTTATAGTATTGTGACTGTCCTGCTATCGGAGGATGTGGACAATCCTTTATGAAATGATCTCCTTGGCACCTAAAGCATGGTCCTCTAGGGCCCTGTGGTCTTTGCTGTCTTAATTGGGGCCGCGGATTAGGGTTGGCATACATCACATTAGCATAGTCAAGCTCCCAACTAGGTTCCAATGGTGGACTATCATATTGATATGTCTCCACGTGTTCTGGTGACTCCCTGTCATATGCGGGTGGACCATCTACATGTGTAGAGTCAAAACTATTGGAATTCGGATCACTTTCTGTGATGAGGGGTGAAGAAGGCACTAAAGCCCTATTGAGGTTCTCTTCTGCAGTAGCATATTTAACTGAGATGACATTAGCTGGTGGGGGTGGCTGCTGAGCTAAAATAGGTTGAGGTCTCTGTTGAGCCTGATAAGGATAGTTTTGAGGAGGCCTATAGTAATGAGGTTGAGCATTGTATTGACCTTGATACCTACTTGGTTGTGGGTATACTTGTGGGTAGTTCTATCGTACTGCTTGTTTGTTGTACGGGCAGTCTTGAGCCATGTGATTTGTGTATCGTCTCTCAATTTTACACTACTGTCCACTAGGGTTGGCTTGTGGTTGTGTTGCATTGGGACACACATTTGCCATATGATCACCACCACAGGTGTAAGAACGCTTGTTTGTTGTCAACTTAGGCATCTGTTTACTAGAAACTCCTAGTTTTTGGGCCCTTTTTCTACTAGGTCCTCTATCAAACTAGACAGTTTTGAGGATGTTAGAGATGAACAATCTGAGTCTTTATAGACCTTTGAGAGTTCCAACTCGTCTCCAAGGTTGTCCTCAATGTCTATACAAATTCTTACACACTGCTCTAATTTTCTGGGTTCCTTCAAGTATACATAGGAGCGTAGTTTAAGCTCAAGAGGCCATCTAAAAACAACGACACTTGTCTGGCTTGTGAGGGTAACTCTTGCACTGGACATCTTTCAATATGTTTTCTAAACCTACGTCCTGCAAGTCTGACTGTTTCTTGGGGGCTCTGTTTGAAAGTATGAACTCCACTTTTAGAGAATTCTGTGATGAAAGACTCTAACAAGTGATGGATGTCTCTAAATTGCCTTTGTTGCAATGGTTGGAACCAAGTTGAAGCTGTGTTCTCTAACGCTAGTCCAAATGCATTGTATTGCGTGAACATGTCTTCTACCTGCTCTGCTCGGAGCACTTGCTGAAATTCTGCAACATGATCATAGGGATCTCCTGTCCCATCAAAGTAGTTCTTCATTGACTTTACTAATTGAGTGGGTCTTAGTACCCTGGGATGTTCACGTGGTTTAGGTAGAGGAAAATCATCTCTACCACCTGGTATTCTAGGTTCCCTTTGTTGTTCCACTCTGTCTCTGTCCATGGTTGTTCTATCTCTCCCTATGGGGTGAGTGAAACTTACTTCTGGTCTCTCTTTATTCTTCTCTCTTTGTGTGCCATGGGCTGAGGATGTTCCAACACCCTGATGGCTCGTGTTTACATTTGCTCGAGATGGGGGGAATACTAAATCACCTCTCCATGTGTAGGTATTTCTCGCATGGTCTGGTACTACAAATACTCGTTCTGAAGTCTCATCTAGGTATACAGCCTTTCCAAGAGTATCTGGGTCCTTAAATTCGTAAATCACGATGGTGTCTACCTCACTAGGTTGTTCCATTCTATACCTCCAAAATGCTTCGTCGGTTTCCTTGTTTAGGAACAACTCTATACTTCTATTATCTTGAGGGATCCAATCTGGGATTAGTACTCTTGTTAGTACAGATTTCCCTCTAGGTGTCCTTGGTTCTTCTCCTACTGGTTCTTTTCCTTGGGTTCTCGCTTCCGTTTCTAACTAAATTACACCAAACTCATTGGTATTGTTTGGCTGAGTACTTAGGATGTACATCGTTCCTTCTTTGTCTATGTATACGCCTCTCTCAAATTTCACCACGGGTCGTTCCAATCCAATTGGTTGATCCGGGTTGTGCATTTGCACCACTTTTCTTCGCAAATCATGCTCATAGATGCGAGCACCTAAGCGGTTGTTTCGGACAAATTCTAATTGGGTTCTATATGGTCCTTCAGGACTTTCCAAATATGCTATGTGTAACCCTCCTTCTTGTCTTTCTGTGCTAAATGCCATTTCTGATTCACTTGTATCTGAGCCCAACTAGTAAGGGTAACTATTATTCAATTGTTGTGCCCACGATCGTGCAATAGTCCTTACACTTGCTTTTGATGATCTAAGGCTTCGTCGGTCGGACTTACCTATGTGCTTACCTGATCTAAGGTTCATGAATTTTACTTCTTGGTACTCTCTGATCATCAATGGTTCTTTGTTCTTTACAGCTTGTTTTTTTTTTAATTCTTTTAAGTTCTTGTCTTGTCTTACTGTAAGCGTCAGGAATCGAATTTTTGTTGTACTTTTGAGTTCTTGTTCCATTAGACTTAAATTCTTTCCTTTAGGTTTTCATATCGCACACTGTTTATCTTAGTCTTGGACTTGAAAAATTAAGTGTCTTGCACTTGATCGTTCCTATCGTCGTTCTAATTAAATCCATAATGCTACCGTTTAGCCTAAGCTAATAATTGACCGAGGGGGTTGAGTATTCTTCCAACCTCAAGTCAGCTTCTTTGAGTGCTCTGATGCCCAAGAAGTCGTACTTCCCCAGCTTTGTGTTTTTCACTGCCTTGCCTTGGTTGTCCTTGATAACCCTTGCTAGTCTTGTAAAAATCCAATGTTTAGACCATTTTTTAAATGGATGCTCAAGCACTTGAATATATACACTTTTTAAGTCCTTTCGCTTTTGCCTAAAATGTTAATGCCCCTTGCCTTTCTAGTCCCAATAAATGGTCACCTTAAATTTCTAACGAGCTATAAAGCTCCAAAAATGGACTTTGGATGAAAAAGATATGAGCCTTCAGGCCCTCGGGGGTAAAAATTGACAATTAGTTTTTCTTCAAATATCAGCTAAGGGTCTCCTATGAGCTTAGTCACCCAAAAATTTTCAAAAAATAGCCTCAAATTTGCCCAAAAAACAAAACCCTAATTTTTTGCGTTTGGGGTGAGCAATCACGATGGTCTAAGATAATCGCGATGGTCTGGGACCGTGGCGATGGCTCAGGTGAACCGTAGCGATGGCGTGGTATGATAGCGATGGTCTGAGGGTGTGAGGCATCGCGATGGTCTAAAGTGAAGCATCACAATGGTCTCAAGTGAACCATCGCGATGGTCTAATCGAGGAGCAATCGTGATGGCGTAGGTCAACGGTCAACGTAACAATCGCGATGGCGTAGGTCAACGGTCAATGTAACAATCGTGATGGCGTGAGACCGTCCCGATGGTCACGAGGCACGATGGCTTGAGCCAATCGCGATGGTCCAACTTTGAGGCATCGCGATGGCGTACCTGGTATCGTCGCGATGGCGTGGCTAGTGAACAATCGTGATGGTCTATCTTGACATGTGGCAGGATCGGCATGATGGCGTGAGCCAATCACAATGGCGTGGGGTTGGCGAGATCATCGTGATGGTCAGGGAATGTTGCGATGGTTCAAATGAACCGTCGCGATGGCGTGAGACCATCACGATGGTCCGGTCGAGCCATCATGATGGCGTGAGCCTATCGCGATGGTGTGATGCAATCACGATGGTCTGAGCCAATCGCGGTGGTCCACCAAAATACAAATTTTTGAAATGCGTTTGTGGATTCGTGCATGTGCTTGTGTTGCCTACCTCATGGTGTGGTCGCTTACCAAAAATACCGAACTTGGCAGACCATCGCGATGGTCTGACACACACGGTAGATTTTGTGACAGAAAGTGATTTTTTACCTTTCTACAGCTTTCCTGATGCACTCGAGCACTGTACCTGCAAGAAAACGCAAAAACACAGATGTACATGCAAACACAAAAGCTTTCTCTCTCTCTCTCTCGCATGCACAAATGAGAGGAAATGAGAAGAATGGGTGGATATGGTGAATTTTCTGATTTTTTTGGGGTGGAAGGAGATGATGCGGTGATGAAGATGGAGTGTAGAGGAGATGAGAAACACAAAAAACTAACTAAAAAAACAACAAAAACTGAAGATCGTGAATGTGAAATGTAGTGAGAGTGAAGGTGAGAAGCATAGAGATGTAGACACATACACACACACAATGAAGAGACAAGCAAGACACAATGGAAGGTAGGAAAATTAGACTCTTTTGCCCAAGATCTCAATTACAAGCTCAAAATAGCTCTAAGCTCACACTAGCAAACCTCAAAAATGAACTCTCTATCTCTTTTTATAGATTCTAGACTAGTTTTGACCGGTTTCACATCTAGTGATCGGCATAGTTAAAAAATAGGTTTTAGGTGCTATTTGAAAGGGTAAACGACATCTAAAAATAACCAAAATTGGTAGGTGCATTATGCCTAAGCTCCTCAAGCTCGAGGACTCTTTGGCTTGCACAAAATGGAGCATATCTTTACAAAAAGGGGTTTTTCTATGTTACATATGGTACAAGAGTGATGAAAATCACTATTGGGAGTTTTTAAAAAGTATTTATAAAACATATGTGCTTGAAAAACGATCCTTCTGGCTCCCTGCTACTTCGTTGTGCTCTGTCTTCACATGCTTCCTCGATGTCTATGCCTCTGGATACTTCCAACAGAGTCCTTTCAACCGCACTTCTCCAGCACTTAGCCGGTTCAATACAGTAGGCAAAGGCCTCCACGCACACTGTGGAAATTTCTTGGTGGACAGAGGGGAGGGAAAACGACGTCTGACAAGCATGAAACCAAGGAGCTTTTAGGAGCATGGGAATCGGTTTGAAAGAAAGAGTGATGGGGTAATGGTCCGAGATAGTCAGGTCCATGTGTTGGGAAATCGAAGGAATACCCCACTGGAGGATGGTGTTTTGATCGATGTAACATCTATCAAGTCTTGCTTTCCTTTGATAGTCCCCCAATTGGAGATTAGACCAGGAGAACCCCTTCATGTCTTTCACCTCGACCAGGTCGAGATGGAGCTTGATTTATCCCATATCTCTTTCTCTCGTCGGTCAATAATTTTTGCGTTGTTATTCCATTGGTCCTCAGGAAACTCAACCATGTTGAAGTCCCCACAAATCAAAACATTGTTTGAGAGGGAGTCGAGGGAAGCCCACGTATCGATTCTATCCGCCTCTCCATTAGGGGCATAAATTGAGACCACAGTGAGCTGATTAGGGAACCCGATAGAGGCAGCAATCGAACGATGATTCCGATCTTCACAAGTCGAGGTCAACTTGTCGGAACAGGAGTGGCTAATACCAATCGTAGCGGCCCCCGCCCCCCTAAGGTGCAAAGTGGAGAGCCAAAGGTGGTTCAGAGAAATGCATTCAAACCATTCCTAGAGATCCTCTGTGTCGATTTTAATCTCTTGTAAGCAGATAAAGTCAGAGTTGAGGCCCTTGTCTTTGAACCACTGACCAAGAATCGCCGCTGTCGGGTCGTGAGGGATGCTCGGATGGTGGATCAGTCCATCCGCCAAAATCGTTCGGCACACGCAGGGTGTCTGTAGCGGACTCAGGCTTATGGAATTAAGGGCTCTAATGACACAACCAATTTAAACTACCTATTTCTATGACTGAAACTAAGGTCTTTAAATAGTTTAAATAGCTATGGACTGTAAGGACGGCCAGCCCTGTATCTTTCTATAGCTTCTATTTGATAAGGTGAAACTAAGTTCTCACCGGTAATTTGATCTTTAATCATGTCATTTTCTTCAGTTTCAATTTGATCTGAGCTCGATTTTCGAACTAATTTAGGTGGGAATAAGTCTTCGTTGTCCTCCGGTTCTGGCAAAACTATAGTAAATAACGGTAACAATTGAGAAACAAGACGATCGTATTCTAACGTGCGTAAAGACTCGTTAACTATTTTATCTTTAATAATTTCAGGTTCTATATTTTTGTTATTATATGAATTCTCAATTGGAGATGGTAGCAATGTTCCTATAATTAAGTGTTCTAATTTGTGCTTAATATCAGAATCATTTTTAGAACTACTGGTAGTTCCTATTCCTTTCGACATACGAATGAAAAATTAAGATCTCAATAAAGTTGCAGAAAAACAAATGAAGAATGTCAATATCAAACTATTTCATTCTATACAAAGGCATATATTCAGTGCTACTATAATCTTCTAATCCTATACAACTTAGTAAGTTTGAAATCGTGAAATCTTGTATGCTTGTTTCTTTATCAGCACTCCTTGACACTTCGCAATGGTTTTAATTGGAAAATAAGATTTAAATGAATCTTCAATCTTGCTGCTTCTCTTCACTTTACCTCATTAGCTTGAACTCATCAATGTTTCTGCAAAAAACATTAGGAACATCAGTATATCTTATAAAACACAATCAGATAGCTATGAATGTCACTGGCACACACATGCATACTCTTACATGTACACATCAATCATGCATATGTATACACTCATAGACATGCACATATACTCACATACTCATGCATTCAGACCATCATGCATTACTCTAATAAATACTCTTATTGGCATAAGCATAATTACACATACTCATAACCATGCTAACGTGCATCCTCATATGCATGTTAACACACATCTATATATCTACATCATGTATATATCATGTATTCTCTTTCTTACGTTCATTGCATATGCAACTCGCATGGAAATGCACTCTTTTTTATGCATACACATGCATGCTAATGCACTTACCATACACATAAAACATTTATGTATGTGAATATTTCTATACCCATACATTCTTATGCATTTACATATACTAACACACATTTGTCATTATATAAATATGCATGCTAACACTTGTTCATATACACGCATGCATCTACCTTGTTTATATAGACTCGAATACAATTAGTTAGCTAATGTATACATGTGCAATTATACTAAATACACTTCTCATGATAACCTAAACTTTAGAATACTTATACATCAAGAGTATTAATTCATTCATGCATAAACTAATCACTTAATACTAAAATACTTAAACTAAAAGTAAACCAAACACTTAATACGATTAAGACATGAAACTAATTTTCATCATTCAATAATTAAATAAATAAATACAATCACTCTCACTATCTCTCTTTTTTTTTCCATCCTCTCTCTCTCTCTCGTTCTCTCTCTTTCTCTCTCTCTCTCTCTCTCTCTCTC
This sequence comes from Ceratopteris richardii, assembly GCA_020310875.1. NCBI lineage: Eukaryota > Viridiplantae > Streptophyta > Polypodiopsida > Polypodiales > Pteridaceae > Ceratopteris > Ceratopteris richardii. Next base: position 86,338,889 of record CM035437.1, read on the forward strand.
TCTCTCTCTCTCTCTCTCTCTCTCTTTCTCTTTCCCTCTCTCTCTCTCTCGCTCTTTCTTTCCTTCTCTCTCCTCTCTCTCTCTCTGTGCTTTCTCTCTCTCTATTTCTACGCCTCTCTCTCTCTTTCTCTCTTTCTCTCTTTCTCTCTTTCTCTTTCCTCTCTCTCTCTCTCCTTCTCTGTCTGCGCGCTGCCGCGCCCAGACAGAGGAGGGGAGGGAGAGTGTTTCTCTCTCTCTCTCTCTCTCTCTCTCTCTCTCTTTCTCTTTCCCTCTCTCTCTCTCTCGTTCTTTCTCTTTCCCTCTCTCTCTCTCTCTCTTTCTCTTTCCCTCTCTCTCTCTCTCGTTCTTTCTCTTTCCCTCTCTCTCTCTCTCTCTCTTTCTCTCTGCGCGCGCGCTTCGTCTGCAGCCGCCGTGGAGGGGAAGGGAGAGGATTTTCTCTCTCTCTCTCTCTATTTCTCTCTATCTATCCCTCTCTCTCTCTATTTCTCTCTCTCTCTCTCTCTCTCTCTCTCTCTTTCTCTCTCTCTCTCTCTCTCTCCTTCTCTGTGCGCGCTGCCACGCTGCAGCAGAGGAGGGGAGGGAGAGAACCTCTCTCTCACACACACATACACACATCATACACACACATATATCACATACACACACATCACACACACACATACATCACATCACATACACACACATCACACACACACATACACTTCACATACACACACATACACTTCACACACACACATACACTTCACATACACACACATACATCACATACACACACTTCACACACATACATCACATACACACACATATACACATACACGCGCACATACACATAACACATTCACAAATAACACAAACACGCACATACACATAACACATTCACAAATAACACAAACACGCACATACACATAACACATTCACACATAACACATACACGCACATACACATAACACATTCACACATAACACAAACACGCACATACACATAACACATTCACACATAACACATACACGCACATACACACACACTACTGCAGGGACTCAGACCAAGCCACGGAATAGGCATGGTCATGCTTTCGGCCGGACAATCATTCATGCAGCAGCATGGGGCATATCAAGATCATCGTACACAGCAGGACATGACGGCTCAATATCCCGAGCACGAGGAGGGTCTAATGAGAAAGAAGGAAAAACAGAAGAAAGTAAAGAGCAGGAGACACTACCTGCAAAAAACATTAGGAGAAACTTGAGCTCAACACACATTTAAATACATACACAAGTCCTTCCTAATCCACTCTTTTGGTTTTAACTTTTAATCTACAACCACACTTTAATCTCCTTACTTTCACCACACTTTAAATTGACTTTATTTACACAACTCACTTACTCCATTCTTTTAACCTTTTTCATATACACCATTCATTTAAAGTTTCTCTTTAACTTCCTTTAATTGCATCATTTATTCCAACCACTCTTTCAATCAATTTAGTTACACATCTTCTATAAACCATTCTTTTTCCTAGTACTCATATAGACCACTAGTTATTTATCCATTTAATTTACCATTTTTAATTTAATTAGCCTATATTTCTTATTTTAAATAAATCATTTAATTCAATCTTAGTTTAAGGGTTTAATTAATTAGAACCTTAGTATTTAAAAGTATACACACTATTAAATTAACAAATTAAACCATAAATTAAATTTGTAGGTTAACCAATGTTAAATTATAGATTAATTTCATTAAATATTATTTTTTTCAACCCTTCAAACTAAGGCTAATCTTCAATCTTGCACACTAAACCCCTTAAAACCCTTTTGGAATCCTACCATTAGCTCATTAACATTTAAATAAACCCTATCATTAACCCTTTGGAACATAAATAAACTCTAACATGAACCTATTAGAACCTTTTGAGACCCTTCAAATGAACCCTATTGTCATAAATCATATGAACTAGAGTTATATACCCATGTTTCTAGCATGTATAAATATAAATACTCATTAATTAAGTACTTAGGGTAAACCCTAATATGAACATATGTCCTGCTTCATCCTTCATACCTGAAAACACTTCAAAAGTAGTTAATTCAATCCAGAACAACTGATCAACATGTTTAGAATTCACCAATTAAGTTGCTTTTATTTCCTCTGGTTATCAACTAGAAGATGCAAATCTTCCCGACATCCACCGCCACCAAACCTGCACATCGTCCTCGATGGGCCAACTTGCAGATTAAGGGAAGCGGCATTTTCAATGATTATCCTGAAATTAAATCATAAAACAGCATCAATTCTTTTTTAAATATATTTAATCTTATCAAATTTTAAATCTTTTCAACATGCACATGAAGTTTATTTCAATTACATCTGGCAATGAAAACATATTAAAGTATAAAGGTAAACTATTAACCTTTTCAGTTAACAAACATTAGTTTACATTTTATCCATTTATAAACTATGTAAAGATTAGTATAAAACAGAATTCATTTTCATTCATTCAAATGCAGGTTTTGTTATATATATGCATTCACATATGAGCAATCAAGCATGCCAAAGAAATCTACTAAATCTACTTGGACAGACAGCCGCCTTGTATGCCCAATTTTAATCCCTAGATGTGTTTTTTTTCACAACTAGTTTTCTTCATATAAATATGATGTAAACTTCATATTGATAATAAATGTAAATACCTTTTTGGGGTGAAAGAAGGTATAACTTCCATGTCAATATTCTTTTTTTTTTCTTTTTTTTTCGCTACTTTTTTTTGTTTTAAAGGGGAAAGGCTTAACCCCTTAATCCGAGCTAAGGATCTAGCTGCATGGACAAGAAAGATCTAGGTTTTCACAGACATGTATCATGCAACAATATGCTCCTACATATATACAACTACTTTCGTTATCTAAATGAACTACAAATCCTTCTATTTTTAACAAATCTCACTTAATCTATAAATGTAGAAATATAAATTATGTTTATTTCCCTAATATGGTTAAATAGAGTCCTTTATAAATTAATATTCTTCATTCCAGTTTTTATCAATTAGTTTTATATGAATGCAAATAAAATACGTAAAACAAAATTTTAAGACAAAGAAAAATACGACCTAAAATCAATTTTATCTTTAATCTGCTTCATCTTCAATCTGCTCTCTTTAAATTTATCAGAACTTTTGGCATAACATCTTCAATTGCTTTGATCAATGCATCTTCAGAACCTGTAATCACTTATAAAATAGAAGCTACAAAACAAGTAATCTTCATTATCATTTATCTTGCAAATATAAATTCATATATTCTATCAGATTCATCTTCATCATGTCACAAATTTCATCATAAGAAATTCATAGTGGTTATAATTATCATAAATAATGCATTCTTAATTTTTTTTTTTTTTTAAATAGGTTTTTCAACCTATGAAACAAAGTTCATAAAATTTAGGAAAAATCAAAATGTTCAAAGTTTTTTTTTTTTTTTAACTTGTATCTTTATGAATGAGCATCATTTTTTTTTTTATATCAATGAAAAATTCATATCTGGATTATAAAAGTTCCTCTTACTCATCATATGGTATATCAATAAAATCATCCTCATATTGTAACATTTTTTTCATGTTCTTCATATTTATCATGATCATATTTATATCATATATATTTCTTTCTTTTAAAAGTATATCATCATAATTGTTGTAAACAAAGATCATTTTGTGCAAAATATTCATCATAATAATATTCTTCATAATTGTTCTTCATAATAGATTTCTTCTTATTTGTGAAAGAAAAAAAATCATAAATTTATCATAAGTTTAGGAAATGACAAGCATATTGATCAAAATCATTTGCAAGCATAATTACAAACATGTTTTTGTTTAATTTGAAACAAACTTTGTGTTTTCATATTTTAGAATTCTTTTGATTAAACAAATCGTAATGTAAACTTAATCATAAGTTTGTAATTAGCTTTTCAAACATTAAACTAAACAATTTAGGTATATGTTTCTCAATTTTTAGGAAAACAGCATATATGCAGCAAGCAAAAATCAAAATTTGAAATGTTTTTTCAATAAACAATTCCATCACAATAAAACTATTCACTTAAATTCTTCTCCTTTTTCTTACCTTTAGATGAGTTTTTGATATTATTTTCAATCTTCCATATGGCTTCTTGTACCCATTTTCCCATATTCTTGTCATGTTCTGATTGAAGTTGAAGATTTTCGTCTTCAGATGTTTGTACTATTCTTTCATCATTTTTATTTTGATCACATTTATTGTCAATTTCTATGACTTTAGGTTCTGTTTTAACCGCCTGTATGTCTATATTTCCATCAATTGATTGTTCATTTTCATCATCTTTTATCTTTACATCTTCTTCTTTCTTAAACTTTTTCAATGTATCTTGATCCTTAGATTTAATTTGAAGATCAATGTTATTCATAGATTTAGGTTTAATAAGGTTTTGATCATTGTCCAAACATTCACATTTAGGCACAATCTTGGTGTTCATAGAATGTAATTGACATACATTGCTTTTCTCCTTATGACTCTTAGGTTTCCATTGTTTTTGAAGTTTGGTTTTAGGACTAAATTTTTCTTGGTCAAAATAGTCTATCATTCCTCCTCTACCTAAGTTTAATCTCAATGGTAGATGCGTTTGATAATCACATATTTTTTGTTCACTTTCTAATACCAATTGTTGGCTACATGCTTTCTCATAGGCCATACAATTCCCATAAGTATGACCTAGTTGGTCACACCAGAAGCATCTTAC